>ML780339.1:651310-687151 GCA_009831015.1 Picea engelmannii
AAGTCTTTATAAAGTGCAAAATTGGATTATGAAATTGTGAATATTGGTTTTCAAAAGTGTAAATTTCAATTCCAAAAGTATGAATTTTGAGTAATTTTGAATCCAAAAAGTGTGAATCTTAAACTCCAAAAGTCTCAATTTCATTTTTTTTTTCATAAATTTTGATTCCAAAAGTGTCATTTTTATTGCTTCATTCCATACCTCTTTTTCATATGGACATTGTACAAATAAATGGTTTACTAATTCTCCATCATTTTTACACATTATACACCATGTTGGCCCATGACATTTTTGTTTTTTACCATTATCCTAATTAAGGATTTTTTTAGACATCATAAAAAGTGTCAATTTTAATTATGAAATTGTGAATTTTGATTCCAAAAGTGTTGATATATTAAATTGCTACAATGTGCATTTAGATTTCAATATCTTGAATCAAATTATTTTATAATGTATATATTAAATCTAAATCTAAGATCAATATAATGAACAATTTATGTTTATATTTCAATGCATAATATCACTATGATAGACATTGATAAATATATCAATATTAAAAAGATGCAAATTAATAATTTAAATAAGTGTTGATGATAGTCATTGCATTGCAGAGTTGCACTTTTTCAAATCAATTTAAAGAAACATACAACAAGATTCCATATAAACAAAATGATAACTATGAGGCAGTGTGTGTTAACAATTTTCTCACCTTAATTGCAAACACTATAGCTTGTTTCTTGTAGAAAATTTATTCACAAGACAAACATCAAAAGCCAGAAGAAAAGAGAGGAATTTTCCTTTAATACATTTCCCTCATGCAATAGTTATTAATTAAAATAAGTAAAATCATTGTGTAAATAAAATCGATATATGAACTAAATGAAATATTTAAATCGTGTAGGCTATATGGCTCTAATATCATATTAGGGAATACGAAAATCATGCAGCTACAACTTGCATAAAAATAAAAAATGTGTATGATGAACTTAACACTACTTATATTCTACACATTAAACATACTTAAATATATACAAAAATTTGATAGCCAAAATATTCTCTTGGACTATGAACCCTTCAACTTATAAAAATATCTACAAATAGAAGGGAAACTATAATGATGATACGTTTGACTATTCAACCATATTTGCAAATCAAACAAAATTGAAATTATGAGCTACTTGACTATACAATGATATTTATAAATAAAATGAAATAAAACATTTTTAATTTCAACACACTATGATAGAACATAAACTGTCAGTTCACCATCATAAACAATATAAACATTTTATTATAGAACATAAATTGTCAGGTTTCACCATCATAAACAATATAAGAGAAATCAAAGATCAAACAATAAATTGATATGTGTGTGTGTGTGTGTGTGTGTGTGTGTGCATAGTTACACAAACAAATACATAGATTCCACATGCATTTTAGGCTAATAACAAAAACTAAGAGGCAATTGACATTTAACTCCAAAATTCAACTCTAAGTCATCGCTAAGATAGATCTCTTCAAAGAAAAACCAATAAGACATATTAGCATATGTATTTTATTAGAAAATATTTTAAAGATATTTAACTTTACTAAATAAGCAATGAGAAAGAATAACATACCCAACCGGAGTTCCACATATCTAATATTATTGCTCTCTTTTTATTATACTTTTTTGGCATTTTTTTTAAACCAAACTTACATCACGAAGTTCCAAAACTTCCAAAATAGTTACTCTCCATATTAAGTCATTATTTGCATAAATCTTTAATTTTCTTTTATAACCCAATGCTCTTTCAACATTGTCTACATGATCTAAACAAAGTAAGATCATATCTAACAAATTTTTAAAGAGAAAAATTGTATGCTTGGTAACCAAATTTAGTGTTCAGAGTTAGATAAGAACCTGCAAATAAATTCACTTGTGTATACAAAAAGTTCACAAATCTCCATATTAAATCATTCTTCCAAGAAAATATGTATCTTCTCTTGTACAGTGGAATGTATGTTCTCATATAATCAAATGTCCTTTCAAATTAAATGACCCACAAATCTCCATATTAAGTATTTCTTCCAAGAAAATACTTATATATATGAAAGTTCACAAATATCCATACTAAAATCCATTCTTCCAAGAAAATACTTATTTCCTCTTTCTGCAGTGGAATAGGTGTTCTCATATAATCTTTCATGTACATGTAGAAAACACAAATCTACACATATATTAAGTCATTCTTCAAAAACCATTTAAATATTTCATCTTTCTACATGGGATGTATTCATATTACTTATAATCAAATGTTCTTTAAAATATGTCTTCATCATGATCTAAACATAAGTGAGATCATGCACGTACATAGCTTATTTGTAAATCTACAAATGTTGGTTTGTGGTTAGTAAGCAGAATTAGTTAAGAGTTTGACAATACTCCAAGAAAGAATTCACTTTGTTGTATGCAGAAAACAAAAATCTTCATATTACGTCATTCTTGGACAAAAAGCCAAGGAATGCAATCGAAGAAAATTTAGAAACTTCCCCTTTTATGATGTGGGATAGAGTTTGTTCTCAAATAATCAAATTCTCAAGTTCAAAATTAGGTTTGCATCATGATCTAAACATAAATTGTTGAAATAATGTAACTGCAAAGAGTATTCTAATTAGTATTGATGTATTATTCATTAGATCAATCCCCTTTTGTGGATTGATCATGTCAGCTATTGTAAATGACCAAATCCCCTTTTGCAGATTGGTCAAAACATAATTGTAATAGGTAGAATAAGAAGTTGGCCCCAGAATATATATTAAAGGTGGTTATAACCACCCAGAAGAAGTCATCCCTACCAGTGAAAAGACACCTCCACATGTGCCAGAATTGTATAAATAAGGAGGCTAGCGCCTCATTTAGACACACACTCACTTGTTCATCAAGAAGCAAGTTCGAAGCTGCAATTGGAGAAGGAATAAGAGAGAGAGAGAGGTGCATTCTTGGGAGAGGAATTTCTATATGTGTTTGAGTTATCTCTTGGCATTGTATTGGCTGTCTATATTAAGGAAGTTTTGTTGGGTTTTCTCCCCCATGAGAGTTTCCCGGGATAAATGATGTGTCTCTTGTGATTGTGTATTTCTTAGTGATCCTATGTATGTTATTGGTATCTAGTGAAATGAAAAGAACTATAATAATAGATTAAACCTTAACATGGAACCAGAACTAAATTGAAGAGAGCATCTTTCACAAGAGAAAGTGAAAAACTTCATTGTTGTCGTACATGCAAATTAGGGCTTTTTGTTGGAGAAGTATTTCAGCCCCAAAACTATCTAGAAAAGTGTGCCCTTCCTCAAGGATCACTTTGGCATCCTCGATGCAACTTTTCAGTGGCTAGATCTCTCGAAAAGTGAAACCCTAGTTTTCACAAAGTACCAGAAAACTAGAGTACCAGAAGTACCAGAGTACCAGAAAACCAAAAGCACTAGTCTAGAAATCCACAGATAAAGTTTGGAGGGGTAAAAGTTGGATTTTCTGAAATCCAAACACACCAAGCTACTCGCCTCAGCCAAGCACACCTCCTGGTAAGTTCAGAATTTAATTTTGATCATTTTCATTTTTGACAATATTCCTAGCTCCAGGTAAAATATGTCTACAAGCACTAAGCTTGTTGACAAGCTGGAAGGTGTGGAAAACTTGTGTGCCTGGAAGTATAGGATTGGTCTCATTCTTTAATAGAATGACCTAGCAATATTCGTCAAAGAAGAAGTGTCGGAACCCAACGATGTTGCAGATAAAGTAAAGCACCAAAAGGATATGATCAGGGCTAAAAGAAAAATTGCAGATTCAATCAAATTAAGATCGCCTAATTCATTATGTGTCATCAAAGAAGACTCCAAAATAAATGTTTGATGCCCTAAACAGACTACATGAAGGAAAGAACATAAACCGAAAGATGAATCTAAGAACTCAGCTCAAGAATACAAGGATGTAGAGAGGAGAATCAATCCAGGAATATTTCTCCAGAATATCCCAATTCAAAGAACAACTAGAAGCGATCGAAGATACTATAGATGAAGATGAACTTATAATGATGACCCTTAATGGTCTCTCAATACCTTGGGATGCATTCATCCAAACAATTTGTGCAAGAAAGGAGAAACTAAAATTTGACAGGCTTTGGGAAGAATGCATTCAAGAAGAATCAAGAGTAGCTAACCGAGAGGCTTTACTATCCAGAGATGAAGATCAAGCCCTAGCCACTCACACTACAGGAGGAAGAAACAATTCTTACTTCCAGAAAGAAACTCATAAAGAGTCTCACCCCCGAAACAAACTCAAACATAAAGAATCTCAACCAAAGAGATTCCAGAAGAAAGGACAAAGAAAGGAAAGAGATTACTCATCTGTCCAATGCTACCATTGTGACAAGATGGGACATATTGTGATACATTTTCCAGCTAGACGAGAAGAATACAAGAGGAAAAATAAGAGGCACCATGCCCATGCAGTTGAAAATGAAGATCCACCCGCAAAGATGTTAAGAGAACAAATCAAAGACTATGTCTTAATCTCGGACCTCTCAGGATCGGTAAAACCTGGAGAGGACACTTGGCTCATTGATAGTGGTGCTTCCAAGCACATGATAGGTCAAAGATATATTCTCTCTTGCATTTCAGAAAATAATTTTTCTCAGAAAGTTACACTTGGAGATGATTATCAATACCCTATCAAGGGAGTGGGAGAATCAAACTACAAGATTAACTAAGGGAATTCAATGAAGATGAAGGACGTACTCTATGTACCAGGTTTGAAAAAGAACCTACTCTCCATATCAGCATTAGAAAAGAAAGGCTTCAGAGTTCCTTTATAGATGGAGAATTTCTTATGTGGGCTAAAGGAGAAACCATGAAAGAAGCAATCGTCATTGGAAAAGAAGAAGGTGGCTTGTATAACCTAAAGGGTTACTTAGAAGAAACCATGACCCACGCCATTGAGAATTCATGTGATCTATGGCATAGAATATTAGACCACATCAACTACAAGGAATTACCGTACGTATGCAAAGCAGTCACAGGTCTACCAGAACTCAAGGTTGACCATGAAGGCGTGTGCAATGGATGTGCACAAGGGAAGAACATCAAGAACCCTTTTCCGAAGAGAGACAGCGAAGCAGAAGGAGTCTTAGAACTCATTCATTCAGATGTATGTGGCTCGATGCCATCATCCTACATCAGTGGGTATGTATACTATGTATCTTTTATTGATGATTATTCTCGTAAGACCTGGGTTTACTTTTTGAAATCAAAAGATGAAGTGTTCATTAAATTCAAGGAATTCAAAGACTTGATAGAGAATCTTTTTGAAAGAAAGATCAAGATACTCAGGTCAGATAATGGAGGAGAATACACCTCAAAAGAGTTTGTGAACTTCTGCAAATTTTTCGGGATAAAGAGGGAGCTCACCACTCCCTACAATCCTCAACAAAATGGTGTAGTGGAAAGAAAGAACCGGATTATAATGGAAGCAGTGAAGACCATGATCCATGATCAAGATCTTCCAATGTGCTTATGGGCAGAAGCAACAAAAACAACAGTTTATGTGAAAAACCGATTGTCCCATAGTGCACTTGGGTTCAAGACCCCGGAAGAGATGTTCTCTGAAAATAAGCTAGAGGTAATCCATCTCAAAATATTTGGTTGCCCAGTATTCATACATATTCTTAAAGAGAAGAGAAACAAGTTGGACCCCTCATGAAAGAAGGGAATATTTGCGGGATACTGTGAGGCCTCTAAGGCCTTCAAGATTTATATACCAGATCACCATCACATTGAAATCAGCAGGGATGTGACCTCTGATGAAGATGTAGCGCTCAAGAAATCAAGAAGATGCCATCTTGAAGAAGTATATGAAGAGGAACCTGTAGCTCCCAGAGTTGCAGAATCAGTGAGGGAGGTTCCCAGAGCTGCAGAACCAGTGAGGGAAGTCATAGCTTCCCCTGATGAGGAAATTCTAGAAGATCATGACATAGTATAATTTCAAGAACCTCCTCAGATGACAATCTCCCTTAAGAGAAAACTTGTTTGGGCTAGGGAGCTTATTCAAGATGGAGATAAGTATGGTGTTCCCAAAGGAACCATGAGACAAGTGAAGAGACCTAAGCCATTCTCCAGTTATATGGCTTTGATGTGTGATCTCCTAGAGAAGGAGCCTACCTACTTTGAAGAAGCCATTCAAAAGAAAGATTGGGCAGATGCCATGACAGAAGAATATCAATCCATAATAAAGAATGACGTATGGAAAATAGTTCCGAGACCGAAGAGAAAGGATGTGGTATCTTCCAAATGGATCTTCAAAATAAAACATGTTGTTGATGGAAGTATTGAGAAGTATAAAGCAAGTTTTGTCGCTCGTGGATTTTCTCAAAATGAAGGCATTGACTATGAAGAGACATTCGCTCCTGTAGCCAGATACACTTCAATCAGAACCGTCATAGCCCTTGGAGCTAATATGAAGTGGAAGTTACATCAGATGGATGTAAAGACAACTTTCCGCAATGGTGTCATCGAAGAAGAAGTGTATATAGAACAACCTCAAGTATTTGAAATTGAAGACAGGAAGACTCATGTCTGCAAGTTAAAGAAGGCTCTGTATGGGTTGAAGCAATCTCCTAGAGCTTGGTATGGTAGGATAGACAATTTTCTGACGAGCTTGGGCTTTACCAAGAGTAAAGAAGATTCTAACCTCTACTTCAAAGTTATGAATGATGAGTCGGTGATATTGTTGTTGTATGTGGATGACTTATTCTTAACTAGAGAAGAAAATCTCATCACCAAATGTAAGAAGAAGCTCGCTTCAGAATTTGAGATGAAAGACCTTGGCCTAATGCATTATTTCTTGGGTCTTGAGGTATGGCAGAGCCCAGAGAGAATCTTATTTAACCAAGAGAAGTATGTAGTCGAAATGTTGAAGAGATTTGACATGTTAGAGTGCAAGTCCATGAATACACCCATGGAAGCGAAACTGAAGCTACTAGTCGACACTTCGTCAGAATTGATTGATGTCACGCTATATAGACAGATCATTGGATCGTTGATGTACCTGACAAACACCAGACTAGATATTTGTTTTTTCATGAACACTTTGAGTCAGTTTCTAGTAGAACCCAGACATGTTCACCTAGTTTCTGCAAAACATGTGATGAGGTACCTTAAGGGTACATTAGATTGTGGTCTCAGATATGATGGAGATCATGATTTCACACTGAGTGGGTACACTGATTCAGATTGGGCTAGAAGTGTCTCTGACAGGAAGAGAACTTCAGGATGTTGTTTCATTTTGGGATCAGCCATGATCTCATGACAGAGTAGGAAGCAATCAAGTATTTCTCTCAGTACAGCGGAAGCAGAGTACATTGTTGCGTGTTGTGCCAACTGTGAAGCTATATGGCTTCAAAAGTTGTTGATAGGTATATTCGACCTAGAGATGGAAGCAACCACAATTCCATGTGATAACCAGAGCTGCATAAAGATGACAGAGAATCATGTATTTCATGATAAGTCGAAACACATAGAGATCTGATACCATTACATATGTGACATGGTGCAGAGAGGAGCCATAAAGCTCCAATACATTAGCACGGATGAACAGGTTGTCGATGTGTTGACCAAGCCTCTATCTTGTGTAAAGTTTGATCACTTTAGAGATAAGCTCGGTATAGTCTAAAAGGACCTCCCTCCATAGGGGGAGTAGTGTTGTGTTGATATGCCAGCCTAGTGTTGTGCTTCCAACTTAATTGCTGGGTCGAGATGCTAACATAGTGTTGTGCTTACAGCTTAAATGTTGTGTCGAGATGCCAGCCTAGTGATGTGCTTCCAGCTTAATTGTTGTTTCGAGATGCCAGCCTAGTGTTGTGCTTCCAGCTTAATTGTTGTGTCGAGATGCTAGCCTAGTGATATGCTTCCAGCTCAATTGTTGCGTCGAGATGCCAGTCGAGTGTTGTGCTTCTAGCTTAATTTTTGTGTTGAGATTCCAGCTTAATTGTTGATGCCAGCTTAATTGTTGTGTTGTGATTCTAGCTTAACTGTTGTGTTGTGATCCCAGCTTAATTGTTGTGTAGTGTTACAGCCTTGTGCTGTGATGATGTGTCAACCTCTTGCTGTGATGATGTGTCAGCCTCATGTTGTGATTATGTATCCGCCTCGTGTTGTGATGATGTACCGGCCTCGTGTTGTGATGATGTGACCAGTCACGTGTTGTGGTGATAATGATGTATTAGTTTTATACTAATCCATATTGATGCAGATGATGATTTCATTCCATTGTGAATGACGATGTTGTTGATGAGAAAAACTTCCGATGATTTATAGATATGCCAGTCAGTGTTCCAAGATGCTGTTGATAATGATGTCATGTCACTCACCTGATGTTGTTGATGATGATGTCATATCTCTCGCCTGATGTTGTTGTAGAATACCCTTCTTGTTAAGGGGGAGTGTTGAAATAATGTAACTGCAAAGAGTATTCTAATTATTATTGATGTATTATTCATTAGATCAATCCCCTTTTGTGGATTGATCATGTCAGCTATTGTAAATGACCAAATCCCCTTTTACGGATTGGTCAAAACATAATTGTAATAGGCAAAATAAGAATTCTGCCCCATAATATATATTAAAGGTGGTTATAACCACCTAGAAGAAGAAGTCGGCCCTACCAGTGAAAAGACACCTCCACATGTGCTAGAATTGTATAAATAAGGAGGCTAGGGCCTCATTTAGACACACACTCACTTGTTCATCAAGAAGCAAGTTTAGAGCTGCAGTTGGAGAAGGAAGAAGAGAGAGAGAGAGGCACATTCTTGGGAGAGGAATTTTTGTATTTATTTGATTATCTCTTGGCATTGTATTGGCTATCTATATTAAGGAAGTTTTGTTGGGTTTTCTCCCCCATGAGGGTTTCCCAAGATAAATGATGTGTCTCTTGGGATTGTGTATTTCTTAGTGATCCTATTTATGCTATTGTTATCTAGTGAAATGAAAAGAACTCTAATAATAGCTTAAACCTTAACATAAATAATATTGAATGTACCATTTTAGAAAACAATAAGCTTATATAGGAGTTTTATATATTTCAAAATGATTGATCAAAGCGTTGAAAATTTATATAGACACTAGTTGAGTAACCCTTCTATGAATAGGAAAGGCTTAATTAAAAAGTTGATCAAACAAAAATTTGAAAAAAGTTAAAAAAAAATAAGCATATTCAACACAAATAAGCTTGAACACTTATATATGAAAGGCCCAACATAAAAACAAATTAAAACTCTCTAATATGCAATGTACATACATTTAAGAATCATCATGAATAGACGCATTCTTCTCAGTTATGGATGCATCCTCCTCAATCCCAATCTCCCGCACTCTCTTCTCCACATTCTCTTCAAGCACACTCTCAAGCACTCTCTTCTCCACATTGTCCTATAACACATTATAAATTTGTACATTTGAAAATTATATTTAAATTATTTTAACACATTAAATTGTAGTTTTAAATTTTGAAACATGTAATACATGTGATGTGTCAACTTGAATATCATCAACCACACAATAGGATGGCATTCCCATGGTCGGTTGAGTCGCGGTCTTACCCACCATACCCTAAGATTCAATAAATTATATATTGTTTAAGACATTTTTCTTTTAAATTAATAATTTAAATGACATTGCAATTTTCATATCTAACTAAATTTGTTTTCAACATGCAATGATACATTTGAACTCCCACACTTTTCAAACTCTCCCAATGAGAATTGGGACAAGCCTGCCCAAGTAGTGGGAGACGGAATAGGAATATGTGAACAACACAACTAAGAATTAAATAGGGTTCAATGTGTTCACATTAATACAAAAACACAAAGTTCATGTATGTTGATTATTCAACAAGTTGTGAAGATTGGACAACTAAAGTACTCATATGTGGATATTAGAAAACACATACCTGATTCAACCTATCCAAATTTAAACTTGTTGAATCAAGTCCCCTATTTATTGGAGATCCATTTAACATATGACCAAACTGCAATTAATGACGATAACAACTCAATTATTTATAAAAATACAATGATATGTATCTAGATTTAGAACTACAACAAAACTATCCTCAAATGCATGAAAAAATTACTAACTATAACATATACCAATCCGATGTTCGGTTCATCATTCTGAATTAACACCTTCCAAACATTACAGAAAAATTTTGCATACTCTCGTATATCTTCTATGGACATGGAATCTGTCTCCTCATATGTTTTGTAAACAAAATTGTCTAAAGAATTGGCTTCAGCTCTCTCACGGTTCAAACCAACATCAACACCATAAAAAATTGATCATAATTTTTCTCTGATTGCATTCCTAGCCTCCTTGTCAACATCTGATGCAGCTCGCATCTATGAATGTGAGGAAAATGCCCTTTTTTGACGAGATACCAAAGGTTTTGGAGGCCTCTGTAATGTTTCATTTCAATATGCCTATTTCCAATCATATGTTCATCATTTACCAACCCCATAATAATTGGACGCTAGGATGGTATAATCAGGGTGCATGCCCATGAAAAAATATGCATAAAAGAGTCTAGCAAAGTAATGTGGAACATCATCATTCCACGACAACTTCACATATGCTGCCAAAAATATATTATAAAGATGTCCTTCTATGTTGAGGTGCTTAAACTATTGCACCTTCAACATATTTCGTTTTGGCCCCTCTTTGAAATTGAACATAGAAATTGCATCTTCTTTTGAAACTCTAGTTTTTACTACTTCTCATTTATCGGGTCCCATCACCTCCGACATTCATCTCCTCATCAAATCGATAAAACTATCAGTCAGTGGCCCCATTTTTTGATAAGCATCCATAAAGTTCTACAATGAATGCAAAACAATCTCCAAGCTTTGTTTACTCTCTCGAGGAATATCTAAGCACCTCAAATCATTTTGCAGCCTGCTTTTAACACATGAGCATCGTCTGAGGGTCATTGCTTCAGTATACCTTTCCCAATTAAGTTCATTACCAACATTTGAGGGATAGGTGGACGTAGGCGTGTCATCTTTTGTTTCTTGATAACGCCCCCTAAATTCACCTTCACCCTCTTCACCAACATTGGAATCTTCATGATAACCACTCTCTCTTTCATTATATTCTCTCACATTAAACTCATCCTCTACACATACACATTTGAAACTAATTACAACATTTAACAGAAACAAAAAAACATAAAATAAAATAAAATATATATATATATAATAAAAAATACAAAATCAAAAAAAATTACCGAACATATTTTCTTGTCGTGGTGTATTTCCTGCATTCTCAAGTGTTGGAGTATTAATGTGCAACCTATCTAAGAAATTTGCATCCATAGCACTATTTTGAGCACATTGTCTAGATGATCTATCCACAGATTCATTTGATAATATCCTTGTCTGACTAAATTGTCTTTGGTCACTAGTTGCCCCTCCCAAGCTTCCCTGCCTTGTTGAAATATGGGTCTCCAACGTCCTCGGTGTCTCATTCAAAGAAGGGGTTCATCTTCCTCCTTCATTGGATAGCCTAGAGTATTTGCGAGGCATTTTTGCAGACTCTTGTCTCGACATCTCACCTCGATATATATCGTTTGAAAAACCATGAATGTGAAAGTTCATAAGTTATAGAAACATAAAATGGAAATATAATTTATAAAACAACTTGAAGGCATTTAAGCATTTATAACAACTCCAAAGCATCAAAGACATATATTGAAGAAACTAACAACTATATTTTTTACTATGATTCTATATATAATGAACATGAAAATATTTAAATATAAAAAAATGCAACATGTAGAAGATAATCTATATCTATGTGTAAATTGTAGAAGCTAATTTATAAGATAATCTGTGTAACATGTTAAAATTTAAGGGAAAAAAATATAGCTAGCTAAAACATAAATATTTATTTTAATGTCTAAACATTTGCTACTTATGTTACAATCAGCAAGACATTAAAACTTATGATCCATAATTTGGTAGGATAAAAACAATAACTGACAGAACATTTACTTAGCTGAAACAAGAAACAATATTACATGATATGTTGGTGTTATCCTCTTAGATGTATGCTCAGAAAAAGATTTAAGGGATCATTGATCAAACCCTCAGGGAAGATCTCATCATGACCCTTAGAACAAATTGCCAAGAAGAACTTTTAGGGTAAAATATCAAAATACTAACCAGCATGCCAATCATCAAGTAAAAGGGTTGAAATAGGACACCATTGTCTAGTCTATTGGCTGAAAGAGAGGCCACTAACATCCTTAATAAATTATGTCCAAAAAATACAGAACTTCTACAATAATAGACATAAGTATTAACATTTCTAGGGCTTCCCTATCAAACCTTGTTCAGGGTACTAAGAGTTGCAAGCTAAGGCAACATACACAGGTGGCACCAACAATAGAAGAGGGCAGTGGCAGCATACACAGGGTGGCATCAGCAAAGAGATGAGGAGGGTGGCACCAGAAAGGATAAGAGGAGGATGGCACCAACACGGAGAACCAGAAAACCCAAACAACAACCTAGAAGAGACTTACGGCAAGATGGAAAAGACCCTTAGGGTCAGCGGTAGCAAGAGGATGGAGAGGTAAGCCCATTGTGGCTTAATACACCAAGAAGACATGTCGTAGAGGGGTCGCAGCCACTCAACAATCTGAACAAGGAGCCACAAAAAACCTCATATCAGAACTTGGATTAGAAGAGAGTGTGTGCGTAAAGAGTGAGGATAGGTCTCTTTTATAGTTTTGGTAGGTAGGTTAGGGATAGAATATTAGTCCTAACTTTAGGGTTAGGTTTAAACCCTAATAATTAAATAATTTAAAAAAACAATATTTTATAACATAAAATATTGATTGTTAAATCATAAAAGTCAACAAGAAAAAAACAAGTCAAGGAGAGGGGATCCAAAGTCAAGGAGGATAGCTTTCTTTAGGAAGAAGCAAAGAACCAAACCAAAAAACCACACAACAATTAAGGGGGACGTAACTCAAGAAAGGGGGGTTTCAAGACAAAGTCAACAAGGTAAGTTCTTCTTTAATGAAAGAATCTACACATTAGTCTCATGATATAACTTATAAGATTTTATCATCCCAGTATATGAGGAAGATCAATGATCTGTGATCATTCCCTTCTTCTTAATTTCTCCTAGGTCTCATGGACCATCCCGGAAGAGAAGAGGGTCACACATTATCTCGGCTTGGTACTTAATCAATAAACAAAACAAAAGATGAAGACGTAAATATCCAATGGGTTATCTTTTATATGGCCCTAAATATAACTCATTTTTACATAGATTTTTCAAGGAGAAATGGGACTAAGTGGATTGGACTCAAATTTCATTTTCCACTAATTTTAAAATTAAATTAATTTAAAATCAATGGTTTAGATTTACCTTCAACCTGAAACAGTGGAAACCAACATCAACCAATCACCCTTGTGTTAATCGTAATGACTCTTCCTTGTATAAGTAATAAGATTGATTAGGATCATAAGCTTATCCTTATTAACCAAGCAGGTGTTACTTACTCTATTACATTTACTTAACAAGACTAAATTAGTAATAGTGATTAGCATGATTGATTTATATGAGTACACAAAACAAGTCAATAATGATCTCAATATTAAGAGTGAAACAAGCACATGTTAATTGTAGGTATTGCTTATATGTTTACTTGTAGTACAGTGTACATATCCTTATAGTAATTAATAGAGTGAATCAATGGAATTACTAGTCAATAGCTAACCTGTTGCAAGCTGTGTAAACTAACATGTAATTCGTCCATGTCCAAGTACATGGACAAGGTCAAATTCAGGCCTGAAAACTTATTAAACATCATGATTTTTATATTGAAAAAAAGATTTTAAACATTATGAGTTTATGTTGTAAAATTATTTTGAGTAATAAATAAAAGATAATGACAACTAAATAACTCTGCTCATTTTCATATTAAAAAAGAAAACTATAGCTAAATAAATAATGTGAAAACTTATTTAACATCATGAGTTTCATATTGATTTTTTTTAACCATCATAATAAGTTTTATATTGTAAAATGATTTGAATATTAAACGAAAAAGAATGGCAAGTAAATAACTTCACTCTTTTTTATACTAAATTAAAGAGAATGACGCCTAAATAATGTGAAAACTTAATATATAACATGAGTTTTATATTTTAAAATGATCTAAATAATAAATAGTTCTTATGGACCTGTCCATGTACATGGACAGGGCCTAATTCGGTCGTGTCCACCTCCTAAAACATAAAATATCTAAATAAATTAAATTTAAATTAATTTAAGAAATGGTTTAGAATTACCTTGAACCTGAAGCAGCAACAAGCAACAACAACCAACAAAAACCAACAACATCAATCAACAACAACCAACTCCAACAACAACCAACGCCAGCAGCAACCAACGCCAACAACAACCAATGCCAGCAGCAACCAACGCCAACAACAACCACCAACCAACATCAACCAACAAAAACGATAAATGACTCTCACCACCAAGCTCTCAATCGTTCGAAAAAGTGTCAAATGATCGATGCGTGGGGGATATATAAAATTGTTTTCAACCGAAAGATTTTTTTGGACGAAAACCACTTTTGGCCAAAAGATTATTTCGTCGAAACGATGTTACTGGATGGAAAATATATGTCTGGATTATTTCAGCCGAAAAGATGTTATCGGATGGAAAAAATATGTCTGACTAATATGGTACACGACAATCGAGCCCGTCGTCACGGTACCGTCTGATTTGACATCTAAAGGTTCGACCAAAAACGTCTTCGGCCGAAAACACTTGTCTTTCAGTCGAAAGAATTAGTAATTCAGCAAAAAAAAAGTCACTAGGAATTTTGGAGACTCGATTCTCACAAAAGTGTTATCCATCTTCATGATTTTACCCACACATGTGTTAGAATATGAAAGAATGTGCTCGTTTTACCATTAACAATACTATTGTCACACAACCATAGGCCGAAGCCACCCTCCGAGCACCTTAACTTTTACAGAGAATCATTATGAAAGCAAACCCGAGGCTAGATATCCAAACAAAGGGTAGCACACCTTTCCCCAAGGATAGTGCATCAACAAGAGCTGATCAGATAGTGCAAACCCTAACCAAGAGATAGTCCAAGCCAAACATGATCTACTAGTTGCAACAGCTGCAATGGATTTGTTACACTCTCCTCAAACCTGTGCACAAGATTGGGCACTGCAGTGCACACAAGTTGTTGCTCTGCAATTATGAGACTGCCTGCCAGAATGAAAACTGGCCTCCTGTATTTACACTAAATCTGGCTAACTCCCTGGGTCGACTTCTCATTCTGGGTATCTATCTGTTCAGTTTATTATTATTTCTTCTGGCCGACTTCTTCTCTTGGAGGCTAATATTCTAATACAAATTATCTTCTTGAGCCGACAAGTCTTCTAGGGTTATTAGCCAACTCATTAGGGTTTCTTCTTGCTTCTCGGAGTATTCTATTCTCGTCAGGTTTACACATGGAGGTAAATACCTCCCGCAGCTACCATAATATTAACACTCCCTCCTAGTTAGGGAGGTATTGCAGGTAATGGTCTTGAGCACAAAACATACCATTCTCCCGGTAGCATCAACATAGTTGTATAGACTAGATCATGAGCACTATCATCATCATCATCAGTTTCATCAACTGCATCATCTCTCGAAACCATACTCTATCTGAGTAATCAGACATGATGCTCACTCCACAGAGTGACACAAGAGCCATTCTTCTAATCTAGAATATTAAATGTTCTGAACCATTTTCTTTTCGGGAAATCTCTGTTCATCATTCATATGGTCGATAGTCATTTTCAACACTGTTGATAGTCTTCAAGGCAATCAGAACAATGTCATTCAATAGAACACAACTATGTCTATCCATAGTAGTATACAACTACAATCCAGTGGTACACTACCACACCAAGTAGCACGCAGGTACTTGATCAGTGACGTATAGTCAAAAACAGTAGAACACATCCACCACAGTAGTATACATCTATTGTCTAGAGACATATAGTCTTCATAACAATCATATGATATCAACCTGCAAAGAAACAATGTTATGTTATAAACTGAATCATCTGGGCCATTCTTCCACTCACATCTGTCAAATCTGAAAGAGTATCTGCCTCTGCACCATTCTTCTCAAGCAAGGAAGAATGACTATCCTAATTTATGATCCTGGACCATTCCTCACCCTAGGACATTCCTCCGACACTAAACAAAGTGTAACCTGGAGAGAATGAATACACCATAAGGAATGAATGTCCCTGATTGATGAACCTAGACCATTCCCCACCCTGGTCCATTCCTCCGGCACTAAACAAAGTGAAACCTGGAGAGAATGAATACACCCTAAGGAATGACTGTCTGGATCATTTTCTCTGTTAACAACAAGAGGAAAATATTGTCATGTACCAACCTCCAAAATGGACCATTCCTCATGTTAACCACAATGAGAAATCGTTGTCCGGCGAGGCGGGCCAGTTTTCTTAAGTAACCCTCAAGAAGAGAGACTGCCCTAGACCACTCCCCATGTTAACCACAATGGGAAGTCGTTTTCTATGGTACATCAACAATATGGACCATTTCCCATGTTAACCACAATGGGAAATCGTTGTCCGTCAGAAATCTCAATCCACTTTCCGAACAGGAAAGAATTTTCTCATCCTAGACCATTCTTCGAACTGAAAAATGACTGTCCATCAATTAATAATACATCAGTTCTCCCTCCCAACGAGCTCCATCTTGAGTGCACAAACTCTTTCATCTTGGATAGAATATTTACCAAAATGTCTGCTTATCTGCTCATCTATGGAGATATGTATTGGAGAACCACTTTCTCCTTTCTAGACTTCATCATGAATAATGTAATGCTTGATTTCAAATGTACTTTAGTCTGGAACACTGGTTTTCTCTGAAGGCTTCATGTAGCTCTGAACAATAGAGTATATCATTGTTGGAAAACTGGAACATATCCATGTGGCACTTCTTCTGTCATCATGAGATCTAATCTACTGAGTAATCATCTTGATACAATATCTCTATTATATAAAATATTCACCCCGCTTCTGTTGTGCACTGGAGGTTCTCCACCAAGTTATCTTTTTCCATTTGCATACAAGGGTCTATGCCTCAAAGTCTTGAGGTTGCTTCTTAATACGCTCTTTGTTCAATTAGTCTTTGCATTTATCTGATGTAGAATTCCAACTCATGGATGTTGTGGATGATATAATGACTCATGTAGAGATATGTCTGGTTTACTTGGAACGATTAATCATCATATTCTTCTCCCTCCAACTGGGAGAACCTCTAGTTCTAGATCTCGCAATTCTTTCATTCATAAGTCTTCCAGACACTGTTCTTCATCAGAACTTTTAGTTCCTCTGCTTGATTGCTTTTAGTGAGTTCATATCAGGCTGGTAATCTTGTGATTCTTAATGACTGGTTGTTTTGGCTTCTCTTTCTTTCTTGGAATCTTCACGTTATTTATAATGTTTTTCTTTATCTCTTGGGTTCATGGATTTTCTTATAGATTCCATACCCTAAAGATTCCATTTCTTTCTTTCATCCTAGGATCATGGATGTGGATGGACAACCAGGAATACTTTAAGGCTTCTCTTCGAAGAAGACTTCTTCTGAGTTTAAATTGAACACGTATTGTCGTTCATGGTTGCTACCATGGATATATCCTTCATCATCTTCAATAGATCATAGGATTATCTCCCTCCTAATCCTTACTTCATGTATGAATGTATGTAATCGGCTCCCTCCATCTAACAGAGTCCACACTTTCGTCTACATCCTTATTGTCTTTTGCAATATATAATCGGCTCCCTCCATCTAACAGAGTCCACGCTTCCATATTATTGCCTTCTGCAAAATGTCATAAGTCTTTCTCCAATTTCCTCTTGATTGTTGACTTCTTTCTGTCTTTGCTTCTTCTAAGTCTCTTCAGGATTGATTCTGATTTCGGCTTATCTTGTAATAGCTTCCACATGATTTGTTTGATGTATTTCATCATTTTATGTGTATTATATGACTTGTATAATGATGGCAATCCTTATCTTGTTGTTTTTCCATAAGTATAGTTCTTCTTGGAACGTTTTATCTTCTAAGAGATAGATATACAAGATATGCAAACAAGATATGTGCAAGAACTAATAAGAGTATTGTTACCTTCAAAAGAAGAAGTCTCTTTCATCTTGCTTAGTCTTCTTTGTGGGTTCCTTTTCTTCAGTAACTGATGCTTCGTGTTTATGTTTCCTTTTCTTTAGCTCAGGACAATGATTCTTGTAGTGACCATACTTTCGACAGTTGAAGCATTGTACTTCAGAAATGTCTTTCTTTTTATTTGGCTTCCTCCTTGAACCAAACTTCCTTTTGTTCCTGAAATTCTTGAATCTTGCTGTGAAGGCTTGATCATCGTACTTCCTTTGGGGTTTCTCTTTTATACTGATCCTGGATTCTTCTTAAGCACAACAAGTCCAAATTTCTTCAAATGTAGGATACTCCTTCCTTGTGCTCATGCTTGCGGAAAATGCATCCCATGTCTTGGGAAGACCATTGAGTACTATGTTTACCAATTCCTTCTCTGAAATGATATCTTCAATAGCTTGTAGTTGATATCTTAACTGAGAGATTCACACCAAGTATGATGTTATGTTTTCATCATCATTCATCTTCATGTCACGGAGCTCATTCTTCAGACTCATTATTTGTCCAATGTTTCTGACTGAGAAGAGGTTTGTTAGGGCATCGTACATCTTCTTCGATGAGTCAAGAGGGGAGATGTAGGGTATCAAGTGGTCTTTGATAGAGTCCACTTTGATACTCATGGCATTGATGTCACCGTATTTGAACTTCTCTATAGATGCAACATTCTACAGTTCCTTTTCTTTTCCTTCTTCAAACTCTGGTTTCACGATCTTTCCTTTCATGATATCCAACACTTTATTCTTGGCAAGGATGAGATCAATCCTTGTCTTGCACACTCTAAAGTTAGAAGCTCCATATAACTTGTTCTCTAACTTCATAGAGTAAGTCATTGCTGCTTTGACTTGGTCAACCTTAGATTTTACCAAAAGCTCAAACTTCACGTCTTGGCTTGCTAAGAGTACCAGGAGATGCGCTAGTCTAGGGAACACTGATATGTTTGGAGATTAGGTCAATCCCTTCATTTAAGGTGCCTCAACAAGAGGATTAGGGTTTCTACAACTGCACCTGCTCGTAACCCTAGCGGCAATGCTATGGTGACTGCTCCTGCTAGAAACCCTAGCGGCAGTTCTTCAGCAAGCTCAATATCCTTATGGCTATGTTTCCTTCCAGTGGTTAGACTGAATGAAGGAGGTGTGGGACCATAACCTGTTAGAATATGAATGAATGTGCTCGTATTACCATTGACAATACTATTGTCACCCAACCATAGGCCGAAGCCACCCTCCGAGCACCTTAACTTTGACAGAGAATCATTCTGGAAGCAAACCCTAGGCTAGATAGCCAAACAAAGGGTAGCGCACCTTTCCCCAAGGATAGTGCATTAACAAGAGCTAATCAGATAGTCCAAACCCTAACCAAGAGATAGTCCAAGCCAAACGTGATATGCTAGCTACAGCAGTTGCAATGGCAGCTCTCCTCAAACCTGCGCACAAGACTGGGCACTGCAGTGCGCACAAGTTGTTGCTCTGCAATTCTGAGACTATTTGCCAGAATGAGAACTGGCCTCCTGTATTTATACTAATTCTAGCTAACTGCCTGGGCCGACTTCTCATTCTGGGTATCTGTCTATTCAGTATATTATTATTTCTTCCGGTTGACTTCTTCTCTTGGAGGCTAATAATCTAATATAAATTATCTTCTTGAGACGACAAGTCTTCTAGGGTTATTATCCAACTCATTAGGGTTTATTCTTGCTTCCCGGAGCATTCTATTCTTGCCAGGTTTACATGTGGAGGTAAATACCTCCCGCAGCTACCATAATATTAACACTCCCTCCTAGCTAGGGAGGTATTGTAGGTAATGGTCTTGAGCACAAAACATACCATTCACCTGGTAGCATCAACATAGTTGTATAGACTAGATCATGACTCGATCATGAGCACTATCATCATCATCAGTGTCATCAGTTGCATCATCTCTCGAAACCATACTCTATCTGAGTAATCAAACATGATGCTCACTCCACAGAGTGATACAAGAGACATTCTTCTAATCTAGAAGAGTAAATGTTATGAACCATTTTCTGTCTAGGAAATCTCTCTTCATCATTCATTTGGCCGATAATCATTTTCAACACTTTTGATAGTCTTCAAGGCAATTGAAACAATATCATTCAATAGAACACAACTGTGTCTATCCATAGTAGTACACAACTACAATCTAGTGGTACACTACCACACCAAGTAGCACACAGGTACTTGATCAGTGACGTATAGTCACAAACAACGGAACAAATCCACCACAGTAGTATACATCTATTTTCTAGAGACATATAGTCTTCATAACAATCATCTGATATCAACCTGCACAGAAACAATGTTATGATATAAACTGAATCATCTGGGCCATTCTTCCACTCACATCTGTGAAATCTAAAAGAGTATCTGCCTCTGGACCATTCTTCTCAAGCAAGGAAGAATGATTGTCTTGATTTATGAACCTAGACCATTCCTCACCCTGGGCCATTCCTCCGACACTAAACAAAGTGTAACCTGGAGAGAATGAATACACCCTAAGGAATGCATGTCCCTGTCTGTTGAGCCTGGACCCTTCCCCACCCTAGGCCATTCCTTCGACACTAAACAAAGTGAAACCTGGAGAGAATGAATACACCCTAAGGAATGACTATCCGGACCATTTCCTCTGTTAACCACAAGAGAAAAATATTTTCCTGTACCAACCTCCAAAACGGACCATTGCTCATGTTAACCACAATGAGAAATCGGTGTATGGCGAGGCGGGCTAGTCTTCTTGAGTAACCCTCAAGAAGAGAGACTGCCCTAGATCACTCCCCATGTTAACCACAATGGGAAGTTGTTGTCTATGGTACATCAGCAATCTGGACCATTTCCCATGTTAACCACAATGGGAAATCGTTGTCTGTCAGAAATCTCAATCCACTTTCCGAACAGGAAAGAATTTGCTCATCTTGGACCATTCTTCGAACTGAAAAATGATTGTCCATCAATTAATAATACATCAGTGCTCCCTCCCAACCTGGGAGCCATCTCTTCCTTTTCCAATAAGGAATTCATCTCCACGAGCTCCAGCTTGAGTACGCAAACTCTTTCATCTTGGATAGAAGCTTTACCAAAATGTTTGCTTATCTGCTCATCTGTGGAGATATGTATTGGAGAACCACTTTCTCCTTTCTGGACTTCATCACAAATAATGTAATGCTTGATTTCAAATGTACTTTATTCTGGAACACTGGTTTTCTCTGAAGGCTTCATGTAGCTCTGAACAATAGAGTATATCATTGTTGGAAAACTGGAACATATCCATGTGGCACTTCTTCTGTCATCATGAGATCTAATCTACTAAGTAATCATCTTGATACAGTATCTTTGTTATATAAAATCTTCACCATGCTTTTGTTGTGCACTGGAGGTTCTCCACCAAGTTATCTTTTTCCATATGCATACAAGGGTTTATTCCTCAAAGTCTTGAGGTTGCTTCTTCATACGCTCTTTGTTCAATTAGTCTTTGCATTTATCTGATGTAGAATTCCAACTCATGGATGTTGTGGATGATATAATGACTCATGTAGAGATATGTCTGGTTTACTTGGAACGAGTAATCATCATAGTCTTCTCCCTCCAACTGGGAGAACCTCTAGTTCTAGATCTCGCAATGCTTTCATTCAGAAGTCTTTCATACATTGTTCTTCATCAGAACTTTTAGTTCCTTTGCTTGATTGCTTTTAGTGAGTTCATATCAGGCTGGTGATCTTGTGATTCTTAATGACTGGTTGTTTTGGATTCTCTTTCTTTCTTGGAATATTCACGTTCTTTCTAATGTTTTTCTTTAGCTCTTGGGTCCATGGAGTTTCTTATAGATTCCATACCCTAAAGATTCCATTTCTTTCTTTCATCATAGGATCACAGATGTGGATGGAAAACTAGGAATACTTTAAGGCTTCTCTTTGAAGAAGACTTTTTCTGATTTTAAACTGAACACATACTATCTTTCATGGTTGCTACCATGGATATATCCTTCATCATATTCAATGGATCATAGGATTAGCTCCCTCCTAATCCTTGCTTCATGTATGAATGCATGTAATCAGCTCCCTCCGTCTAACAGAGTCTATGGTTTCGGTTGCATCCTTATTATCTTCTGCAATATATAATTGGCTCCCTCCGTCTAACAAAGTCCACACTTCCGTCTTATTGTCTTCTAAAAAACGTCATAAGTATTTCTCCAATTTCCTCTTCATTGTTGACTTGTTTCTATCTATGCTTCTTCTAAGTCTCTGCAGGATTGATTCAGATTTTAGATTATCTTGTAATAGCTTCCACGTTATTTGTTTGATGTATTTCATCATTTCATGTGTATTATCTGACTTGTATAATCATGGCAATCCTTATCTTGTTGTTCTTCCATAAGTATAGTTCTTCTTGGAACGTTTTATCTTCTAAGAGATAGATATACAAGATATGTACAAGAACTAAGAAGAGTATTGTTACCTTCAGAAGAAGAAGTCTCTTTCATCCTAATTAGTCTTCTTTGTGGGTTCATTTTCTTCGACAACTGATGTTTCGTGTTTCTCCTTCCTTTTATTTAGCTCAGGACAATGATTCTTGTAGTGACCATACTTTCAACAGTTGAAGCATTGTACTTCAGAAATGTCTTTCTCTTTATTTGGATTCCTCCTTGAACCAAACTTCCTTTTGTTCTTGAAATTCTTGAATCTTTTTGTGAAGGATTGATCATCATACTTCCTTTGGGGTTTCTCTTTTACACTGATCCTGGATTCTTCTTGAGCACAACAAGTCCAAAGTTCTTCAAATGTAGGATACTCCTTCCTTGTGTTCATGCTTGCAGCAAATGCATCCCATGTCTTGGGAAGACCATTGAGTACTATGTTTACCAATTCCTTCTCTGAAATGATCTCTTCAATAGCTTGTAGTTGATCTCTTAACTGAAATATTCACACAAAGTATTATGTTATGTTGTCATCATCATTCATCTTCATGTCACGGAGCTCATTCTTCAGACTCATTATTTGTCCAATGTTTCTGACTGAGAAGAGGTTTGTTAGGGCACTGTACATCTTCTTCGATGAGTCAAGATGGGAGATGTAGGGTATCAAGTGGTCTTTGATAGAGTCCACTTTGATACTCATGGCATTGATGTCACTGTCTTTGAACTTCTCCATAGTTGCAACGTTCTACGGTTCCTTTTCTTTTCCTTCTTCAAACTCTAGCCAATAGTACATCTGCCTCACTTTTGTTACCATTTTCTGATAACCGGGATGACCTACATAAGGTCTCCTATGGAATTCATCCATGATCAGGTGCCTCAACTTTGTTTAATTAGGCACATACAACTTGTGGTTGTACATCAGCAAATCATCAATTGTAAGATGATATCCTTCATACCTTATTTCATTGAGTTCTTGTTGCAATCCTTCTCTTACCTGATTAAAGAACTCATCTTCTTGCAAGAAGGCTCTAGTCCTTTTCTTAATGTCAGACTCTCCTACACTCGTTGCTACTAAGTGTATGGTCTGCACGCTCCGACAGGGTGCATCTCCCACACTATTTTCCTTTCATTTTATGTGTTTGACCTCAAAATCAAATTCTCTAATCAACACCATCCACCTGGCATGTCTATCATTCAACCTCAGCTAGTCAAATAAATACTTTAATCCACAATGGTTTGTCATCAAGAAAAATCTCCTTTCGAGCAAGTAATGTCTCCACGTCTTCAAGGCATGCATAATTGCTATGAGTTCCAAAATGTGGGTGACATACTTTTTCTCATGCTCATTTAACTTTAGTGATTCGCAACTGATCACTTGTCCTTCTTGCATAATGACTCCACCGAGTCCCTCCTTGCAAGCATTAATACAAACTAAGAAATATTTTCCAGGGTCTACAATATTCAAAACAAGGACATTGGTCAAGAAATGTTTCAGCTACTGAAAGTTATATTCACACTTTGTTGACCACGCAAATTTCTTCCCCTTCCTCTGTAATGAGGCAATGGGATGACCAATCTTGGAAAATCCCTTTATAAATCTTCTATAATACCCAGTTAATCCCATAAAAGGTTGCACCTATGTTACATTATGAGGGGAAATCCAATCCATGATTGCCTTGATCTTTTCAGGATCCACTGCCACTCCTTATGCCAATATGGTGTGTCCTAAATAATGGATTTTCTTCTGAAACAAGTCACACTTGTTGAACTTAGCATATAGCTAGTGATATCTCAACACTTGTAGCACCATCCTGAGATGATCTTCATGCTCTTCTCTAGTCTTGGAATACACCAAAATATCATCAATAAATACTAAGCCAAACTTATGCAAGTACTTACTGAGAACACTATTCAGCAAGAACTTGAAGGTATTTGGTGCATTAGTGATCCCAAATGGAACCACCACGAACTCATAGTGTCCATACCTTGTTCTAAAGGTTGTCTTGTATTTGTCTTTATCCTTGATCCTAACTTGATGGTATCTGGATCTCAAGTCAATCTTAGAGAAAATTGTAACTCCTGTGAGCTAATAAATAAGATCATCAATCACGGGAAAATGATAATTATTCTTGATGGTCATCTTGTTTAATTGTTTATAGTCAATGCACAGACGCAATGTACCATCCTTCTTCTTCACAAAGTTGGTGCATCTGATGGGGACACACTCAGTCTAATGTACTTTTTATCCAACATCTCTTTTAGTTGTACCCTCATCTCCACCAATTTTGGCGTGCTCATCTTATAGGGTACCTTTGATGAAGGTATTGCTCCAAGTACAAGGTCTATTAAAAAATCAATATCTCTCTTAGGAGGTGTTGACACGAAGTTTAATCTTTCCTCTCTAAACCTGAAACTCTATTATTTTCTAGTTATAGAGCCGCCCTTAGTTCTAAAAAGGAATCAAAAGTCTTTCGAAATTTTCGAGTTTCAGGGTTCGGCTATTCACGAAGTATGATTTTCAATTAACAACTCCAGAGTACCAGTACCGAAATCCTAAAAATGATTTATTTTAAAAGAAATAAAAAGAGAAAAGAATGTTATAAAGTCCTGACGCGCTTTCACAAAGTATCTTTTAATCGTGATTAATTAAAATCTTAAACGTAATCAACCAATCATTAATCAGTCACGATTCAGGTTTCCTTATATCAAAGTCTCGACTCTTGAACCCCGGATTCTCAAATTCCCGTAAAGTAAAAAATTAATCATTGATCTCGATTAATTAAAAGATTAATACAGGTGGTTAGCACCTTAATTAATCCCATCACAATTTCATGATTCGGGGTTTTCTTATGACATACCTCTTGGAGACACGATCCTCAAAACTCTGAAATGTGAAATCATGAAAGTTTTTTAAAAAATCCTAAAACTAAATTAAGTTAGTTTTAAACAAGATTAATGATAATTAAACAACTTTTCACGTTTCGCTTTTTGGGAATTGTTGAAAACATTCCTTTCGAAGCTCCAGTTTGAAATCGTCGATATACGACAGTATATTTAATGGACATATGGAGATATGTCTAACACAATTGCGTATCTCCAGGCGTATCTTCCCCATTAAAACATTAAATTCTTATCGTCTGCATCAGTACGCTCATTGTAAGACAAATTAAAGGTTAATAAAGGTTCGGTATTTCGAATTTCATTCTTATTTCTCAGAATCATGAGTGAGTTGCATTCAGCAAGGCTTATACATTTTTTCCTCTGCAAATAGGTTTTCATTCTAGCACGAACATTATGGCACCCAGAAAGGCACCTAAGAAAAGTGAAGAAGCAGCTGAAAGTTCAAGTCTGGAGGGAGATGTCATATCTGACACTACACCACATGCTATCGATTCAATCAAATCCTGGAGGCAAATTTTCGAAACCTTGGACTGTGAAATTAATAATTTCCCCGATGATTCTGATAAAAAACTACAGGACATAGCAGAGTCTGAGCTTCACAAGGTAGCTACATGCCCATGACTCATGCCATACAATGATATGGTCAGTTGGGCCTTAGAAAAAACAAGTGTGCAGACGAGGAGTATTTTAGACAGCCAAAGGGTCGTCGTTGACTCCTTCAGACCGGAGCATATACAAGTAATGTACAAACTGTCTTCTAATTCTAAATATATTTATAATAAAGAATTCGTAAGTGAATTTCAAAGGAAAGAATGCATAGAGTCAGATCAAACATATCCCAGTATAATCAAAGACTGGTGGGGATATCCGGAAAAATTTAGGGCTGATACTCATGGCATTTATGCCACAGCTCCATTAAATTAGTACATGGGCTATGTAGCTCTGATTCTATGTAGACTTTTCGGGAAGAAAAGTCCTACCCATTTCCCTGCAGACTGGGTGCCCCTTTTACATGAAGTAGTCGAAGGCTACATCTTCAATTGGAGCAAGGTTCTATCAGATAACCTAGCTAAGGAGGTTATACAGTATCAAATGGAGAAATCCGAAGGCCGACCTATAGACTTTTACATGTCCGCATACATTATGGACGCTATATGTTTCATGAATCCATTCCCCTTGATGAACTCGAGTTGGAACCCAACATGCATTGAACCCATTCATGAGTATAACTCTAAGTTGTGGGAAGAAAATTCTAAAGATTCCTTTTACGAAATCTGTCAATTCGTAGTGATACCAGTGCATCATATGTTGTATGGCTGTGCACCCCCTCGCATTTCAGAGTCAGTCATAGGAAACCTCAAAGCGGCTTCTGATTGGTTTATTGAGGAGAATTTCTGATATATCAGGGTTTTTGGATGCTCAATTCCTCCTCATGCAATTCTGAAATTCCTTCCCGACAGACTAGTGTGTGTTGAAATAATGTAACTGCAAATATTATTCTTGTTATTATTAATATATTATTCATAGGATCAATCCCCATTGTAGATTGATCATGTCGGTTATTGTAATAGGACCAAATCCCCTTTTGCGGATTGGTCAAAAGACAATTGTAATAGGCAGAATAAGAAGTCGACCCCAACAGATATTAAAGAAGCCCAAAAATATAATAAAGGTGGGTTTACCCACCCAGTTTGAGAAGTCATCCCTGCCAGTGAAGAGACACTTCACACGTGCCAGACTTGTATAAATAAAGGAGGCTAGCGCCTCTCTTAGACATAACTCACTTGCTCAGTTCGAGAGACAAGTTCAAATCTGCTACCGGAGAAGAAGGAGAGAGAGAGAGTGATGCATATATAGGAGAGGACTTTATGTATTAGCATAAAAAATCTCTTGGCATTGTATTGGCTATTTATATTAAGGAAGTTTTGTTGGGTTTTCTTCCCCTAGAGGGTTTCCCAGGATAAATGTTGTGTCTCTTGTGATTGTGTATTTCTCAGTGATCGTGGATTATGCTATTGTTATCTAATGAAATGCAAACATCTATAATAATGGCTTAAACATTAACATGGTATCAGAGCCAAGCTGAAGGAAGCATATTGCACAAGTGAAAAACATCACAGTTATCGTACATGAAAATTAGAGCTTTTTGATGGTGAAGCTTTTCAGCCCCGAAACCATCTAGAAAAGTGCGCCCTCCCCTAAGGATCACTTTGGCACTCTTAGTGCACATTTTCAGTGGTTGGATCTCCCGGAAAGTGAAACCCTAGTTTCATAAAGTACCAGAAAACCAGGGTACCAGAAGTACCAGAGTACCAGAGGTACCAGAAAACCAGAAGCACCAGTCCAGAAATATGCAGATCAAGTTTGGATGAGAAAAAGTTGGATTTTCTCAAATCCAAACACACCATGCTACTCGCCTCAACCAAGCGCACCTCCTGGAAAGTTCGGTTTTTTATTTTGAGCACTTTCATTTTTTGGTCATTTTCCTAGCTCCACGTAAAGATGTCTGCAAGCATTAAGCTTGTTGAAAAGTTAGAAGGAGTGGAAAACTTCCATGCCTGGAAGTATAGGATTGGCCTCATTCTTGAAGAGAATGACCTAGCAAGATTCGTCAAAGAAGAATTATTGGAACCCGACGATGCTGCAGAAAAGGCAAAGCATCAAAAGGACACAATAAGGGCCAAAAGAATCATTGCAGATTCAATCAAAGACCATCCAATTCCTTATGTGTCATCTAAGTAGACCCCAAAATAAATGTTTGATGCCTTGACCAAACTATATGAAGGAAAGAACATAAACCAGAAGATGATTCTTAGAGCTCAACTGAAGAATACAAGGATGCAGAAAGGAGAAATGATTCAGGAATACTTATCCAGAATCTCAGAATTCAAAGAACATCTAGAAGCTATTGGAGATACCATAGATGAAGACGAACTCATAATGACAACCCTAAATGGTCTCACAAGTCCTTGGGATGCTTTCATCCAGACGATATGTGCCAAAAAGGAGAAACTAAAGTTTGACAGTCTATGGGAAGAATGCATCCAAGAAGAAACAAGAGTAACGAATCATGAAGCATTACTAGCAAGGGATGATGATCAAGCCCTAGCTACTCACACCAAAGGAGGAAGGAAGAAACCCTACTTCCAAAAGGAAACTCATAAAGAGCCTCAACAATCAAATAAATTCAATCATAAAGAATCTCATCCAAGGAGATTTCAAAAGAAAGGACAACGAAAGGAAAGAGACTACTCATATGCACAATGCTATCATTGTGACAAGATGGGACATATTGCGAAGTTTTGTCCAGCCAGACGAGAAGAATACAAGAGAAAACATAAAAGGCTCCATGCCCATGTAGTCGAAGATGAAGAGCCACCCGCAAAGATGATAAGAGAGGAGATCAAAGACCATGTCTTGATCTAAGCCCTCTTAGATCTGTAACACCTGGAGAGGACACTTGGCTCATTGATAGTGGTGCATCCAAGCACATGACGGGAAAAAGAAACATTCTCTCTTGTATCTCAGAGAAGAAGTTTTCTCAGAAAGTGACACTTGGAGATGATTACCAATATCCCATCAAGGGAGTGGGATAATCAAACCATAAACTGAATTCAGGGAATTCACTAAAAATGAAGGACGTACTATATGTACCAGGATTGAAGAAGAACCTACTCTCCATTTTAGCTTTAGAAAAGAAAGGTTTCAGACGTGTCTTTATAGATGGAGAAGTTCTTATGTGGGCTAAGGTAGAAACCTTAAATGAAGCAATCATCTTTGGTAATGAAGAAAATGGCTTGTATAAATTAAAGGGTCACTCAGAGGCTGCCATGACCCATGCCATTGAAAAATCATGTGAGCTTTGGCACAGAAGGTTATCCCACATCAACTACAAGGCACTACCATACATATGCAAAGTGGTCACAGGTTTACCAGAACTCAAAGGTGACCATAAAGGTGTATGCAATGGATGTGCACAAGGGAAGACTATCAAGAACCCGTTTTCGAAGAGGGACAACAAGACAGAAGGAGTCATAGAACTCATCCATTCATATGTGTGTGGCTCAATGCCATCATCCTCCATTAGAGGGTATGTATATTATGTATCATTCATTGATGATTACTCTCGTAAAACCTGGACATATTTCTTGAAGACTAAAGATGAAGTGTTCAGTGAGTTCAAGGAATTCAAATCCTTGATAGAGAACCTTTATGAAAGAAATATCAAGATACTCAGGTCAGATAATGGAGGAGAATATACCTCATAAGAGTTTGTGAACTTCTGCAAAGATGTTGGGATCAAGAGGGAACTCACTACTCCCTATAATCCCCAACAAAATGGTGTAGCTGAACGGAAGAACAGAACCATACTGGAAGTTGTGAAGACTATGATCCATGATCAAGATTTTCCTATGTGCTTATGGGCAGAAGCAACAATGGCAGTTGTTTATGTGCAGAACATATTATCCCATAGTACACTTGGGCTCAATACACCGGAAGATATTTTCACTGGAAAGAAGCCAGAGGTAAGCCATCTCAAAATATTTGGTTGTCTAGTGTTTATTCATATACCTAAAGAAAAGAGAAACAAGTTGGACCCTTCAGGAAAGAAGGGAATATTTGTGGGATACTATGAGGTCTCCAAGGCCTTCAGAATCTATATCCTAGGTCAACATCACATTGATATCAACGGGGATGTGACCTTTGATGAAAATGCAGCGCTCAAGAAATCTAAACTGTGCCAGCTTGAAGAGGTATATGAAGAGGAACCCGTAATCCCCAATACTGTAATGAGGGAGGTTCCCAGAGCTGTAGAACCAGTGAGAGAAGTTGTAACTTCCCCTAATGAGGAACTTCTAGAAGACCATGATATAGTAGAAGTACAAGAACCTCCTCAGATGACGATCCTCCATAAAAGAAAGCCAACTTGGGCTAGAGAGCTTATTCAAGATGGAGAAAAGTACGGTGTTCCCCAAGGAACTACGAGACAGGTGAAAAGACCAAATCCATTCTCCATTTATACGGATTTGATGTGTGATCTCCTAGAAGAGGAGCCTACCTGATTTGAAGAATCCATTCAGAGGAAAGAATAGGCAGATGCCATGACAGAGGAATACCAAACCATAATGAAGAACGAAGTATGGGAAATAGTTCCCAGACCGAAGAATAAAGATGTGGTATCCTCCAGATGGCTCTTCAAAATAAAACATGCTACTGATGGAAGTATTGAGAAGTATAAAGATAGATTTATCGCTCGTGGATTTTCCCAAAAGGAAAGCATTGACTATGAAGAGACATTCGCTCCTATGGCGAGATACACTTTGATCAGAACCATCATAGCTCTTGCAGCTAAGATGAAGTGGAAGTTGCACCAGATGGACGTGAAGACAACTTTCCTAAATGGTGTTATTGAAGAGGAAGTGTATATAGAGCAACCTCAAGGATTTGAGGTTGAAGACAGGAGGTATCATGTCTACAGATTGAAGAAATCCTTATACGGATTGAAGCAAGCTCCTAGAGCTTGTTATGGCCATATAGACAGTTTCTTGACGAGCTTAGGCTTTACCAAGAGTAAAGAAAACTCAAATCTCTACCTCAAAATTATGAATAATGAGCCAGTAATCTTACTGCTATATGTGGATGACTTATTCTTAACTAGAGAAAAAAATCTCATCACTGAATGTAAAAAGAGACATGCCTCAAAATTTGAAATGAAAGACCTTGGCCTAATGCATTATTTCTTAGGTCTTGAGGTATGGCAGAGTCCTCAGAAGATGTTCCTTAACCAAGGGAAGTATACGGTCGAAATCTTGAAGAGATTCGACATGTTGGAATGCAAGCCCATGAATACACCCATGGAAGTGAAGTTGAAGCCGTTGGTTGATTCTTCATCAGAAATGATTGATGCCACACTTTATAGAAAGATTATTGGATCGCTAATGTACCTGACAAACACCAGACCAGAGATTTGTTTTGTCGTGAACACCTTGAGTCAGTTTCTGGTAGAACCTAGACGTATTCACCTAGTGGTTGCAAAACATGTGATGAGGTACCTTAAAGGTACAATAGATTATGGTCTCAGCTATGATGGAGATCATGATTTCACATTGAGTGGATATACTGATGCAGATTGGGCAGGAAGTGTTTCTAACAGGAAAATTACTTCAGGATGTTGTTTCAGTTTGGGATCAGTTGTGATCTCATGGCAGAGTAGGAAGCAATCTAGCATTTATCCCAGCACAGCGGAAGTAGAATACATTGTTGCATGTTCTGCTAGCTACGAAGCTATATGGCTTCGAAAGTTGTTGACCAGCCTATTTGACTTAGAGATGAGAGCAACCTTGATTCTATGTGACAACCAAAGCTGCATAAATATGACAAAAAATCTTGTATTCCACGATAGGTCAAAGCACATAGAGATCTGTTATCATTACATCCGTGACATGGTACAGAGAGGAGCCTTGAATCTCTAGTACATTAGCATGGATGAACAGGTTGTTGACGTGTTGAACAAGCCCCTATCTCGTGTGAAGTTTGAGTACTTCCGAGATAAGCTTGGCATAGTCTGAAAGGACCTTCCTCAAAAGGGGGAGTAGATGCGATGTTCCTTGCTTCTGACCTAGTTGTCAGACGTAAATCAAGATGTGATGTTCCTTGCTTCTGACCTAGTTGTTAGACGTAAAGCAAGATGTGATGTTCCTTTCTTTTGACCTAGCTGTCAAGCGTAAAGAAATATGAGATGTGTTCCTTGCTTCTGACCGAGTTGTCAGACGTAAAGCAAGATGAGATGTGTTCCTTGCTTCTGACCGAGTTGTCAGACGTAAAGAAAGATGAGATGTATACCTTGCTTCCGACCTGATGGTTGTGATGTAAAGAAAGATGATATGATGAGACTAGCATTGAGCTTCCAGTTGGATAGTTGTGACGTAAAGCCAGTCTAGTATCCTTCTTCCGATCGGATGGTTGTGACGTAAAGCAGGACGAGTATCTTGCTTCCATATTTAGTGCTGTGACATAAAGAAAGACGACGAGATGAGACTAGTACTATGCTTCCAGCTTGATATTTGTGACGTAAAGCCAGTCTAGTATCTTGCTTCCAGCTTGAGTGTTGTGACGTAAATCAAGACATTGAGATGAGACAAGTAATGAGCTTCCATCTTGACAGCTGTGACGTAAAGTCAGTCTTGTATTAGGATGTGCCAGCCTTGTGCTATGATGATGATGATGTATCAGTTTTTATACCAATACATATTGATGCAGATGATGATGACATTCCTTGAGAATGACGATGTTGCCGATGAAGAAAACTTCCGATGATTTATAAACACACCAGTTAGTGTTCCAAGATGATATTAATGATGTTTTCCTCTCACCTACATGATGTTGTTGATGATGTTGTCCTCTCTCTCTCGCATGATTCCGCTAAAGAATACCCTTCTTGTTAAGCGGGAGTGTTGAAATAATGTAACTGCAAAGAGTATGTTGGCAAATCTTTAATAGACAGCGTATGCATGCTTGTATACTTGTCATTGATGGCAAGTACAACAGTGTAGATGGCATAGTACAGAAAGTATGAAATAGATGGGCATTATGAGAAGACTTTGCAGGAAGGGTTTGTAGGGTTTGGTCATAACGGATTCTATATGCTGTAATGCATCATCCGATTCAATTGTTAGGAGATCATGCTGGATTTTTGGGCTGGAATGATGTCTCTGGAGGGGACACGAGTTGTGCTAGATACTCATAAAGGACTTGTTCATGTAGCTAGGGGAGATGTGTTGCACTTTCAATGGCTTAATCGAACAAGTAATGTGGTAGAAGTTGATCAAATTGTATTTCCATATGAAGTTGTATTTGAAAAGGTCCAGGAAACCCCCGAGCGAGTGTACATTTTTTGAAATTCAAGGAGGATGATCACAAATTCTTTTTCTGGATGCAGGTTCCCAATGACCATCAGATCAAGTATTGATTGGGACTGTTGATCTGGACCGTCGACTCCATTTCGTAGTTTCGTGACTCACGACTTGGAAAGGTAAGAAACAAAACCGTCAAAATCGCGATATGCGAAATCGTGATTTAATCCCCGCCGTCAATTCACGATGTGTTCTAGACCGTTGATCTGAGCTCCATCTCGGAGCTTCGCCTATCACGACTTGGAGTGACAAGAATCTCTACCGCCGAAATCGCGATATGCGAAATCGCGATTTAATCCCAGCCGTCAATTCACGATGTGTTCTGGACCGTTGATCTGAGCTCCATCACAGAGCTTCGCCTATCCGGACTTGGAGTGACAAGAATATCTACTGTCGAAATCGCGATTTATTCCCAACCGTCAAATCAAAGTGTGTTCTGGACCGTTGATCTAAGCTCCATTTCGGAGTTTCACTTATCGCAACTTGGAGTGATGAGGACCTCCTTCGAAAGAATCGCGAGATGTGAATTCACGATGAGATCTGGACCGTAGACTCATCGAGATCGTGGACCATTGATCTTAGCTCCATCTCAGGGTTTCGGGGATCGTGACTTGGAGAGTCGAGATGCCTCACCTCCAGACTTATGAAAGGTGAATTCAAGAAAAGCGCTTTTTGCATAAGCGCTTTGTCATGGCCTTGGTTATATAGAGGAAGGAGATAGCGCAGAAAAGCTCCGTATCGGAGTTTCGAAGATCGCGATATGAAGTGTCGAGACACTTGGCCACAGGAATGCCGAAATGTCGAAACCCCATTTAGAGTCAAGACTAATAAAGTTCATCCAACGGTGAAGATAAACTTGAATATGATCGGAGGATTATTGTGCTCTCTCACAGTTAATTTACCAGTTACGAATCTGTTAGCGAAACGGACTCATGATTGTCGATCGGTTGGCATTTTAGTTGCTCGGACGGTTGTTTTTCTTTTGTCTAAGGAGATGCGAAGGTGAACCGTTGTGGGTGTGTGTGTATAAAAGAAAAAGATACAGACTGTGCGTTTTTTTTTGTTGTTCTGGATGAAAAATGAATTAAACGATAAGAAATGGAAAATCACAACATGCGCAGAGTGAGACTGGGAATATGCGCAGTGTGAGATAAAACTCAGAGAAGAGTAACAGATGATGAAAAGACTTGAAGCAAAGCAGAATGACAGAACAAGTTGAAGCAGAGCAGAATGACAGAACAAGTTGAAGAAGACCAGGTTTACAGAACAGAGAAGAAGTGGTAAGAATTGACTTATCTGTGTAGTTGTCTGTTTATATATTCATTCATATTCCAGGGTGGTTGGGAGGTTCTAGGGAGGATTGTTTTCCTCAGAGGTTCAAGTGGGAGCTTGAACACAGGGAGTTGTAGCGTCCATATGGTTGCAGCCAGAGAAACAAGGGTGGCAGGGTGGTGCAAGGGAGAACAAGTGTTCTCTGTTATACAGGTTGGAGCCTGTGTAACTAGAAGTTGGTGCTTCCATCCAGTTGGTGCTGGAACATTAGGGGAGTTGGTGCTTCCTTCTAGTGGGTGCTAGAGAAACAAGAGAGTCAGTGCTCTCAAACAAGTTGCAGCTTGTAAAAAAGAGTTAGCAACCTCACATTGAGTTGGTGCTCAATTATAGATGATGTACAGAACTTAAAAGACTACCTATCATTTCGAAGAAGAAGAGGTTTTCTCCCTTTATGGGTTTCCTCGTGAAAATTTGTCTCTGTGTATACCTTATGTGTGACTGATGCTCTTTAATTTTACTGTCCATATGTTGTATAATGTTGATGATCACTTGAAGAAAGATTAAGAATGTTTTAATAGACTTAAAATTGTTTAAGCTCAATAACAACTGATTCACCCCCCCCTCTCAGTTGTTTTAGTAATTTCAACAATTGGTATCAGAGCAGGTCCCTTTTATTCAAAGGTAGATCTGTAAACTTAAACATGACAAGTTATGAAGGGACTTCAGCCTCTAAGCTCCCTCTGTTTGATGGAACAAATTTTGCCTTTTGGAAGATTAGAATGAGAACATACTTAATGGCCTTGGGTGCTGATGTTTGGGATGTAGTAGAGACTGGATATACAAAGCCTGTTGTGCTAGCCTCCAAGGACGATAAGTTAGAGTTTAGTTTTAATGCTAAGGGAATGAATGCTATCTTGAATGGACTTGTTGAAGCTGAGTTTGTAAAGGTGATGCATCTTGAAACTGCCAAAGCAATGTGGGATAAACTTATTAGCAGTTATGAAGGAAATGA
>ML780339.1:697197-732902 GCA_009831015.1 Picea engelmannii
AGGTTCCAAATGGGTATTCAAGAATAAAATGAATGAAAAAGGACAAGTTGTTAGAAATAAAGCCAGACTGGTCTGTAAAGGGTATGCACAAGTTGAAGGTCAGGACTTTGATGAAACCTTTGCACCAGTGGCAAGATTGGAAGCCATCAGAATGTTTCTTTCCTATTCATGTAATAAAAACTTTAAAGTTTATCAGATGGATGTTAAGTCAGCGTTTCTTAATGGAGATCTAGAGGAAGAAGTATCTATGGAGCAACCTGAAGGATTCTCTTTGACAGATAATCCTAATTATGTTTGTAAGCTGAAGAAGGGATTCTCTTTGACAGATAATCCTAATTATGTTTGCAAGCTGAAGAAGGCCTTATATGGACTAAAAAAAGCACCACGAGCTTGGTATTACAGACTGGACAAATTTTTACAAGAAAAAGGGTTCAAGAAATGTACTATTGACAGTAACCTTTATATTAAGTCTGAAGGTGATAATTTACTAGTTGTTTTGGTTTATGTAGATGATATTATTTTTGGTTGTACTAATGAATCATTTGTCAAGTGGTTTCCTAACTCTATGCAAACAGAATTTGAAATGTTCATGATAGGAGAACTGTCATATTTTCTTGGCTTACAAGTAAAACAAAGTTCTGTAGGAATATTTATTTCTCAAGAAAAATATTTGAAAGAGATGTTGAAGAAATTTCAGATGGAAGATTCATCTCCAGTTAGCACACCTATGGTGGTTGGTTGCAAGCTGAGTAAAGATGATATCTCACCTGATGTTGATCAAATGACATATCGCTCTATGATAGGCAGTCTTCTGTACATCACAGCATTCCGTCCTGATATAATGCAAGTTATTGGAATGGTAGGTCGTTATCAGTCTGCTCCTAAACAAAGTCATTTGGTAGCTATCAAAAGGATATTTAAATACTTGAAGGGAACAATGGCTTATGGTCTGTGGTATCCTAGAAATCAGAATTTCCAATTAACTGCTTATTTAGATGCAGATTGGGCAAACTGTATTGATGAGAGAAAAAGCACCAGTGGAGGAGCATTCTTTCTGGGTGACTCATTAGTTGCATGGCTTAGTAAAAAGAAAGGATCCATTTCATTATCCACTACAAAGGCAGAATACATTATTGTTGCTACTTGTTGCACACAAACTTTATGGATGATACAAACTCTTGCAGATCTAAAGGTAACTTACACTGATCCCATTCCAATTCACTGTGATAACACCAGTGCCATTAGTGTCTCCAAGAATCCTGTTCTTCATTCCAAGACTAGCATATTCCAATAAAGTACCATTTCATCAGAGAACAAGTTACAAACAGAATTGTTCAATTGAATTATATACATTCTATAGAACAGATTGTGGATATATTTACAAAACCATTAGCAGCAACCCCTTTTGGATATCTTCGTCAAAAGTTGGGGGTTATAATTTCTTGTGTTTAATTTGTTCACCTGGTCAGGGGTAGTACTTATTGAATATCTGGTGTATTTCCAAGATGCTCATAGTTGACAAGGGGAGTATGTTTTGCAACAGATCAGGGGGAGCATGTTTCTTCTTTGACATTGATGTCAAAGGGGGAGAAAAGAGTTCGGGAGGAGAGTCTGAATGCATGTGGGTGCTTGAGTTGCCATGAGTCCAAATGCATGTGGGTGCATGAGTTGTCATCAATGCCAAAGGGGGGGAATGTTGGCAAATCTTTAACAGACAGCGTATGCATGCTTGTATACTAGTCATTGATGGCAAGTACAACAGTGTAGATGGCATAGTACAGAAAGTATGAAATAGATGGGCATTATGAGAAGACACTACACGAAGGGTTTGTAGGGTTTGTTCATAACGGATTCTATATGTTGTAATGCATCATCCGATTCAATTGTCAGGAGATCATGCTGGAGTTTCGGGATGGAATGATGTCTCTGGAGGGGACACGAGTTGTGTCAGATACTCGGAAAGGACTTGTTCATGTAGCTAGGGGAGATGTGTTGCACTTTCAATGGCTTAATCGAACAAGTAATGTGGTAGAAGTTGATCAAATTGTATTTCTAGATGAAGCTGTATTTGAAAAGGTCCAGGAAACCCCCGAGTGAGTGTACATTTTTTGAAATTCAAGGAGGATGATCGCAAATTCTTTTTCTGGATGCAGGTTCCCGATGACCGTCAGATCAAGTATTGATTGGGACTGTTGATCTGGACCATCGACTCCATTTCGGAGTTTTGCGACTTGCGACTTGGAAAGGTAAGAAACAAAACAGTCGAAATCGCGATTTAATCCCAGTCGTCAATTCACGATGTGTTCTAGACCGTTGATCTGAGCTCCATCTCGGAGCTTCGCCTATCGCGACTTGGAGTGACAATAATCTCTACCACCAAAATCGCGATTTAATCCCAACCGTCAATTCACGATGTGTTCTAGACTGTTGATCTGAGCTCCATCTCGGAGCTTCACCTATTGGGACTTGGAGTGACAAGAATCTCTACCGCCGAAATCGCAATTTATTCCCAACCGTCGTATCAAAGTGTGTTATGGACCGTTGATCTAAGCTCCATTTCGGAGTTTTACTTATCGCAACTTGGAGTGACAAGGGCCTCCTTCGAAAGAATCGCGAGATGCAAATTCATGATGAGATCTGGACCATAGACTCATCGAGATTGTGGACCGTTGATCTCAGCTCCATCTCGGGGTTTCGAGGATCGTGACTTGGAGATTCGAGATGCCTCATCTCCAGACTTACAAAAGGCGAATTCGCGAAAAGCACTTTTTGCATAATCGCTTTGTCATGGCCTTAGTTATATAGAGGAAGGAGCTAGCACAGAAAAGCTCTGTATCGGAGTTTCGGAGATCGTGATATGAAGTGTCGAGACACTTGGCCACAGGAATGCTGAAATGCCGAAACCTGATTTAGAGGCAAGACTAATAAAGTTCATCCAACGGTGCAGATAAACTTGAATATGATCGGTGGATTACTGTGCTCTCTCACAGTTAATTTACCAGTTACGAATCTGTTAGCAAAACGGACTCATGATTGTCGATCGGTTGGCGTTTCAGTTGCTCGGACGGTTGTTTTTCTTTTGTCTAAGGAGATGTGAAGGTGAATCGTCGTGGGTGTGTGTGTATAAAAGAAAAAGATACAGACTGTGCATTTTTTGTTGTTGTTCTATATGAAAAATGAATTAAACGATAAGAAAGGGAAAATCACAAAATGTGCAAAGTGAGACTGGGAATATGCACAGTGTGAGATAAAACTCAGAGAAGAGTAACAGATGATGAAAAAACTTGAAGAAGAGTAGAATGAAAGAACGACTTGAAGCAGAGCAGAATGACAGAACAAGTTGAAGTAGAGCAGAATGACAGAACAAGTTGAAGCAGAGAAGAATGACAGAACAAGTTGAAGAAGACCAGATTTACAGAACAAAGAAGAAGTGGTAAGAATTGATTTATCTGTGTAGTTGTCTGTTTATTTATTCATTCGTATTCCAGGGTGGTTGGCAGGTGCTAGGGAGGACTGTTGTCCTCAAAGGTTCAAGTGGGAGCTTGAACACAGGGAGTTGTAGCGTCCATCTAGTTGCAGCCAGAGAAACAAGGGTGGTAGGGTGGTGCAAGGGAGAGCAAGTGTTCTCTGTTATACAAGTTGGAGCCTGTGTAACTGGAAGTTGGTGCTTCCATCCAGTTGGTGCTGGAACATTAGGGGAGTTGGTGCTTCCTTCTACTGGGTGCTAGAGAAACAAGAGAGTCGGTACTCTCAAACAGGTTGCAACTTGTAAAACAGAGGTAGCAGCCTCACATTGAGTTGGTGCTCAATTATAGATGATGTACAGAACTTAAAAGACTGCCTATCATTTTGAAGAAGAAGAGGTTTTCTCCCTTTATGGGTTTCCTCATGAAAATAGGTCTTTGTGTATACCTTATGTGTGACTGATGCTCTTTACCTTTACTGTCCATATGTTGTATAATGTTGATGATCACTTGAAGAAAGATTAAGAATGTTTTAATAGACTTAAAATTGTTTAATCTCAATAACAACTGATTCACCCCCCCTCTCAGTTGTTTTAGTAATTTTAACAGAGTATTCTTGTTATTATTAATATATTATTCATAGGATCTATCCCCATTGTGGATTGATCATGTTGGTTATTGTAATAGGAACAAATCCCCTTTTGTGGATTGGTCAAAAGAAAATTGTAATAGGAAGAATAAGAAGTCTGCCCCAACAGATATTAAAGAAGCCCAGAAAAATAATAAAGGTGGGTTTACCCACCCAGTTTGAGAAGTCGACCCTGCCAGTGAAGAGACACTTCACACATGCCTGAATTGTGTAAATAAAGGAGGCTAGCACCTCACTTGCTCAGTTTGAGAGACAAGTTCAGATCTACTACCGGAGAAGAAGGAGAGAGAGAGTGGCACATATCTAGGAGAGGACTTTCTATATTAGCATAAAAGATCTCTTGGCATTGTATTGGCTATTTATATTAAGGAAGTTTTGTTGGGTTTTCTTACCCTAGAGGGTTTCCCGGGATAAATGTTGTGTCTCTTGTGATTGTGTATTTATCAGTGATCTTGGATTATGCTATTGTTAACTAATAAAATGAAAACATCTATAATGGATTAAACATTAACAATGTGCAGGGAGGTAGCTATCAAATAATAACGGGCGGCATTGAGATAGAACTGAAAACAACCCAGAAGAAGTTCTGGCCAGTCTTCCCTATACAGATTGGGAAGTTTTATCTACTCAACTTGGGTCATTCCAAGGTTGAAGCTGCAGCACTAGAAGAGGTCAAGATGGTAGATCTCGAACACAAGAAACACGACCCTTATCAAATAGTGGGAAATCACATGGCTCACTGTAACATGAAAGCGTATGAACATGAAAAATCCCCTCGCAATGACATGTTTAGAGGGGCCAGAACCTATGGGGAGGTATTAGATAGGGTATAGACACTATCATCCGACCTGCAGACCATTTTTCTAACCTTCCAGAGACACAGGCGAAGTGTTTTGCCTAAGGTACTACAGCGAGAGTCAGCAACCCCTCCTCCAGCACAAGAAAATATTCCCCTGGGTTTCGGACAAGAGGTGCAGGATAAAGAAAATACCAAGGAAAATCCACCGGAGGCTGAAACGTCTTCGCAAAATGCAGAAGTCCCACAGAAAGGGAACCCAGGACCAAAAACAGAAAGAAGATCTAAGACACCTCCCAAGTCTAGTAAATTGATTCTCCCTTCATCATCTATTGTTCATGTAGATACCCCCAAAACAACAGGGGAAACAAAATCTACAGAGTTGGGTAGTCCCATTGCTTCCTTAACTCCTTTGCAGCCCACTTTTGGGCTCCCCCAGATGGGATTCATATATGCTAGTGACCTTACTCTTATATCTAGAGAAGAGATACCTCCCTCTAATTACTTTTTCAGTAAAAAGAGGAAGGTTGTGTTGAAGCAGAAGATGCATCAGAGGGAAGGTGTTATGGTAAAGAAGCATAGAGTGTTGATAGATGGGAAAAACTTTGAGGAAAAATATTTCGCTACAGAGTCAGCGAGCTCCATGGGAGCTTTGGCGACAGCCAATCTATTCATTGTCGACAATATGAGAACAAGGTTGAAATAGAGTAACCACATGATAGTTCAGTTGCAGAACCAATTAAAAAATACCAAGAAAAATATTAGAGAAGAAATATATAAAGGTCTGGAGCAAGCCAGATTTGTTGACAAGTAGGAAATTCAATTTCTTAAGTCAAGTCTAGACGAGATGAACAAGAAGGTGGAGACGAGTCAAATGCAGGTTATTCAACAAGAAGAACCAGTAAGGTAGATACAAGATAAATTGAATTTTACATAAGGCCAGGTTATAGACTTGAAATATTTTTAGGACCATTCACTGGAGGTGCATACGAAGATAGAAGTTGAGCAACAAAAATTGATCTCCAAGGTAGAGATTATTCAGAATTATTTCCAAGAAGTAAGTAAATCCTTTTATAATATTGTTTTGAAGGAAAAAGAGGCTAAAGCAGCAAGGGCTACTTTTCAAAAAGAAGTTGTATGTTCAGGAAACGAAGGGGGATCGAAAACTCCAAAGATATCTGTCACAGAGCAGATCAGAGGCGATATCATGCTCAAAGTATGGGAAGCCAACATAGCGGAAAACAAGAGAATAACCAAGGAAATCAAAGATGATTGTGAAGAAATATTTGATTTATTAGACAAATGATGATTAGGTATTGGAAGAGACAATTGCACTGGGCTACTAGGACAGATAAACATTGTAAGACATCAGTTGAACTTCAAAGAGAACTTGAACGAAATTCAGATGGAAATTTCACAACTAAAAGAAATCGATGTCACCCTAATAGGCAGGTGGCTAGTGAAGTCAAACTTAAAATTACAGTCAATTAAGTCTGTTGATAAAGGGTTTGAAGACCGGCTTCCGAAAATTCAGAGAAATTTTTATCTATTCAAAGCGAAGGATCTTCCAGAGCCTCCTAGACGTTTTGTGCACTTTCTCGAAAAATGTGTTGAATGTATTGGATCAAAAGAAGGAGATACTTCAATAAAACAATGAAGTATCATTTTGAAAGCTTATATTATCTAGATGATAGAAAAAATAAAAGACAACCATGCAAACGGTTGAGGTTTGCATTTTTGTAACTATTTGCCCCCAGGAGTTAGGAAATCACCAACCGTCAAGTATTTGTGACTTTGTATAAGTATAATTTCATAAGACTGAAAGAGGGATTTTTCGAGGTAGATTGTAAGCAAGAAATTTTTCATTTTCCAGAATTAATACGAATGCAGATTCAAGATTCCATATCTTGTCAAGTCTGAGTTATGTGCTCCTTTGTTGTTTCATGTTTTTCATATGTATCTTTGATGAACACTTCGCTGCAATTTAGTAAAACCTCTACTATGGTGATTAATTATTTTGTTCATCTAATCGTTTATAGTTTTTCCTCTTTATTAGCTATCAGCAGGTACAAGACCTGTGAACGTCTTAGATTTCAATATCATATGCTTCATTAAAATTTTCCTGTCTAATTTCTTCTTCTGTCACAAAGTGAGATTCCTCTTTAATTGATGCCTCACCTTGTTCAACAGCTCCATGCTTTTCTTTCATTTCATGCATATGCTCTCTTTCAAATTCAACTCGGATACAGGAAACAACCTTTAATTTTGTCATGCTATTAATTCAAAGTTTTGAAGTTCTTCTTACATATTTTGAAACAGAAATAGAAAACCCTAAAAAACAAAGAAATTGATCTTTTAAATCTTTATCCCTCATGACTGTACCCGTTACGAGACAGCCCAATATAGAGCTCGGCCTATCAGATCAAACAAGCATTGCTTTAAATTTATTTAACACCATATTACAAATAGCAAGCAACCGAGTTGAGTTAGAACGTTCATGGGCAGCAATTGAAAGGGATATTAGCATCCAGGAACACTGGGAAGCTAGACAGAGACAGTTAAGAAACCATTCATAGCCCATCTTTGTATAACTGACATTTTATCCCTTAGTTCTCTCTACCTTTTTCAGATGCCTTGACAGTATACTTTAGAGCCTTAAAGTATAAACTCAGGAACAACATCTTTCTGGCGTCGTTGCCGGGGAACAAAGAAACGAAGCTTTTTCCCTAGGAAGAACGACATTGACATTTTCCTTCTTTGATAGTGAACAAAGATTGAAAACTTTATAAGGATACCTTTATCTTTCACTTGGCGACTCCAAGATTAATAAGCCGGCTTTTAACCGAAAGAATACCAGAATAAATCCAGATAACAAGCAGACTTCGCATGTTTCCGACCCAGAAAAAATCTTGAAATCAAGAAGATATCTTAAACAGACTACTTCATCGACAAGTAAGACTTATCAACCCAAATTCAAGCAGTCGAATATTCAACTCCTGTGCGGAGAACCATCTATCGTTAGGATTGAAACCCAAGAGCCTGGATTAGTCTTGCCCGAATTTAAAACTAAAACTTTTTCAACTGTTTCTTGTACCAATAAAGGTAAGAGATCCTTTTCACTTCCCGAAATTTAGTTTCCCACCTCTCAAAACTCCGAAGAATATATTGTATACCTGGACTTGACTCCCATGGGTTCTCCTGTGTATACGTCTTGTGAGTCTGAAGAAGCTAGTCCCTATTTTCCAAGCCCTTATTTTTTAAGTTTCCTATCCCTTGACGATCAGTCTCCTGAAACCTTTTTACCCGGTCCCAACATAACCGAAGGGTTACCAAACCCCCCTTATAATCTTCAAGTTTCATCCCCAAATATTTCAATGGTTGTTATCGGAGCAGGTGGTACCGGAGGTGCAGGAGGAGGATCCAGTCAAGGGCCACCTCCACCTCCTAGAATATTTGCTAAGGTTGTTGCGAGATATGCCCCTCTAATTCTCCCAGTCCCCCTTCATGACCTACCGGAGAATTACATGAAAAATCTCCCGAAATTCACAGGAGAAGGAGACCTAACCGTTGCCGAACACATCAATTTATTTGACCAATTTGTTGATATCCTCGGTCTTGAACATGAGGACGTTTATTCTAGACTCCTCGTCCAAACCTTTGAAGGACAAGTGAGAACCTGGTTTGGAGGTCTAGCAGCAGGATCAATAAGATCATACGATGAGTTAGAAAACGCTTTTATCAAAAAATGGGGAGAAAGGAAAGACCATCTCTATTATCTAACTGAATCTGGGGCTCTGAGAAAGAAAAAATCTGAATCAGTTCTCGAGCTTACCCAAAGATTTAATAAATTGTATAATAAAATTCCGGTCGAGGTCAAACCTTCCCAACCTGCAGCAAAAGTAACCTTTGTTGGGGATTTCGACCCATATTTCTCTTTTCTTTTGAGAGAAAGGAGATCTATATACCTCACTAAAATGCAAGATGATTCTCTAGAAATAGAATAAAATATGATAGCATCAGGCAAGTTAAAAACAAAATCTGAAACGGGAAATAAAGAAACCAGAAGGTACAGAGAACAAGCGGGACCCTCTGGATCGGGAAAATCTTCAAAAGATAAAATAGACAATATGGCGAGAATCATCAAAGAACTATCAAATAAGAACTCAAGAATGGAACTAGATCAAGCGAAGAATGAGCATTTTCCCAGAAAGGATTTCAGAAGGAATTCTAACCCTCAAAATCAACAAAGACAAATTAAAAATGAAGATCAAAAAATCCCAGCCTCCTTTAAAAGTGAAAACTTTATAGGAGGAGAAGATGTGGAATATTTTGAGGAACTGGAGGAAGATATAAATAATCTTGGTGACGACTATCTACAACCTTATTTGATGAGACAAGATTATGAAAAATCTTTAGACACAGAACATAGATCTGAGAATAACAAGAACATCAGTATTACAGAAGATTCAACCTATCCGGGAATTGCAGATGATATAATGGTCGAGCTCCACCAGAAGTACAATCTAAGGCCTAGAAATAGGAGTTTCACAGCTGCCCCAGTGAAAAAGATCGTGTCAAGAGGCGAAACTGATGAGGCAGTTTCAAAAATCATTGAAAAGCAGACTGAAAAAACTAAGACCGCTGACACACAGCCTATCAAGACAAAGTTAGTGGAAACGCCAGTCGTAAACACGCAGAAAGTAGAGACCCCTATAACCGAAACAAAAGCCTCACAACAAAAGAGAGCTGAAAATAAGGGGCTAGAAACCCAAACCATAGAGATCAACAAATCAATAGGAAGTTTTAATCTGGAAAATGAAATCAATAAAATCAAAATCCCTATACCTCTTGTCGAACTGGCAAAAAAATCGATATACTGAAAACAAATTGCTAAAATAATTAGTATTTCAAAAAATGAAAGTCAAACCGATGTTATAAATTTAGAAGACGACAAGCCTAACATAATTTTCGGCCCACATTTTGAAGGTGCCAAAGACACTGTTGCCCCTTTCTACATCACGCTGATTGTTTATGATCACCTGCTCCATAATTGCATGTTAGATTATGGAGTCTCTCACAATGTAATGCCTAAAGCCATCATGGATAGACTTGGTCTTGAAATCACCAGACCCTATGGATATTTATATTCATTTGATTCAAGAAAAGTTAAGTGTATAGGCATGATAAAATACTTAGTTGTTAAACTTGCACAGATACCTGCGAAAAGCATTATAATGGATGTGGTTGTCGCTGATATACCCCCGAAGCATGGCATGATCTTATATAGGTCCTGGGGCACCAAACTTGGAGGATCCCTCCAACTCGACATGATGTATGCCACAATTCTTGTTTTCGGAGGACATTTCACGCACTTCTACAGAGAAACCAGGTTAGCGTTTACGGTAACTGGCCCACTTAGCCCAAATAACTACCATGTTTCTATTGCAGATCAGGATCTAGGCAATTGTATTTTATCTATTGATGATGATATTGATGTATGTATAGAAGAAAGTTGTACAGAAAATAAAAATAAAAAAGAACAGATAAAGCAGGGTGTATATAGCACTGGTGTTTGGAAAATGTTTTTTGATGGTGCCTCGTCTTATTTTGGAGCAGGGGATGGAGTGCTTTTTGTGGCACCTGGTGACAAATTCGTTATCCATTTCTCTTATAGGTTACAGTGGAACATTGACCACACTAATAATGTATGTGAGTATGAAGCCTTAGTGTTAGGATTAGAAGCTGCCAGGAGAATGAAAACTAAAAACTTGGAAGTCTTTAGCGATGCAGAGTTAATCGTGAAACAGGTTAATCGTCAGTACCAGGCCAAACATCCTAGGTTAAGGTCTTACTGAAACTGTGTTTGGGATCTGATGGAAAACTTTTTATCCTATGTTAATATTCACTACATTCCAAGAGCTGGAAATCAACAGGTGGATGCATTAGCCAAAGCAGCTTCAACATTTACACCTCCCACTGCTTTCAAACTAAAATACCATATACAAATGAGACATAGGCCTTCCATACCCAATAACATACAACATTGGCAAGTTTTTGAGGATGATGAACAACTCCGGAAATTTTTAGAAACGGTAGACGAGTTTGTCGAGACACATGCTGACCAAGAAAACTAGAATGACCCCATTTGGATCGTGTAGGAAGGGGAAGACCCCCAAGAGTTCCAAGATAAAATCGCTAACCACCGTATGCTTGTTTTGAAAAATAATCAGATACCCAAGGGTCTGATTCCCTTAGTAAGGTTATTTAATCATGATGACATCCCTTTGAAGTCCACCTTACAGCCTCAGCCAGAGGAGGTCGAGGTTTGCAATATAGGTACCGAAGAAAATCCTAGGTTGGTGAAGTTATCCAAGTACCTGTTAGAATATAGAAGATTGTGCTCATTTTACCATTGACGATACCCTCGTCACCCAACCACTGGACGAAGCCACCCTCTGAGCACCTTGACCTTGACTGAGAAGAGAATCCTAGTAGTAATCTAATAGCCAAGAGAGGCTAATGCACCAAGCAAGAAAATAGAGACTAAGCTAAACAGATGATCCCACCCAGAAGCTAGCGCACCACTTTCCAGCTCTCCTAGAAACTTGTGCACCAAACTGCTGCTTCCTACAACTGCCTGCGCAGATTTAGCTCTCACTGCAACTGCTGAGATGATGAATAATGAAATTGGCACCCTGTATTTATAGTGAATTGGGCAGGCTAACTGGGGTCGACTTCTCCATCTAGGTATCAATAAATTCAATTTAAATGTATTTGTTCAGCCGACAACTTGTCTAGGGTTTCCTTCAATTCTTTGCTTCCTTCCAAAGGATTCTAGTCTCATCATAGGTCACAATAGAGGTTCATATCTCCCGAAGCTACCATAATATTAACACTCCCTTCTAGCTAGGGAGGTATGGTCTTGAGCACAACAGACCATTCAACTGGTAGCACTACGAGCACCTGTCATTATTATCCGACTGCATAATTTCCTATGACAACTAGTACAATATCAATTAATAGAACACACCTGTGTCTATTCCGGTAGTACGCAACTACTCAAACTGTGAAACATAATCACAAACAGTAGCATATCTACTGTCATTTATTCTTCATAACAAACATCTGATAGCATCCTGCATAGAAACAATGTTATGATAAAAACTGAATCATCTGGGCCAATCTTTCACTCACGTCTGTGAGATCTGAAAGAATGTTTGTCCTCAGTATAGAATATCAACAATGGGTTACTGCCCCATTCTTCTCAAACAAGGAAGAAGGATTATTTCTGATTTCTGAGCCTGGACCATTTCTCACCCTGGGCCATTCTTCCTACACTAATTAAAGTGCACCCTGGACAGAATGTATAAACCCTAAGAAATGTTTGGACCATTCCTTACCCTGGGCCATTCCTCCGACACTAAAAAAAGTGTAACCTGGAGAGAATGAGTCTGTCCTAAGGAATGACTGTCCATGATTGTTGAGCCTAGACTATTCCCCACCCTGTGCCATTCCTCCGACACTAAAAAAAGTGTAGCCTGGAGAGAATGAGTCTTCCCTCGAGGAATAACTGTCCAGACCATTCCCCACCCTGGGCCATTCCTCTGACACTAAACAAAGTGTAACCTGGAGAGAATCTATAACCCTTGAGGAATGTTTGTCCTGCATCAACCTCCAAAATGGACCATTCTTCGAAACTGCTCACAACTGTGAACTTCGAAAGAATGATTGCCCGACGAGGCGGACCATTCTACTTGACCACTACTCAGAGTGACTGCCAAGAAGAATGATTGTCCTAGACCACTCCCCATGTTAACCACAATGGAAAGTCATTGTCTACGATACATTAGCAATCAGTCTGCCTCCCATGTTAACTACAATGGGAATTCACTTTCCATCATAAATCTCAATCCACTTTCCGAACAGGAAATCATCTGTCCAATTTGGACTAATTTTCAATTATAAAATAAATAATGTTTTCAGTGCTCCCTCCTAACTGGAGAGTTATTTAAATCACAAAAATAAATGTTTTTCAAAAATATTTTTCCGTACCTTCTCTAGCCTGGAGAATCTTCCCTTTCAGCTAAGGGAGTTATTTCCATGATCCCCATCTTCTCTCGGAAATATGCAAACTTGATTCTGGATAGAGGTTTTGTCAGGTTATCTGTTGTTTGCTCATCAGTGGGGATATACTCAAGCTTTACCTCTCCTTCCTGGACTTTATCTCGAATAAAGTAGTATTTGATCTCAATGTGATTCGACCTTTCATGAAACACTAGATGCTCGGATAATCTTATACAACTCTGATTATCACAATATATTATGGTCGACTGTGGAGTCTAATCAAATAAATCAGATATTAACTTCCTTAGCCATACTGCTTTTGTGCATGCTTCACAAGATGCCATATACTCTACTTCTGTTGTACTGAGTGCGACAAAATTATGTTTCCTGCTGCCCCAAGATATCATAGCAGATTCCAAGCTGAAACACATACCTAAAGTACTCTTTTTGTTTTATGCACTTCCTTCCCAATCAGAGTCTGTGAATCCATGAAGTTGGATATCACTGGATGCGGTATATCTCAACCCATAGTTTATTGTCCCATGAATATATATTAGGACATGCTTTGCAACTATCCAATGTTCGTGTCTAGGTTCCACCTGGAACTGACTTAATGTACTTACAGCAAAGCAAATATCTGGTCGAGTATTTACCAAATACATCAATGATCCAATTAATTGTCGATATAGAGATGGATCTACTGGATCGGAATCTGGGACTTTCACTTTTCTTATATCTACATTCATAGGAGTGTCCATGGATTTACAGTCCATCATTCCAAATTTCTGAAGGATCTTTATTATGTACTTTCCTTATCCAAGGAATACTTCACCGCGCTTCTGCCATACTTCTAGTCCCAAGTAATAGTGCATGAGACCTAGATATTTCATATCAAATTCAGAGGATAAATCCTTCTTGCACTGGATGATTAGAGATTCTTCACCTATTATGAATAGATCATCAACATATAATAGTAGAATCTTAGGTGCATTGTCCACGACTTTGTAATAAAGGTTTGGATCTGCATGACTCTTGGAGAAACCAAGTCTTGTTAGATCGTTGTCCATTCTGGCGTACCAAGCTCTTGGAGCTTGCTTGAGTCCATATAGAGCCTTCTTCAATCTACAAACGTGAGTGTCTCTGGAATGTACCTCGAATCCTTGAGGTTGTTCAATATATACTTCTTCTTCAATAGCTCTGTTGAGAAAGGTTGTCTTTACATCCATCTGGTGTAGATTCCATCCCATGGAAGCAGCAAGAGATATGATAGCTCTGATGGAGGTATACCTTGCCACTGGAGCAAAGGTTTCGTCATAGTCTTCTCCCTCCTTCTGGGAGAACCCTCTGGCCACGAATCTTGCCTTATATTTATCCACGCTTCCATCTGCTACATGTTTGATCTTGTATACCCATTTTGAGGTTACCACTGATTTCTCTTTAGGTCTGGGTACAATTTCCCATACTTCATTTTTCATAATGGACTGATGTTCTTTCGCCATAGCTTCTTTCCATTGTCCCTTTTTAACTGCTTCTTCAAATGTAGTAGGTTCTTCATCTAGAAGTTTTGTCATGTATGTTGCATAACTTGAGAATCTTTTCGGTCTTTTGCTCTTCCTGGATGTTCCTTCTGGAACCTTGATTCTTTGTGTGTCCTGTAATGTGGCTTCAAGCCAAGTTGATTGTTTCTTATTCTTTGGTATATTATCTGGATCAATGTTTTCACATGGCTCCATAGGATGATCAGGTTGATCCTTTTCTTTATTTTCGCTTTCTGTGTTTTCTTCATTTGGTTCTTCAATTTCTTCTTCTTTTATAGTTTCTTCAATAGATTTTCTGAAGGCCATCTTTTCATTGAATGTTACATCTTTGCTTACTAGAAATCTTGTGTTGTTCTGGAATATATATTCTGTAGGCTTTGGATGAATCACTATATCCCACGAATATCCCCTTCTTTCTTGAGGGTTCTAGTTTATTTCTTTTATCTTTGGGAATATGAGAGTAAACTTGACATCCAAATATTCTTAAGTTTTCTACGTTAGGTTTCTTACCTGAGAATGCTTCTTCTGGTGTCATTTCCTTCAATATGCGATGAGGGCTTCTATTATGTACGTATATTGTCGTCATTCTTGCTTCTCCCCATAGAAACATGGATAGATCTTGATCGTTTAATAGGGATTTTATTGTTTCTTTGATATATCTGTTCTTTCTTTCTGCTACACCATTTTGTTGAGGATTATGAGGAACAGTCATCTCCCTCCTAATCCCTGCTAATTTGCATAATGCAACGAACTCCTTCGAGGTGTATACTTCAATTCTGGTATCCCTTCAACCATCTTTCTGAGGAAAGGTAATGCTTGATAAATTATATGAGTGTACCTTCTATGCCAAAGCTCGTTAGGGTTGACTTCGTCATGTACTAGAGTTTCTTCATTTCATTCTACTAGTCTATACAGATTTCCTTCGCGTCTTCTAATAACCCTAGCATATTCTATGCTGGAATCTTTATGCCATGATAACACTTTTTCATCTATGAAGGCTATTTTGTTTCCTTTGTCTTGTAAACATGATATTGATACAAGATTCTTTTCTAAACCAAGTACATATAAAACATTTCTTAAGTGAACATGATTACCTTATTCCAACTTGACGGAGGCTTGTCCAAATCCTTCAACGGGGTAGGTGCTTTTGTCTCCAAGCTCCACTTTGTATGATCTCTTTATCTCATTTAGATTTGAGAGTCTAGCTTGATCTCTCGTCATGTGCCTGGAAGCTCCACTGTCGATTATCCACATATCATCTTCAATTGTCCCGGTAAGTGCTGAGTAGTGTAAGAGACTGATTGTTTCACACATGTATTTGGTTGACTGGTAACTGGTCATGCCTTGATCCAAAACTTCAACTTCGTCATTTCTATCTTTTGAGAAAGTCAATAGGTGCGCTGAGTTAGGGCACATATGAATATCTTCTTCTTGAGCGAGATGCTCCATCACAAGGTGTTGGATATGAGAATTAGGGTTTCTGCAACTGCTACTACTAGTAACCCTAGCTGCAGTGCTTTGGAAGCTGCTCCTGCTAGTAACCCTAGTGGCAGTTCCTCAATGAGCTCAATATATAGCGGTTATGTTTCCTTCCAGCGTTTTAGGCTGGTTGAAGGGGGTGTGGGCCCATAACCTGTTAGAATATAAAAGATTGTTCTTGTTTTACCATTGACGATACCCTCGTCACCCAACCACTGGCCGAAGCCACCCTCCGAGTACCTTGACCTTGACTGAGAAGAGAATCCTGGTAGAAATCCAATAGCCAAGAGAGGCTAATGCACCAAGCAAGAAAATAGAGACTAAGCTGAACAGATGATCCCACCCAGAAGCTAGCGCACCACTTTCCATCTCTCCCAAAAACTTGTGCACCAAACTATTGTTGCTTGCAACTACCTGCGCAGATTTAGCTCTCACTGCAACTGCTGAGATGATGAATAATGAAATTTGTGCCCTGTATTTATAGTGAATTGGGAAGGCTAACTGGGGCCGACTTCTCCTTTTGGGTATCAATAAATTCAATTTAAATGTATTTGTTCAGCCGACAACTTGTCTAGGATTTCCTTCAATTCTTTGCTTCCTTCCGGAGGATTCTAGTCTCGTCATAGGTCACAATAGAGGTTCATACCTCCCGAAGCTACCATAATATTAACAATACCTGTCTCATGAAATTAAAAGTAAGTATGTTGAATTGCTTAGACAATACAAAGATGTTTTCGCTTGGTCTTATGACAAATTGAGAACTTATGAGACTACTATAATGGAACATAAAATTCCATTGAAACAAGGTGTCAAACCTTTTAAGCAGAAACTCAGACAGATTAACCTTATCTTACTACCAGTGATAGAAAAAGAAGTCAAAAAACTCTTGGATGCTAAAATCATTGTCCCAATAAGATACTTTGAGTGGGTAGCCAATTTAGTCCCAGTAAGAAAGAAAAACGATGAAATCAGACTATGTGTAGATTTTAGAAACCTGAATTGATCATCACTTAAGGACAATTATTCGTTACCTAAGATGGATCATGTTTTAGAAAAAGTAGTTGGAGCTAACAGAATGTCCATGATTGATGGTTTTTCAGGTTACAATCAAATTGCAGTACATCAAGATGACAAAGAAAAAACTATGTTCACTACCCCTTGGGGTACCTTTATGTATGACAAAATGCATTTTGGTTTAATGAATGCAGGGGCAACTTTCCAACGAACCATGGATATCGCTTTCATGGGATAAAGAGATAAGTTTGTCGCTATCTATCTTGATGACCTGATTGTTTTCTCTAAATATGATGCAGAACATCTAACACACCTCAAACAAACTTTTGAGAAATGTCGAAAATTTGGTTTGTCACTTAATCCCAATAAATCTCATTTCGCAATGCAAGAAGGTAAGGTCTTGGGTCATATAGTGTCTAGAGATGGAATAAAAATCGATCTGAAAAGGGTTGAGGTGATAGATACTATAAATATTCCTAGAAATGTTAAAGAAATTCAGTCTTTTTTAGGAAAAATAAATTTATTGAGAAGATTCATCCCTAACTTTGTCGAAATTGTAAAATTGATTATAGATATGCTCAAGAAGAACAGTGAGGTAAAGTGGACAAATGAAGCCAAAGCGTCGTTTCAACGTATCAAGAGAGTAATAAGTGAAGCACCAATTTTGGCTAGCCCAGATTACACAAAGGAGTTTTTTATTTTTTCTTTTGCCTCTGAACATACTATCACAGCTGTATTGTTACAGAAAAATGAGGAAGGTTTTGAACAGCCTATTTCATTTTTTAGCAGAAGTCTCAGAGACGCTGAGTTGAAATATGACATATTGGAAAAACAAGCTTATGCAATGGTAAAACCTCTCAAGGATTTTAGAACTTACGTGTTTCACTCAAAGATCATTGCTTACGTGCCTTCAAGTTCTGTTAAAGATATACTGGTGCAGTCGGACAACGACGGAAGAAGAGGTAGGTGGCTAGCTAAAATTCAGGAGTTCGACCTAGACGTCAAACCAACTAAAATTATCAAAGGTAAGGGTTTGGCCAAATTGCTAGCTGAATCAAATTTAAAAGCACTTGGAATAAATCAGTTGCAAGAGAACGAGGGATTTTTAGAAATATATGAGCTTGATGTCACTACACCCATTACTGAGATTCAAGACAAGTTCTCTACTTTACTCTGGTATCGTGATATTGTTTCTTACCTACTGACCCTTTAATGTCCCAATGAGTTAACCCTATCTAAAGCTAGGACACTGAAGTTACAAGCTATAAAATATTGTATCATAGATGGCAAATTATATTGGAAAGACCCCTTGGGTTTCTTGTTGAGCTGCTTAGTCGAGACCGAAATAGAAAGGGTTATAGATGAATTCCATGTCGAAGTGTGCGGAGGACATCATGCTTGGCAAGCAACAGCTAATAAAATCTTAAGAGCCGAGTATAATGGCCCAAATTATTCACAGAGGTAAACACTAGAGTCCGAAATTGTATTCCTTGTCAGTTATTTACAGGCAAGCAGAAAGTTCCAGCTTTACCTTTAGTTCCAGTCAAAACCAAAGCTCCATTTCAGCAATGGGGTCTCGATTTCATTGGAGAGATTCATCCACACTCCAGTGCTCAGCACAAGTGGATTCTAATTGCTACGGACTATTTCACTAAATGGGTGGAAGCTATTCCCATGAGAAATGCAACTGACTCGGTGGTAATCAGTTTTATAGAAGAAAATATTTTATCCAGGTTTCGGTGTCCCCGAAAGATAGTCACTGATAATGTACAAGCATTTAAGTCCATGGCCATGATAATCTTTTGCCAAAAATATAATATCATGCTAGGACACTCCACAGCTTACTATCCACAGGATAATGGTCTAGTTGAATCATCTAATAAAAGTTTGATTATTGTAATTAACAAAGTTTTGACTGAAAACAAGAAAGCATGGCACATCCATTAAAATATGCTCTATGGGCTAACAGGATAAGTACCAAAAGGTCAATTGGGATTTCCCCATTTTAGATGGTATATGGAACTGACGTCATTTTACCAATAAATCTTTCTCTGCCAGTAATGAAACTCTGGCAAGATTCAAATGAAGAACCCAACGACGTTACCAGGAGGATAAACCAGTTGATTGAAGTTCAGCAAAATAGGGCCAAAGTAAATGAAAGGTTACAAAGATATCAGGGTAATATGAAAGCCTTATTCGATCAAAAAGCTAAAGATAGAGAATTCCTCCCTAGCGATCTAGTCCTAAAATGGGAAGTCAGGAAAGAAGATGTTGGTAAACATGGAAAGTTTGATCCAATCTGGTCCGGCCCGTATAAGATTTCAGCTTCTGAGGGAAAAAATGTTTTTTTATTAGAAAATCTCGATGGAAACATTCTTAACGCCCCTGTAAATGGGTGGCACCTTAAACACTTCATGCAGTAATGTGTTTTTGAACCCTCATTGTACATACCGGTTTGTTTTCACGCTTTCTTTATAGTTACATTTCCTTTGGTAAGTTTCTATCTTGGCTGTAAATATAAAAAATAAAAAAAAATTAAAAAAAAAATAAAAAAAAAATAAAAATTAAAAAAAAAAAAGTTTTTTGATTTATGAGATTTCCTGACAATTATTATGCTATCTTATTCGCAGGAAGGTTGTTGACGAGCCAAGAGACTGAAGATACTAAAAAGGTGACATGCACGGATATTTATATTGAGTACCTTCCAATGAAAAAGGTAATAAATAAATAAGTCTTTTTGGCTCGCAACACAAGAGCTACCAAGGTATGAAATTATGCTCTAAAAATTCAGTTTAAATTGTCCTAAGAGATACAAATGAATAAATTAGTAGTTCAATCGATGCTAATATTATCACTGAAGTTTTCAAACAAAGAAGTAAAAAAAAGGGGGGGGGATGAACTTAAGGAAAGGTTATAAAAGCTAACTAAGAAAATCTTTAAGAACAATCATATGTGCAGCAAAAACTCTGAAGCCCCTTACCTTTCCCTTAACCACGGTAAAGCCTGATTTTCACCTGACCCTGTATGTTTTCTCATAAGTTTCTTGAGAAAAGAAAGGTCTTACTTTGGCTGTGGAAACTCTCAAACAAACCTTCGAAACGAGAACAGGTTGAGTTTATAGTTCTTTAACCTTAGCTGAACCGGAAGTATGTCTAGGTTAATCCTAACTTCCTTAGCCTTTCTAACAGGAATAAACTGATTGGTTTTGCTCAAGGAAAATCCCTTAAAAAGATATTAGGAAGTTTCCCTTAAGATTTCCCCTCAAGCCAATGATGTTTGAACGCCAGAAAGAAGATAATCCCGGAGCTATTTAAGTGAGTTGACAAGCCTCTGCTGTTAAAATTTCAAGCAGATATTTTCTCGAGTATATTACATACTGATTGATTGCCCCCACTTCATATTAAAAAAGTATATACAAACAGATGGTGAAAGGAAATTCAATATTGATTTCCCCCATCTAGTCTAAAGAGATGAAGCAAGGAAATTCATAATATTGATTGCCCTCATCTCGGCATTTAAATGCTGGAAAACAATGAAGTGGTGAAAGGAAATTCAATATGGGAAGTCTAATAACTTCACCAGGGTACTGAACAGGGTCGCTGGAAGTGAAGAAATATCCCTATATCTGATAAGGATGTTATACATGAATTACAAAATGCTCTGGTAACTTCTCTTCTTTCAGCTGGATTTACATTATAGGCTTCTAGGATCCCCTAATTTGACACATCGAAATTACTTTACCTTGATGCAAACATAATCAGGTGAAACCTAGTAGAATGGTTAATTTGGTTTCGATTATCTTACACAAATCTGAGGACAGTTTCAGAAACGGAAATCTATTCAGAACCTGACTCGAGATCATCGGATGTTTTATTTTTGAAGAGTTTTCAAAGTTAACGTTGAGATCCTAAAATCTTGTTTTGAGTTTTCTCCTAGTCTGTTTCACAGAGTTGAATTATTGACTCCATTTACGCAATGAAGGCACTTGGTCTACATGTTCTTCTCATCCCACAAGGAAACGAGATCCTTGGATGGAGCCTAATGTTGACACAAAGTTTAATCTTTCCTCTCTAAACCTGAAACTCCATTATTTTCTAGTTATGGAGCCGCCCTTAGTTCTAAAAAGGAATCAAAAGCCTTTCGAAATTTTTGGGTTTCGGGGTTCGTCTATTCATGAAGAATTATTTTCAATTAACAACTCCAAAGTCTCGTAACCGAAATCCTGAAAAGGATTTATTTTAAAAGAAATAAAAAGAGAAAAGAATGTTATAAAGTCTCGACACGCTTTAACAAAGTATCGTTTAATCGCGATTAATTAAACTCTTAAACATAATCAACCAATCATTAATCAGTCGCGATTCGGGTTTCCTTGTATCAAAGTGCTATCAAAGTCTTGACTCTCGAACCCCTGATTCTCGAATTCCCGTAAAGTAAAAAATTAATCATTGATCTGGATTAATTAAAAGATTAATACAAGTGGTTAGCGCCTTAATTAATCCCATTGTGATTTCGTGATTCGGGGTTTGCTTATGACATACCTCTTGGAGACACGATCCTCGAAACTCTCAAATGCGAAATCGCGAAAGTTTTTTAAAAAAGCCTAAAACTAAATTAAGTTAGTTTTAAACAGGATTAATGATAATTAAACGAATTTTTTTGTTTCGCTTTTCAGAAATTTTTGAAAACATTCCTTTCGAAGCTCTAGTTTTAAATCGTCGATATACGGCAGTATATTTAACAGACAGATGGAGATATTTCTAACACAATTGCATATCTCAAGGCGTATCTTCCCCATTAAAACATTAAATTCTTATTGCCTGCATCAGTATGCTCATTGTAAGACGAATTAAAGGTTAATAAAGGTTCGGTATTTCGAATTTCATTCTTATTTCTCATAATCATGAGTGAGTTGCATTCAACGAGGCTTATACATTTTTTCCTCTGCAAACAAGTTTTCGTTCTAGCACGAACATTATGGCACCCAGAAAGGCACCTAAGAAAAGTGAAGAAGCAGTTGAAAGCTCAAGTCTGAAGGGAGATGTCATATCTGATACTACACTGCATGCTATCGATTCAATCAAATCTTGGAGGCAAATTTTTGAAACCTTGGACTATGAAATTAAGAATTTCCCCGATGATTCTAATAACAAACTACGGGACATAGCAGAGTCCGAGATTCACAAGGTAGCTATATGCCCACGACTCATTCCATACAATAATATGATCAGTTGGGCCTTAGAGAAAACAGACGTGCAGACGAGGAGTATTTCAGACAGCCAAGGGGTCATCGTCGGCTCCTTTAGATCGGAGCATATACAAGTAATGTACAAATTGTCTCCTAATTCTGAATATATTTATAATAAAGAATTTGTAAGTGAATTTCAAAGGAAAGAATGCACAGAGTTAGATCAAACATGTCCCGGTATAATCAAAGACTGGTGGGGATATCTGACAAAATTTAGGGTCGATACTCATGGCATTTATGCCACAGCTCCATTAAATGAGTACATGGTCTATGTAGCTCTGATGCTTTGTATACTTTTCAAGAAGAAAAGTCCTACCCATTTCCCTGCAGATTGGGTGCCCCTTTTACATGAAGTAGTCGAATGCTACAGCGTCAATTGGAGCAAGATTCTATCAGATAACCTGGCTAAAGAGGTTACAGAGTATCAAACGGTGAAATCTGAAGGTTGACCTGTAGCCTTTTACATGTCCGCATACATTATGGACGTTATATGTTTCATGACTCCATTCCCCTTGATGAACTCGAGTTGGAACCCAACCTGCACTGAACCCATTCATGAGTATCACTCTAAGTTGTGGAAAGAAAATGCTAAAGATTCCTTTTACGAAATCTGTCATTTCGTAGTGATACCGGTGCATCAGATGTTGTATGGTTGTGCACCCCCTCTCATTTTAGAGTCAGTCACAGGAAACCTCAAGGCGGTTGTTGATTGGTTTATTGAGGAGAATTTCTCCTATCTCGGGGTTTTCAGATGCTCAATTCCTCCTCATACACTTCCAAAATTCCTTCCTGACAAACTGGTGTGCAGGGAGGTAGCCTATCAGATAATAACGGGGGACGTTGGGATAGAACTGAAAACAACCCAGAAGAAGTTATGGCCAGTCTTCCCTATACACATTGGGAAGTTTTCGCTAGTCAACTTGGGTCATTCCAAGGTTGAAGCTGCAACACTAGAAAAGGTCAAGATTGTAGATCTCGAACACAGGAAACACAACCATTATCAAATAGTGGGAAATCACATGGCTCACTGTAACATGAAAGCGTATGAACATGAAAAATCCCTTTGCGATGACATGTTTAAACGGGCCAAAACCTATGAGGAGGTATTAGACAGGGTACAGACACTATCGTACGACTTGCAAACTAGTTTTATAACCTTCCATAGACACATACGAAGTGTTTTACACAAGGTACTGTAGGGAGAGTCAACAACCCCTCCTCCAGCACAAGAAAATACTCCCCCGGGTTTCGGACAAGAGGTGCAGGATAAAGAAAATACCAAGTAAAATCCACCGGAAGCTTAAACATCTTCGCAAAATGTAGAAGTCCCACAGACAAGGAACCCAGGAACAGAAACAGAAAGAAGATCCGAGACACCTCCCAAGTCTAGTAAACTGATTCCCCCTTCATCATTTATTGTTCATGTTGATACCCCCAAAACAAAAGGGGAAACAAAATCTACAGAGCTAGGTAGTCCCATTGCTTCCTTGACTCCTTCGCAGTCCACTTTTGGGCTCCCCCAGATGGGATTCATATATGCTAGTGACCATACTCCTATATCTAGAGAAGAGATACCTCCCTCTGATTACTTTTTCAGTAAAAAGAGGAAGGTTGTGTTGAAGCAGGAGATGCATCAGAGGGAAGGTGTTATGGTAAAGAAGCATAGAGTGTTGATAGATTGGCAGAACTTGGAGGAAGAAGATTTCGCTACAGAGGTAGCGAGTTGCATGGGAGCTTTGGCGACAACCAATCTATTCACTATCGACAATATGAGAACAAGGCTAAAACAAAGTAACCACGTGATAGTTCAGTTGCAGAACCAATTAAAAAATACCAAGAAAAATATCAGAGAAGAAATAAATAAAGGTATGGAGCAAGCCAGAGCTATTGACAAGAAAGAAATTCAATTGCTTAAATCAAGTCTAGACAAGATGAACAAGAAGGTGGAGACGAGTCAAATGTAGGTTATTCAGCAAGAAGAACCGGTAAGGCAGCTACATGCTAAATTGAATTTGACAGAAGGCCAGGTTATAGACTTGAAAGTTTTTTAGGTCCATTCACTAAAGGTGCATACGAAGATAGAAGTTGAGCAACAAAAATTGATCTCCAAGGTAGAGATTATTCAGAATTATTTCAAAGAAGTAAGTAAATCCTTTGATAATATTGTTTTGAAGGAAAAAGAGGCTAAAGCAGCAAGGGATACTTTTCAAAAAGCAGTTGTATGTTCAAGAAACGAAGGGGGATCGAAAACTCCAAAGATATCTGTCACAGAGTAGATCAGAGGCGATATCATGCTCAAAGTATGGGAAGCCAACATAGCGTAAAACAAGAGAATAACCAAGGAAATCAAAGATGATTGTGAAGAAATATTTGATTTATTAGACAAAGGATCATTGGGTATTGGAAGAGACAATTGCACTGGGCTACTAGGATAGATAAACATTGTAAGACATCAGTTGAACTTCAAAGAGAACTTGAACGAAATTCAGATGGAAATTTCACAACTAAAAGAAATTGATGTCACCCTAATAGACAGGGGGCTAGTGAAGCCAAACTTAAAATTACAGTCAATTAAGTCTATTGATAAAGGGTTTGAAGACCGACTTCTGAAAATTCAGAGAAATTTTTATCTATTCAAAATGAAGGATCTTCCAGAGCCTCCTAGATGTTTTGTGCACTTTCTGGAAAAATGTGTTGAATGTATCGGATATAAAGAAGGAGATACTTCAATAAAACAATGAAGTATCATTTTGAAAGCTTATATTATCTAGATGATAGAAAAAATAAAAGACAACCATGCAAACGGTTGAGGTTTTCATTTTTGTAACTGTTTTCCCCCGGGAGTTAGGAAATCACCAACTGTCAAGTATTGGTGACTTTGTATAAGTATAATTTCATAAGACTGAAAGAGGGATTTTTCGGGGCGGATTGTAAGCAAGAAATTTTTCATTTTCCATAATTAATACGAATGCAGATTCAAGATTCTAGATCTTGTCAAGTCTGAGTTATGTGCTCCTTTGTTGTTTCATGTTTTTCATATGTATCTTTGATGAACGCTTAGCTGCAATTTAGTACAACCTCTACTGTGGTGATTAATTATTTTGGTCATCTAATCGTTTACATTTTTTCCTATGTATCAACTATCAGCAGGTACAAGACCTGTGAACGTCTTAGATTTCAATATCAGATGCTTCATTAAAAATTTCCTATCTAATTTTTTCTTTTGTCACAAAGTGAGATTCATCTTTAATTGATGTCTCACCTTGTTCAACAGCTCTATGTTTTTTCTTTCATTTCATGCATATGTTCTCTTTCAAATTTAACTCAAATACAGGAAACGGCCTTTAATTTTGTCATACTATTAATTCAAAGTTTTGAATTTCTTCTTACATATTTCGAAACAGAAATAGCAAACCCTAAAAAACAAAGAAATTGATCTTTTAAATATTTATCCCTCATGATTGTACCCATTAAGAAATAGCCCAATATAGATCTCGGCCTATCAGATCAAACAAGAATTACTTTAAATTTATTTAACACCATATTACAAACAGCAAGCAATCGGGTTGAGTTAGAACATTCATGGGCAACAATTGAAAGGGATATTAGCATCCAGGAACACTGGGAAGCTAGACAAAGACAGTTAAGAAACCAACCATAGCCCATCTTTGTATAATTGACATTTTATCCCTTAGCTCTCTCTACCTTTTTTGGATGCCTTGACAGTATACTTTAGAGCCTTAAAGTATAAACTCAGGAACAACAGGAGGTAGTCCAGGTACCTCCTCGAGTAAGACATCCTTAAACTCCTAGAATACAATGTGATCTTCGACCTTCAACTATTTTCCCTATGTTTATTTAATCACTTGCATTGATGCAAGGGGCATCCTTTTCTACTGAATTTCTTAAGTTGTAATGTTGATATTTGTCTAACCGAAACTAGCTTCCAAATGCCTTGCAAAACTCTCACATTTCCTTCTTCATCTTCACACTCTAAAGTCTTCTCATAGCAATTTAATTTTGCTTTGTGGGCTACTAACCAATCCATTCCTAACAACACATCATATGATCATAAAGGCGGGATATTCAAGGTTGCTAGGGCATGTAGTGCATTCATTTCAAGTGGATAAGCATCTATCACCTCTGCCACCTTTCTCTTAGTTCATGTGGTTAACTAAACTAACCATGCCTTTGTATGCTTCTTCCTCTGTAAGGCACATGCTTCAACAACTTGAGGTGAGACATAACTAAGGTTAGATCTAGGGTCAATTAAAATAAAAATGGATTTCTTGGAAATAATACCTTCTAGGTCCACTATATAATCTTAGTGGTATGCTTGTCTATTCTCCACAACTACATATATTCTTGTCACACTCCTAGCCACATCATTGATTGTTGTAGCCTATTGAACATGATAAAATATTTTGTTGTCAAGATTCCTGTGAGGACAGTATCTTAGTAGGTGTGGTTCTCCATAACCCCAACACTATAGAGACCCTTTCTTTGGCTCTTCTACTCTTTCTCTTGTCTGCTCTGTTGGCATGTTTCCACTCTGAGATGGAAAATTTTGTTGATGCACACTTCTGCTTGGTTGAACCAACTATGCACCCTTCTTTGGATTCTTATAAGGGAATGATTTGAATCCTTTTTTCTGGAATCCTCTCTAATCCTTCCTTATCCAATACTTAGAAGGATATTGCTTATGCTTGGACTGATCATAACAACACTTGGCCTTCCTAATAAAGTCCTCCAATGTTTTAGGCTCATCAAATTTGATTATGTCCTGATAGGACTGTGTAAATCCACTAAGGAAACGTTGTATCCTTTCTTTCTCATCCTTGAGGAAAGGGACATACCTCAATAGTTCCAAGAATCTCTTGGCATAGGAATCCATTGTGAATTGTCCAAACTTATGCTCATGGAACTCTTTGATCTTGTCATCAAAGTACTTTTCCGATAGGTAAGCCTTTTTGAAGTACTTCTCGGATTGTTTCCAGGTCAGCTTACTCTATTTCAGTCCTTTGACTTCCTTGAGGTATTCCCACCATATGGAAGCTCCTCCATTCAAATTGAATATGGCAATTTTTGCCTTTGTATTTTCCAAGTAGTTATGTACTTGAAAATACTTCTTCAGACCAAACAACCAAGCCTTGATTTATTTTCCCTTCTTGATCTCTTCATCAAAGGTAGGTGGCTTATCCTTCTTAAATTCTTCAGTCAAAGAAATTTATGAATGTCTATTTTTCTACTTCCAGGGAACACTCGATCCAGTGCAACTGTTGGACAGTTCTTCAGAAGTAGACTTCCCATTGGATGACTCTGTGGAAATAATTCCACTAGATCTGTCTTTCTTTGCATCATGGTGCCTCTTCTTGGAAGAACTCCTTCCCACATTGTTATGGATTAATCTATGCTTCTGGGCATCTGAAGGGGTTTTCAACCTCTCTGATTGTTGCAATTATGCATTACTTGTGACTGAGACTTGTTGAAAATGTTTATGAATCTCTTATAAAATCTGCATTAGCACTGCATTCAACTCTTCTTGCTCGGCCTGGGCTCTCATGAGCCTTTAATTGTGTTCTTTCAGACTTCTAACAGTGGCTACAAGTCTAGAGGGGTTTCTCTAGCCCTCCGACCATCATATTCCTCATCTTTGAGGTGTGAGGTGTCTTCCATGCTAAGTTGCAGCATTCACCTCTATTTCCCTTCCAGTACGTCATATGAGTTGAAACAGCAAACCATTGTTAGCCATTACATCTATAATCATTTTAAATATGCATTCTAGTAAAATAACAGGTGTTCTGAAATAGTCGAGCGGTTTGGATGACCCATTCAATCCTAGAGTTTGAACTCTTCTCTTATACCACTTTGTAACACAAAAAAACCCCTAACTCTCTTAGGGCAGTTGGATGTTCCTTTTTTCCTCTTAAATATGTGCTTGGGTTTACATAAAATCCCCTGGTCTAATTCCACAACCCAACGAAATTTCCCTCTCGGACTTCTCCGTGGAATTTAGGACCTTGGACATCCCTAATCAGACGGTCAACGCCACTCCTCGTCAGCAGATCAATGATTTGCAATGAGTCAGAATGGCACTTGTCGGAACAATTGGTTTCCAAGATCGACATTTGTTCCGACGGGTTATACTTCGATGGATCGTTTTACAAATCCAACATTTCTCGGATTTTTGAAACCAATGGATCTAATTGCATCGGCTCCTTAATACGCTCAACAGTTATCATCTATCTCCCTACTAATTGTTAAGTAAACCGATAGGACCCACAACAACCAACAATGGATATTTCATCGCACCCACTTCTGATCTAAGACTCACACTCGCTCTCAGATCCCTTCAACATCGGGAGGCACCCACTCCAATGTCCTAGGCTACTCCGGCAAACTCACTCTGACGGAACACAGTGTGACGGATCTGACGATCCTCACAACATTTCAACCAATGGTAAATATTTTCAAACTCTTATCCTCCGATAGATCTATGACATTCAATAACTCGAAGCCTTTTCCAACGAAATCCCATGCCACCTTGCATTTAGACTAATGGCCTCGCAAACCGACCAACGATCAGGGTCCTCTCATCACACCAAACCAATGGTTGTGATTCACTCTGAATCAAGATAGGGGTTCTCTGCAGATTAATGGTCTGATTTGGGACTTAACCATTTAGGGATCCATCTGGATTATTCTCCATGGTTCAGGTAGACATTGGTGAACTTTGAAACCACTCTAAAAATGAATAAGGAAATTATGCCTCATAAATTGGATGAAGATTTGCATATCCTACAAACTTTCCATCAAAAAGGCAAGGAAGTTTCACACAGTTTAAGGCTCCCTAACTAAATAGAAACTCTCCTCCGGCTTCAGGGAACTCCTGCCAACTTTGAGTGAATATTTTATTCACATCTTGCAATATTTCCACTCAAACACTTGTAGATTTTCACAAGATTGTGCTTATTACAGTCAACACTCATTCCATGAAGGTTTTTATCCTACAATATTTCCATTTCAAAGGCTTGCAGAAACCACAAGGATGTACCCTACCTTTGCACTACTTACTTGGTTACATGGATCTATCAGGTTAACAGTGAAAACAAACATGCATAATCCATTTTACTTAGTAATTCAACCATTCCTTCTATACATTTGCATTTATCATTTACACCAGACAACAACATAAATGACATCACTATCATACATCAAACATGTTAAATGGAAACACTTATCTATTTAGTGAAATATCAACCAGCCAACTCACTAAGAGAGGATGCATTTCCTCCCAACCTTGGGCTATGTTGCAGAGTGCCTTCCTATAGCATGCCACCCTTGTCCCAAGCCATGATACTACAAGGGGATTGATTTAGTTGGTTCTCATATTAAAATGATCCAGGAAGGTTGCTCTCATTCCCTCCACTGGAAATAGAAGAAGTTTCCCTCTTCCCACTAAGCTCAGGACTTCCACGGGTTTATCAGGTACCTTCCCAACTAGATTACCTCTACACAAGGGAGTCCCTTCTCTGCTACACGGTCCCTCAGAAACCTCCCCTTACCAGTGTCAGTTTATTTCTAGTGATTATTGTTGGCATGTTTTACAGGAAGAGTGTGTTTTTCATTGATGGCAAGAATAGTAGCGATGATGGCGAACAAGAAAATCATAAGCTCGGGAGGAGAATCAAACAGTATGCAGAGATCAAAGATCAGAAAGAAAAGCGTAAGAAAGGGTGAGAAGCCTCAGTAGGGAGAATCGAACAATATGCAGAGATCAAAGCTCGGAAGGAAAAGCGTAAGCAAGGGTGAGAAGCCTTAGTAGGGAGAAGCGAACAGTATGCAGAGATCAAAGCTCGGAAGGAAAATCATAAGCTCGGGGTGAGAAGCCTCAGCAGTCGTCCAATCAAAAAATTGACCGTGTTGATCATCTAATATTACGGACATCAGTCATATGAGTGACCGTGGGGTTGAAGACTATTGGAGGATCGTGACCGTCGGATCTACAAGCCAGATTAATGACGGGGATGAATTGCGAAGAGTGAAAGAAGAATTAAACAACTCGCTAGTTATAATCGTGCAATTGGTCTAGATCGTCAAATCCCATAAACCCAAATATCGACGATTGTGGTTGATTTAACAAACAAACATATTAAGTCGGATTAAGTCGTGACCGTCGAATGCGCAATCACCAGATCAATGGTAGGAATAGATTGCGGAGATCGAAAGGAGAATTAAATATTGTACTATTTCCAATCCTGTAACTAGTCAGGACCGTCAGATATTATAGCCTCGAATATCGACGATTGTGGTTGACTCACCAATAGCGCACAACTTCAAATTGTGGATTTTTGGTGACGAGTTAAATCACTCGCAAGTTGTGGTTCTGCAACCTTCCTTGATCGTTGATCTGCTTCGAGTGTCTTCACGACCATTGAATCACTTTTAAGTGGAAGGACAAGATAAGCTAGAAGAACAGCACCAAAGATAGATCGAGCCATCGATATAAGAACATGATCGACGAACAACATTTGGTTCACGTCAAAAGTTGCAAGGAGGTTACTGATCGGGGAATCTCACTTCGGAAGAATTGGCAACTTGAAAGTCAAATTACCTTAAGCCCGAAAATATGAAATGAATAAGCACCATCGAATCAGGAGAAAATGTGATGATTGTTGGATCACCTTAAGTGGAAGGACAAGATAAGCAAGGGTTGAGATCTGAGATCTCAATCACCCGAATTTTCATCATTCGTCGGATCAAATTAAATGGAAGGATAGGATAAGCAAAGATGGAGAGCCATTGGATTTAATCCAAAACAAATTTGCATTGCATCAGATCGAGTCGTTGATCTAAGATCTTGATCCAATGAACGTCATTCATTTTGGGTCTAAAGATGTGAGGAGGTTACGCTCCGAAAAAATCTCACTTCAAGAATTCAATTTGAGATTTGAAATCCCCGAATCTCGGAGAGTCGAAGAGCCGAAATACATTCTCGACCATTGGATCGTCCAAAGTAAATCTAAACCGTTAGATCGTCCGAAGAATATCTCAAGCGTCAGATCGTCCGAAGTGAATCTGGGTTGTCTGAACCAGAGCGTCAGTTTGATATTTGAAATCCCCAAATTTTGGAGAGTCGGAGAGCTGAAATAAATTCTCGACTGTTGGATCATCCAAAGAAGATCTCAGTCATCAGATCGTCTAAGGAAGATCTCAAGCGTTGGATCGTCCGAAGTGAATCTGGGTTGTCTGGTCCAGAGTGTAAGTTTGAGATTTGAGATTTCAGAAGTTCAGAGACCCGAAGGAGATCTCGATCATTGATCAAGAAAGGGGACGCAAAACCGTTGATCTGGTTGAAAGGTCAAATTCCCAAAGTGGAGGCAGAGTCGTCGATTGAGAAGGACACGTGTCCGCAGATCATCAACTCCGAAAGATTGTCGTATGGAAGAAACGAGAGTTTGAGAGTTGAAAGTCCTGAAGGCCAGACTCGCGGAGGAGATCCTGATCGTAGATTCAGGGAGACATGTGTCAATAGATCTTCCACTCCAGAAGATTGTCATATGGAAAAAGTGATATTTGATATTTGAAACTCTCGAAACCCGGATCGCGAAATAAATCATAGCCATTGATTTAGGGAGGTTAGATATGATCTGCAGAACTTGAAGGGACAGATATGAACCGTCAAATGTAGGAGCACCGTCAAGATCGTGAGATCGACGATCTCGCCGCATTGCGGGGTCGGAACATGCTCGGGTCTTGATTTTTCGTGAGCAGGCTGCAATCGATACCATGGTTCTGGAGAAAGGGCGTGTGGAGGCTTGAGGTAAATTATGGGGCGAAACACAGTTTGATTTCAAACCACCTTTGGTCGCACCCACAATCGCATGGTCACATGATATCATCGTCCAAGTTCACATCAGCAGAAGATAGGGGAAAGAGATAACGTTGCTAGGCTCCACATCGGAGGTTACGCATTGAAAAGTAAAAAAGCCTCTGTGTGTATATTCCAACGACGTTGATCAAACCAAATCTGATCGAAGGGTTGTGGTTTCTTAATCAATTACGATTCAGTTACACTAACTGAATCATTGTTCTGGGGCATTGGAATCATGCCTCTTGAGCGTTCTGAGATTCCCGACATGGGCGTTAGAGATTCGTAGAGTAACAGATGACGAGGGCATTAATAAAATAAAGATGCCATGAAAGAGGAAGGTTTTTGTTTCTTTGTAAAAAGTAGTCGGACTGTAAGCAATGAAGTTTTTTACAGCATGAACTGAGGGAGAAAATGCAGAGATGAAGAACATAAGATGGACAAAGCAGAAATGGTGAAAACAGCAAATTGTACGAGAACTTAAGCACAAGAATATGCGAGCAGGAAGACACTGATGCAAGCAGAGCAAAGCAGTGTAGTCGAACAGTGAAGAGACTGGTAAGCCATTGATAAATATTGTATCACTATAATAAATTTCAGAAAGAAAAGATTTATATTTCAGGGTGGTGCAAGGGAGGATTTTTGTCCTCGAAGTTTCAAGTGGGTGCTTGAACACAGGGAGTTGTAGCTTCCATATGGTTGCAGCCATAAAAACCAGGGTGGTAGGGTGGTGCAAGGGAGAACTATTGTTCTTTGTTGTACAGGTTGGTGCCTGTGTGACTGGAAGTTGGTGCTTCCATCCAGTTGATGTTGAAACACTCAAGGAGTTGGTGCTTCCTTCTAGTGGGTGCTAGAGAAACCAGAGAGTTGGTACTCTCAGCAAGTTGCAGCTTATAAAACAGAGGTGGTAGCCTCACATTGAGTTGGTGCTCAAAGATAGATGATGTACAGAGCATAAAAAGATTGCCTATCATTCGAAGAAGAAGAGGTTTTCTCCCTTTATGGGTTTCCTTAGGAATATGTTTCTGTATACTTCATTTGTGTGATTGGTGTTGAATACTCTATTGCTTACTTCCCTAAATTATTGTGATCATCATTAAGTGTTATGTAATGAGTTTAAAATGGGTATAATCGTTTAAGCACAGTAACAACTAATCCACCCCCCTCCCTCTCAGTTGTCTAAAAATTGGTATCAGAGCGGGTTCCTTTTATCCAAGGGTATATCCTAGAGCTTAAACATGACTAGCCATGAAGGAACTTCAACCAATAAGGCCCCCCTATTCAATGTAGCAAACTTTGTCTTCTGGAAAGTTAGGATGAGAACCTACATAATGGATTTAGGTGCAGATGTTTGGGATGTGGTAGAGATTGGTTATGTGAAGTCAGTTGTACTAGCTTCTAAGGATGACAAGCTAGAATTCAGCTTCAATGCTAAGGATATGAATGTTATTCTGAGTGGGGTTGCAGAAGAAGAATTTGTAAAAGTTATGCACTTAGAATCTACCAAAGAAATGTGGGACAAACTCATTAGCAATTATGAAGGTAATGAGAAGGTAAAGGGTGCCAAGCTTCAAACCTACATATTATAGTTACAACAGCTAAAGATGAAAGAGGATGAAACTATTGGGAAGTACTTTCTGAGAGTTGGAGAACTAGTAAATACAATGAAAGGACTTGGTGAAAAAATTGAGGAACCCTCTTTAGTTCAGAAAAATTTGAGATCTCTACCAGATAGGTTCAACCCAAAGGTCTCTTTTATAGAAGAACTTAATGATCTAAAAGTTCTGCCTATTGACCAACTCCTAGGAACTCTGACTGCTTATGAAATGAGGATAGGTAAAGATAAACCCACCTCTAGAAAAGCATCATTTAAAGCAGATAAGAATGAGGATTCTGAGCCTAATGAAATTGAAGCAAAATTTGTGAGAAGACTAAAGAAAGGATCAAGCAAGTACCAAGGCAAGTTGCCCTTCAAATGTTTTAATTGTGGAAAGATAGGTCACTTTGCATCTAACTGTCCACACAAGAAGAAGGACCAGAACGTTGAAGGTGAAGAGAAGTACAAATACAAGAGATTCGGTAAAAAGAAAAGTTTATGTGTAAACAATGATGACTCTTCAAGAGACACAGATAGTGATTATGCTTGTGAAAATAAGGTTAATGAATTTATGCTTGTGGCCAAAGAGGATTATGATAATAAAATAACATGAAGTGATGTTAATGATGAAGAATTTTTGGTTGACTTGGAAGGAGAACTTATCAGTGCACTAGAAGGAATTGCTAGACTCGGATTTAAGAAGAAAAAGAAAAAACAATTATTGATACAATTCGAGAAAGACAGTAAAAAACTTGATGAAGACTTTGTTAATGTTTATGCCATTACTATAGTTCTTTGCATTTCAATAGATAATAGCAACATAAGAACAAGATCACTGAGAAATACACATTCACAAGAGACACAGCATTTATCCTGGGAAACCCTCTAGGGGAAGAAAACCCAGCAAAACTTCCTTAATATAGATAGCCAATACAATGCCAAGAGATCTCTATGCTAAAATAGAAATTCCTCTCCAAGATATGCGTCACTCTCTCTCTCCTTTGTCGATAACAGATCAGAACTTGTCTCTCAAACTGAGCAAGTGAGTTATGTTCAAATGAGGCACTAGCCTCCTTTATTTATACAAGTTATGGCATGTGTGAAGTGACTCTTCACTGGCAGGGCCGACTTCTCAATCTGGGTGGGTAAACCCACCTTTATTATATTTCTAGGTCTCTTAATTAACTGTTGGGGCCGACTTCTTATTCTACCTATTACAATTGTCTTTTGACCAATCCACAAAAGGGGATTTGGTCCTATTACAATATCCGACATGATCAATCCACAATGGGGATTGATCCTATGAATAAAATATCAATAATAATAAGAATACTCTTTGTAGTTACATTATTTCAACACTCCCCCTTAACAATAAGGGTATTCTTCAGCAGCATCATGCGAGAGAGAGAGGACAGCATCATCAACAACATCAGGTGGGAGAACAGCATCATCAATATCATCTTGGCTGGCATATCTATAAATCATCAGAAGTTTTCTTCATCGGTAGCATCGTCATTCTCGAAAGAATGCTATCATCATCTGCATCAATATGTATCAGTATAAAAAATGATACCTCATCACAGCACTAGGTTGGCCCATCACAGTACTAGACTGACTCTATGTCACAGCTGTTAAGTTGGTAGCTCAGTGCAAGTCACATCTTGCTTTACATCTAACAATTAGGTCAGAAGCAAGGTATACATCATCTTGTTTTACATCTAACAACTGGGTCAGGAGAAAGGAACACATCATCTTGCTTTACATCTAACAACTAGGTCAGAAGCAAGGAACCATCTTGCTTTACGTCTAACAGCGAGGTCAGAAGCAAGGAACACACACATCATCTTGCTTTACGTCTAACAGCGAGGTCAGAAGCAAGGAATCATCTTGCTTTACATCTAACAGCGAGGTCAGAAGCAAGGAACACACACATCATCTTGCTTTACGTCTAACAGCGAGGTCAGAAGCAAGGAATCATCTTGCTTTAC
>ML780339.1:733242-759062 GCA_009831015.1 Picea engelmannii
TGTATCCACTCAATGTGAAATTATGATCTTCGTCATAACTAAGACCATAATCTATCGTACCTTTAAGGTACCTCATCACATGTTTTGCCGCCACTAGGTGAATAGGTCTGGGCTCTACCAGAAACTGACTCAAGGTGTTCACGGCAAGACAAATGTCTGGTCTGGTGTTCGTCAGGTACATCAGTGATCCAATAGCATGTCTGTACAGTGTGGCATCAATCAAATCTGACGAAATATCGACCAGCAGCTTCAGCTTCGCTTCCATGGGTGTATTCATGGGTTTGCATTCCAGCATGTCGAATCTCTTTAAGATCTTGACTGTGTACTTCCCTTGGTTAAGGAAGATCCTCTCTGGACTCTGTCATACCTCAAGACCTAAGAAATAATGCATTAGGCCAAGGTCTTTCATTTCAAATTCAGAGGCAAGTCTCCTTTTACATTCAGCGATGAGATTTTTTTCTCCAGTTAAGAATAAGTCATCCACATATAGTAGTAAGATTACTGGCTCATTATCCATAATTTTGAAGTAGAGATTTGAGTCTGCTTTACTCTTGGTAAATCCTAAGCTCATCAAGAAACTGTCTATACGACGATACCAAACTCTAGGAGCTTGCTTCAATCCGTATAATGCTTTCTTCAATCTGCAGACATGAGACTTCCTGTCTTCAACCTCAAATCCTCGAGGTTTCTCTATATACACTTCCTCTTCGATGACATCATTTAGAAAGATGTCTTCACGTCCATCTGATGTAGCTTCCACTTCATCTTAGCTGCAAGAGCTATGGTGGTCCTGACCGAAGTGTATCTGGCCATAGGAGTGAATGTCTCTTCATAGTCAATGCCTTCCTTTTGGGAAAATCCACAAGCAACAAATATTGCTTTATATTTCTCAATACTTCCATCAGTAGCATGTTTTATTTTGAAGAGCCATTTTGATGATACCACATCCTTACTTTTTGGTCTGGGAACTATTTCCCATACATTGTTCTTTATTATGGATTGGTATTCCTCTATCATGGCATATGCCCATTCTTTTCTCTGAATGGCTTCTTCAAAGCAGGTAGGCTCCTCTTCTAGGAGACCATACATCAAAGTCGTATAACTGGAGAATGGCTTTGGTCTTTTCACTTGTCTCGTGGTTCCTTGGGGAACATCATACTTCTCTCCATCTTGAATAAGCTCTCTAGCCCAAGATGGCTTTCTTTTATGGAGGATCATCATTTGAGGAGGTTCTTGCACTTCTACTATATCATGGTCTTTTAGAAGTTCCTCGTCAGGGGAAGTTACGACTTCCCTCATTGGTTATGTAGCTCTAGGAACCTCCCTCATTGCAGTATTGGGGATTACGGGTTCCTCTTCATATACCTCTTCAAGCTGGCACAGTTTAGATTTCTCGAGCACTGCATCTTCATCAAAGGTCACATCCCTGCTGATCTCAATGTGATGTTGACCTAGTATATAGATTATTAAGGCCCTGGAGACCTCACAGTATCCCACAAATATTCCCTTCTTTCCTAAAGGGTCTAGCATGTTTCTCTTTTCTTTAGGTATATGAATAAACACTGGACAGCCAAATATTTTGAGACGGCTTACCTCTAGCTTCTTTCCGGTGAACATTTATTCAAGTGTCTTGAGCCTAATGCACAATGGGGCAATCGGTTCTGCACATAAACAGTTTCCATTGCTGCTTCTGCCCATAAGCACATAGGAAGATCTTGATCTTCACGGCTTCCAGCATGGTTCTGTTCTTATGTTCAGCTACACCATTTTGTTGGGGATCTTGATCTCAACATCTTTGCAGAATTTCACGAACTCTTTTGTGGTATATTCTCCTCCATTATCTGACCTAAGTATCTTAATATTCCTTACAGAAAGGTTCTCTATCAAGGCTTTGAATTCCTTGAACTTGTTGAACACTTCAAATATATCCAGGTCTTATGAGAATAATCATCAATGAATGATACATAATATATATACCCACTAATGGAGGATGATGGCATTGGGCCACATATATCTGAATGAATGAGTTCTAGGACTCCTTCTGTCTTGATGTCCCTCCTCGGAAACGGTTTCTTGATGTTCTTCCCTTGTGCACATCCATTTCATACGCCTTCATGGTCACCTTTGAGTTCCGGTAAACTTGTGACCGCTTTGCATATGTATGGTAGCACCTTGTAGTTGAAGTGAGATAATCTTCTATGCTAAGATTCTTTAATGGTCATGGCAGCTTCTGAATGACCCTTGAGCCACCTTCTTCTTTTCCAATGATGATTGCTTCATTTATGGTATCTCCTTTAGCACGTTGCCTTCTGCAACCTTCGCTATAGCTTCCTCATGTGACCTTTGAATCTTATCAACTTGATTTAATCAAACTTGGAGCCTTGTCCTCAAGAATGAGTGCTTTCTTTTCTTCCAGGTCTCCTTCACTCAAGTGACGAGTGTTTTCTTCAACCTGTATGTTGTACTAAGACAATATGCTATCTTGACAGAAGGTTAGGTTAGAGGATAAGCTCTATGATCAACTTTTAATCCTTCTAATAATTTGATCATAGCTTCAACATGCAACATTGATTAAGATAATGTCATGACAAATATATGTATATCAAAATAATCACACCTGGGTTGCATCATTCCTCTGACTGTGTTGGATCTTGAGATCCTTCAGGATCTATGGCAAGAGATCCCTTCTCCTGCAAATACTCTTTAGGGTTTAACCATTAAACATATGTAAGTACATACCTCTGATAGCATTTGCAGGTAGTGGCTCCATCTGGTAGCAGCGATAATCATTGCCAACTCTTAAGAAAACTTCAAGGGTGATTGCAACTTGTTCTACGGATACAACTGCAACTGGTACTGCAACTACAACTAGTTCTGAGACTGCAATTGCAACTTAGGGTTTTATGAGGAAACCCTAATTTTTCAAACTTTGAATTTTGAAATTCTGATCCAGGGGATAGATGCGCTGAGCTGAGGCGAGATAGCTAGTGCAGTCGGAATTTCAAAAATCCAACTTTTACCCCCTCAAACTTGATCTACGGATTTTTGGACTGGTGCTTCTAGTTTTCTGGTACTTCTGGTACTCTGGTACTCTAGTTTTCTGGTTTTCTGGTACTTTGTGAAACTAGGGTTTCACTTTTCGAAAGATCTATCCACTGAAAAGGTGCACTGATAGTGCCAAATTGATCCTTAGGGGAGGGCGCAACTTTCTAGATAGTTTTAGGGATGAAAAGATTCACTTTTGAAAAACCCTAATTTGCAGGTACTGCAACAGTGACGTTTTTCCTCTTGCGAAATATGCTTCCTTCAGCTTGGCTTTGATACCATGTTAATGTTTATGCCATTATTATAGTTCTTTGCATTTCAATAGATAATAGCAACATAAGAACAAGATCACTGAGAAATACACATTCACAAGAGACAGAACATTTATCCTGGGAAACCCTCTAGGGGAAGAAAACCTAGCAAAACTTCCTTAATATAGATAGCCAATACAATGCCAAGAGATCTCTATGCTAAAACAGAAAGTCCTCTCCAACATATGTGCCGCTCTCTCTCTCCTTTACCGGTAATAGATGAGAACTTGTCTCTCAAACTAAGCAAGTGAGTTATGTTCAAATGAGGTGCTAGCCTCCTTTATTTATACAAGTTCCGGCATGTGTGAAGTGATTCTTCACTGGCAGGGCCGACTTCTCAATCTGGGTGGGTAAACCCACCTTTATTATATTTCTAGGTCTCTTAATTAACTGTTGGGGCTGACTTCTTATTCTGCCTATTACAATTGTTTTTTGACCAATCCACAATAGGGGATTTGGTCCTATTACAATATCTGACATGATCAATCCACAATGGGAATTGATCCTATGAATAAAATATCAATAATAATAAGAATACTCTTTGTAGTTACATTATTTCAACAGACTTTGCCCTGCTAAAAGTGGAATTAGAAGAGGCAAAGAAAATAGAGAACATTCTGAAACAGCAGTTATCAGAGAAAAAGGCAAGATGTGAAGCCTTGGAAGAAGAGGTAGTAAAAACCAGAAAAGAGATGGATAAGTTTAAAGAAGTGTATCTCCAAAATATTCCAAGCATTAAAGCCTCAGCAGAACTAAACGACATTCTAAGAAAACAGATATCTCCTTTGTTGAAGATTGGTTTAGGCTATGTAAGTGGTTCAAGCAGCAAACAGTCGGAAAGAAAAGAGCCAGTAAGATGATCAAGTTCCAAGTCAGCAGACAATCAGACCATGTGATTACTCTACCACCAAAATCTAATAAAGACAATATGATCCCTGATCAAAAACAAAGATATCGGAAGATGGAGCAACAAATGCCAAGAAGAAGGCCATTCTTCAGTTACCAAAATTTCTTCCATGGTTAGTGTTTTTACTGCTCTAATTTTGGTCATAAGATTGCAAATTGTCAAATTGTGTTTAGAGACATGCAACTGAGGAGATCAAGAAATAAACAATCTTTGCAACATAGAACTAAACAGCCAATGAGTAGACAAAGTTGCACCAATCACTTTGACCTATTGAACAAATATCTCGAATGCTATAATTGTCATAACTTCGGCCACAAAGATGCAAACTACCATCTGAAGAATTACAAAGAAGATCCAAGGATAAAACCCTTAGCTAGAAATGTCAACACATGGAAAAAGAAAGATAGTGAAAAATGTGGTCTAGTACTTTCAACTCAAAAACAAAAAGACCCCTGGTATATAGACAGTGGATGTTCCAAGAACATGACTGCAAACAAGGATAAGTTTCTTTCTATAAGTAAAATCAAAACAGGAAATGTGACCTTTGGAAATGATGAACCGAGTAAAGGGATGGTGAGTTTGAGTAATGGTAAAGGAAAATCCCAGGATGTTCTGATTGTAGATGGGCTGAAACATAATTTGCTCAGTGTAAGTCAAATGTGTGATAGAGGATGTGAAGTGGTGTTCACTTCCAAAGATTGTAAGATAAAGTCTGTAAACATAGGACAAGTGATGGCTAAAGGCATAAGGACAGATAATAATGTATATGTGTTGAAAGAAGATAGAGAAGAGTGTCATCTAAGAAAACATGATGAAAGCTAGTTATGGCATAGGAGACTTGGACATCTAAACTTTGACCACTTAATCAAGCTCAAAAATCTTGAGGCAGTAAAATATCTTCCAAGAATATCAAAGCCACAAGATTCTGTGTGTAAACCTTTCTAAGTAGGAAAGCTAACCAGGACACAGTTTAAATCCAAAAGCTCTACTTCAACAGAGAAACCACTCCAATTAGTTCATATGGATTTATGTGGACCATCAAGACAAGAAGGAACAAGGAAGGAAAACTACTTCATGTTGAACATTGATGATTACTCCAGACTCACTTGGGTTTCTTTTATCAAAGAAAAAGCTGAAGCATTTGAGAAATTTAAAATATTTAAGGCTTTAACTGAGAATCAAACAGGCAATAGGTTAAAGGCAGTAAGATCGGACAAAGGAGGAGAATTTATGTCAAGTGATTTCAAGGAATTCTATGATAAACATGGGATCAAGAGAGAATACACAATCCCATGAACACCACGACAAAATGGAGTAGTTGAGAGGCAAAAAAGAATAGTTCGGCAAATGGCCAGGTCAATGATGAATGAGAAGAACATTGGTCAAAACTACTGGGTAGAAGCAATACACACAACAGTCCATATTCTTAACAAAGCCCACCTTAGACCACACAGTGACAAGACACCTTATGAACTGTGGTATGGAAGACCTGCTTCAATCAAACACTTCAAAGTCTTTGGGATTAAGTGCTACATAAAGAATAATAATGAAAACCTTGGAAAGTATGATGGCAGGGTTGATGAAGGCATCTTCTTAGGATATGCTACCAATAGTAAAGGATATATATGTTGTAATAAAAGATTGCATAAATTAGTTGATTGCATTGATTTAAAGGTTGATGAAGGAGTCCTAGTAAGAGAGGTGAGAAATATTGAGTCTGTTACAGAGGACACAGTTGAAGCTGAAGATGAACAGGTCCAAGAATCAGAAAAGGAAGACTCTAAGTCAAATGAAGATACAAATACTCAATCAAACTCAAATCAGAAGACATCATCAAATCCTTCCTCCAGAATTACTCGAAATAATCATCCTACATGTCAGAGAATTGGTGAGAAAGACAAAGGTGTACAAAATAGGAGAAGGATAATCAAAGACACCGAGCAATCACATATAGCCTTCATATCCATGGTGGAACCCAAGAACTTTAAGGAATCCAGTAAAGATGTAAATTGGTTAAAATCAATGAATGAGGAACTGGATTAGATTGACAAGAATAATACTTGGGAACTTGTTCCTAGACCTGCAAATAAGAATGTAATTGGCTTCAAATGGGTGTTTAAGAATAAAATGAATGAACAAGGACAAATTGTTAAGAATAAATCCAGATTGGTATGTAAGGGGTATGCACAAGTTGAAGGACGGGATTTTGATGAAACCTTTGCACCAGTGGCAAGATTGGAAGCCATCGGAATATTTTTTTCTTATGCATGTCATAAGAAATTTAAAGTATATCATATGGATGTTAAGTCATCATTTCTTAATGGAGATCTAGAAGAAGTATATGTGGAGCAACTTGAAAGATTTTCACTGCCAGATAATCCTGACTATGTTTGTAAGTTGAAAAGGGCATTATATGGACTGAAACAGGCACCACGAGCCTGGTATTATAGACTGGACAAATTTCTATAGGACAAAGGGTTCAAGAAAGGTACTATTGACAGTAATTTGTACGTCAAGTCTGAAGGTGATGATTTATTAGTTTTTTTGGTTTATGTAGATAACATTATTTTTGGATGCACTAATGACCCTTCAGTTTAGTGGTTTGCTAATTCAATGCAGACTGAGTTTGATATGTCCTTGATAGGAGAACCGTCATATTTTCTTGGTTTACAAATCAATCAGAGTTCTACAGGGCTATTTATCTCTCAAGAAAATTATTTGAAAGAGAGGTTGAAGAAGTTTCAGATGGAATATTCCTCTCTTGTTAGTACACCTATGGTGGTTGGTTTCAAGCTCAGTATAGATGATATTTCACATGATGTTGATCAAAGAACATATCGATCAATGATAGGCACTCTTATGTACATCACAACATCTCGTTCTGATATAATGCAAGTTGTTGGAATGGTAGGTCATTTTCAGTCTGCTCCTAAACAAAATCATTTAGCAGCTATGAAAGGGATACACAAATATTTGAAGGGTACAATGACTTATGGTCTCTAGTATCCTAAAAATCAGAATTTTCAATTAACTTCATATTCATATGTTAATTGGGAAAATTGTTTGGATGAGAGAAAGAGCATCAGTGGAGGTGCATTCTTCTTAGGTGATTCATTAGTAGCATGGCTTAATAAGAAGTAGGGATTTGTTTCATTATCAACTACAGAGGCAGAGCACATTGTTGTTGCTACTTATTGCACTCAAATCTTATGGATGATACAAACTCTTGCAGATTTGAAGGTAACTTATACTGATCCCATTCCACTTCCCTATGATAACATCAGTGTCATTAGTGTCTCGAAGAATCATGTTCTCCATTCAAAGACGAAGCATATACCAATAAAGTATCATTTTCTCAAAGAGTAGGTTACAAACAAAGATGTCCAGCTGAATTATTTTACTTCCACATAACAAATTGCAGACATCTTTACTAAACCCCTAGCCAAGACACCATTTGAATATCCCCATCAGAAGTTGGGTGTCATCTCTTCTCTCACCTAAGAGAATCCATCCTATCAGGGGGAGTATGTGTTGGTTCAATATCTGATACCTCCGAAACGTACTGCAACAGCTCAGGGGGAGCATGTTTTCTTTGACATTGATGTCAAAGGGGGAGAAAAGGTGTGGTCAAGATGCTACAGTTGGAGGTCTACACAGAATAGTGCAGCCTTTCGGGGTTGCCATCAATGCCAAAGGGGGAGATTGTTGGCATGTTTTACAGGAAGAGTGTGCTTGCCATTGATGGCAAGAATATCAGCGACGATGGTGAATAGAAAAAGAATAAGCTCAGAAGGAGAAGCGAACAGTATGCAGAGATCAAAGCTCGGAAGGAAAAGCGTAAGCTCAAGGTGAGAAGTCTCAGCAGACATCTGATCAAGAAATTGATCATGTTGATCGTCTAATATTACGGACGTCAATCATATGAGTGACTATGGGCTTGAGGACCGTTAGAGGATCATGACCATCTGATCTGCAAGCTATATCAACGACAGGGATGAATTGCGGAGAGTGAAAGAAGAATTAAACAACTCGCTAGTTCTAATCCCGCAATTGGTCTAGATCATCAGATCTCATAAACCCAAATATCGACAATTATGGTTGATCTAACAAACGATCAGAATAAGTCGGATTAATTCGTGACCGTCGGATGCGCAATCGCCAGATCAACGGTAGGGATAGATTACGGATATCGAAAGGAGAATTAAATATCATGCTATTTCCAATCCCACAATTAGTTAGGACCGTCAGATCTTATAGCCTTGAACATCGATAATTGTGGTTGACTCACCAACAACGCACAACTTCAAATTGCAGAGTTTTGGTGACGAGTTAAATCACTCGTAGGTTCTGGTTGTGCAACCTTCCTTGATCGTTGATCTTCTTCGAGTGTCTTCACGACCGTTGGATCACTTTTAAGTGGAAGGACAGGATAAGATAGAAGAACAGCACCGAAGATAGATCGAGCCATCTATCTAAGAACATGATCGACGAACAACATTTGGTTCACGTCAAAAGTTGTGAGGAGGTTACTATTTGGGGAATCTCACTTCGGAAGAATTGGCAACTTGAAAGTTGAATTACCCAAAGCCTGAAAATCTGAAATGAATAAGGGCTATCAGATCTAGAGAAAATGTGATGATCGTTGGATCACCTTAAGTGGAAGGACAGGATAAGAAAGGGCTGAGATCTGAGATCTCGATCACCTGAATTTCCATCAGTCGTTGGATCAAATTAAATGGAAGGATAGGATAAAAAAAGATGGAGAGTCGTTGGATTTAATCCAAAGAAAAGTTGCATCACAGAAAGATCGAGTCGTTGATCTAATATCTTGATCCAACGAACGTCATTCGTTTCAGGTCTAAATATGTGAGGAGGTTACGCTCCGGAAAAATATCACTTCAAGAATTCAGTTTGAGATTTGAAATCCCAAAAGCCTGGAGAGTCGAAATACATTCTTGACCGTCGGATCGTCCGAAGTAAATCTCAATCGTCAGATTGTCCGAAGAATATCTCAAGCGTCAGATCGTCCAAAGTGAATTGGGGTTGTCTGATCCAGAGTGTCAGTTTGAGATTTTAAATCCCCGAAGTCTGAAGAGTCGGAGAGCCGAAATAAATTCTCGACCACTAGATCATCAGAAGAAGATCTCAATCATCAGATCGTCTGAAGAAGATCTCAAGCAATGGATCGTCCAAAGTCAATCTGGGTCGTCTGATCCAGAGCATAAGTTTCAGATTTGAGATTTCAGAAGTCCAGAGACTCGAAGGAGATCTTGACCGTTGATCGAGAAAGGGGATGCAGAACCGTTGATCTGGTTGAAAGGTCAAATTCTCAAAGTGGAGGCAGAGTCATCGATTGAGAAGGACAGGTGTCCGCAGATCATCAACTCTGGAAGATTGTCATAGGGAAGAAACGAGAGTTTGAGAATTGAAAGTCCCAAAGGCCAGACTCGCAGAGGAGATCCTAATCATAGATTCAGGGAGACAGGTGTCAATAGATCTTCCACTCCGGAAGATTGTCATATGGGAAAAGCAAGATTTGAGATTTGAAACTTTCGAAACCTGGATCACGAAATAAATCACAGTCGTTGATTTAGGGAGGTTACATCTGATCCGCAGAACTTGAAGGGACAAATCTGAACCATCAGATTCAGGAGCACCGTCAATATCGTGAGATTGACGGTCCCATTGCATTGCGGGATCAGAACATGCTTGCGTCTTAATTTTTTGTGAGTAGGTCGCAATCGATACCACGGTTTTGGAGAAAGGATGCATGGAGGCTCAAGGTAAATTGCGGGGGAAACGCAGTTTGATTTCAAGCCACCTTTGGTCGTGCCCACAATCACATGGTCACATGATATCATCGCCCAAGGTCACATCAACGGAAGATAGGGGAAGGAGATAGCATTTCTAGGCTCCACATCAGAGGTTATGCATTGAAAAGTCAAAAATCCTTTGCGTGTATAATCCAACGGCGCTGATAAAACCGAATCTGATCGAAGGCTTATTATTTCACTTCGTGGTTTTTTTATCAGTTACGATTCAGTTACACTAACTAAATCATTGTTCTGGGGCGTTGGAATCATGTCTCTTAAGCGTTATGAGATTCCCAACATGGGCGTTGGAGATTCAGAGAGTAACGGATGATGAGAGCCTGAATAAAAGAAAGATGCTATGACAGAGGAAGGTTGTTGTTGCTCTGTAAAAAGTAGTCGAATTGTAAGCAATGAAGTTTTTTACAGCATGAACTGAGGGAGAAAATGCAGAGATGAAGAACATAAGTTGGACAGAATAGAAATGGTGAAAACAACATATTGTACAAGAACTTAAGCGCAAGAAGATGCTAGCAGGAAGACACTGATGCAGGTAGAGCAGAGCAATGTAGTCGAACAAGGATGAGACTGGTAAGCCATTGATAAATATTGTATCATTGTAATAAATTTTAGAAAGCAAAAATTTATATTTCAGGGTGGTAGGGTGGTGCTAGGGAGGACTGTTGTCCTCAGAGTTTCAAGTGGGTGCTTGAACACATGGAGTTGTAGCTTCCATCTGGTTGCAACCAGAAAAACCAAGGTGGTAGGGTGGTGCAAGGAAGAACTATTGTTCTCTATTGTACAGGTTGGTGCCTGTGTGACTGGAAATTGGTGCTTCCATCCATTTGGTGTTGGAACACTCAGGGAGTTGGTGCTTCCTTCTAGTGGGTGATAGAGAAACCACAGAGTTGGTGCTCTCAGCAAGTTTCATCTTGTAAAATAGAGGTGGTAGCCTCACATTCAGTTGGTACTCAAAGATAGATGATGTACAGAACATAAAAATATTGCCTATCATTCAAAGAAGAAGAGGTTTTCTCCCTCTATGGGTTTCCTCGGGAATATGTGTTTCTGTATACTTCATGTGTGTGATTTATGTTGAATACTCTATTGCTTACTTCCCTGAATTTTTGTGATCATCGTTGAGTTTTCTGTAATGAGTTTAAAATGGGTATAATTGTTTAAGCACAGTAACAACTGATTCACCCCCCCCCCGCCTCTTCCCACTAAGATCAGGACTTCCACGGGTTTATCAGGTACCTTCCCAACTAGATTACCTCTACACAAGGGAGTCCATTCTCTGCTATACATTCCCTCGAAAACCTCCCCTTACTAGTGTCATTTTCTTTCCAGCTAGTACCAAGTTGCATTCATCTATTGCTCCAGTCTAGATCTGGGTCTTCTCTATTTCAGGTGACCATTAATCTTTTGGACAAGCTTTTTATTTTCTTCAAGAAAGGCTTCCCAATTTCTTCTGTTACTCAAATCTATGATAGTGAATACCTCTATCCACTGCACCATTTTCTTGTGAGTCTGCAACTCACTCATCTTCCATAGTCTTTTATTTTCCTCGGGTTTCTTTCCTCGGGTTCAACTCTAGCCATGCATTCTCCCTCTTGTTCATTCGTTGATTGTTTGTGATCGTTCTGTCTTCTCCTCCTCCTTCTCATGTCTGCTCTTTTCTTGTGATGTATTTCCAGCTTTGGTATCTTCTTCCACTCCAGTCCTTGGGATTCTCGTGGCTTCTGTCAAACGTGACCTCCAGTTAGGGATCTGAATTCAAAGGGGAAATATAAGGGTGTTATTTTGTCAGGTTTTTCAGTTGACCCTTGCCTCTTCAAGAGATCAGATCTGTCAGCAATTATAACTACTTCAACCACCAATCCTTCCCTCCATAACTGATCACGTGGCTCTAGGAAGTTCAGGTACGCTGGCAGGTGATGTATTAATTGTTTTCATCTACAAGTTGGAATGTTGAGCAAGCTTCCTATTTTCTCCATTGAAGTTTCTTCAGTCCACCTCACCAATTCTCACTCGTTGTATCATGGCCAGTACTCAAGGCATTTTCCTTCTCAATTAGTTTTCGAGTGATTTATATTAATCAACAGCATAATTACATGCTTCATAATTACATTATATGAAGTCTTAGCATAATTACGATCATGGGGGGAAATAGGGTGTTACATTTAGGGTCAGGGGAATCAAGCTGAAATCCCAATTTTTAGTCTAGTCATATTGAGGATGTAGATAATGAGAATTCAAATGATTCTCACATATGATTAGATTGTAGAACCTAGAATCTGGACTATAGTTACTAATTAATACTATGTTTATTTTTTGACCCTAGAGACCATTTGGAGCCTCTTTGTTGATGTATTTTGGCTAAGATATCAATTGCACTCAGTGTTGGTTTGGTTTTATGCACCCTTTCTTGCTATATGCATAAGAAACTTTCCATATTTGTGTGTGATGGTTTGGATTCACATGGATGCACAAGAATTTTATTTTTTCAAAATTTGAACATTTTATGTATTTTTTGGTCAACTGGTTTTGTGGTCCGGCTTTTTTTATGGTTCTGGTCTGGATCTATTTTATGGTATCAATCAGTTTGATGATCGGTCCAGTTCTAATAACATTGATATATAGATAGAATATTGGGATCTTGATTGGAACAACTAATTTAAATTCCACTACACTAGAATCTTCAATTACATTTCTCTACTAATCCTAGACCTTTTTCTAATTTTTTGGTAGATAGAAGAACTCAAAGATTGAAGATGTGCATTTTTTATTTCTTTCCCAGGTGTTTGCTAGAATATTGTTTGGTGGTGTTCTCCCAAATTAAGCAAAAAAAAATCCCCATTTCTTTGCTTCCTTAATCTAAATTAGTGAGGGGTCATCTCAAATCAAAAGCTTTTATTATCAAATTCCAAACTACACTTTTCCAAGGGCACTTCCAAAATATTTGCTTGAATTGATCCTCATTAGCAGCACACACAAATATAAAAAGGGGCCTTGTTGACCTCAAGAAAATTAGGAAAATGTTGAAAGGAGTGCTTAATGTGTCAATATCCAACCAAACACACTTTCTTTTGCAAGACCAAGCTTCGACCACACCTCCCTAGTGGCATTTGGAAAATATTTTGTGTTCTTGTCTCGATTCTTTTCCCAATGCAGCATGGCCCAAAATTTAGTTTTTGCATTCTCATCTAATTTGATTGCCTTCAACTTCAATTTGGTGAGTCTCTCCCTTCACTAGGGATCAATCAAGCAACTTTAAAATCTGTTTAAGTGTTGATATTATGGTAGTTGCGGGAGGTATTAACCTCCATGTATAACCTCTGACCAGATTAGAATGTTTCGGAAGCTAGAGAAACCCTAAACAGATATATACAAACCCTAAAAGACATGTCGGCTCAATAAAATAATTAATATTTAATTGTTAGTCTCTAAAAGAAGAAGTCAACCTGGACATGTGACAAAGAGCACTATAAATAGAGGGCGCTTGAGGTCATTTGGTCATTCACACTCTCATAGCTCACACAAGACAAGTGGTGTGCAAGTTTGGAGAAGGAGTGCAGTTGCAGTTATTGCAACTGGGATTTTGGTTTTGGTTTCTGGTTTATGGACTTTCTGTTTGGTGCGTTATCCAAGAGAGATACACTATCTCTTGGTTATTTGTTGGGTCTGGTATTGCTTCCAGAATCATTCTATCTGTCAAGGTTATGGTGCTCGAGGGTGGTTTCGTGCCTATGGTTGGGTGACAATATTAAGATATTGTCTATGGAAAAACGAGCACATCTCTTTTATTCTAACATGAAGCTCAAAGAGAATAAATTCTTAGTAACTCGAGTGTTTTCCACAAGATTAGCAAACAATTTTTTTGTCTTAATATTAATAAACTTTACGACAATTCTACTTGCCTTGGTGTGAGGAATCCATTTCGACATGTTGAAGTGCCTCATGATACTTTTTTTCTTTTTAGTAGAGTTGAATTTGTTCATCACTATGGAGATGTTAAAATAAATTAAATAATGCTTACAATTTGTGTATGTGTAAGAATCATAGTCTCCGATAAACAATTTTTTGTCTACCAAATTCAAGGAACCCTAATTGGGAGGGCATTTTAAAAATGCCATGTCTAGTACAAAATAGAATCATAGATCAGAGTGAGATTTTTTTTCTAAGCTCCTTTGACAACATCTAGTTGAGACATCAAAATTTTGGCATAAGCTACAACATAATTCAACTCGAAAGAAATTACATATAATACAACACACACTTTTAATGTAACCTGGACCATTTTAGTACTTTGATTTGATAAAATGAATTGATAATGTTAGATTTTTTTATTCTTCTGAAAGTATTTACACCATGTTTGGGTGTGTTTCATCAAGTTTGGGTACATGGTGTATGTTTAGCCCCTAGATGGTCTAAGATGGATTGTAGCATGAAAGTTCATATGTGATGGATATGCAAAGTTGAGATAGATTTCTCATTGGATGTTTGACCTCAATTGATTGTTGGCTTGATGTTCGTCCCCTGGGCATTGGAGATCTCTTGGAAATTTGGTGGACGTCCTTCATTGAAGCCTCATGGAGGAGCCACTTGTTTTGAGAGAGCCCTACAAGGGATGTGGATCATTTTGTATCATGGGGGAGGGCTTCAAGCCTTAGTTGGCATGTGGTAGCTTGGTTCCTTGTTCAAATAAATTGAGATGGTTAGGGAACGCTTGGGGTTTCAATAGTGTTCTTGCAAGGGGTATATAACCCAGTGGAGGACATCACTTTGGAGGATAGATGGAGTCCATGGAGGTTGATGATGAAGTTTGTGGACTTTCCTTGTGTAGCTACATCACCATGGAGTCATTATTGTGCACGACATCACCATTGGAGCATGTCACTTGTACTCTAGAGAGGAAATCTCACTTGTGTGGCCTACAAGAGCTCGTGTAGGTTGCTTGTAAGGGATTAGGTCCACGTAGTATTCTTGGCCTCCCTTGCCTCCCATATAAATAAAGGAACTGAGAGAGTCTTTCCAAAACATATTCATGCATTCACTTGTATTCACTCTTGTGATGAGATGTGACTAAGAGAAGAGAGTGCACACTTGCTCGAGTCTCACTCTTAAGTCTTCACTTGTAAGTCTCACTCTTAAATCTTCTTGGTTGAGCTAGTCTTTGATAATTTACCCTAGCTAGGGATTTTTGGATAGTTGGAGTTTTTGTACTAGCCTTGAGAAAAGGCTATGGTATGTACTTGTACTTGATCTTTAGCTTATATATGAAACTTCCAATGGTCCACATATTGTGTCATTTTCATGTTTGAATTTCAGCGATATATGTTAATTATGCTTTGTTATTTACATCCATTTATGTCTTGTTGATTGGACATAAGTACAAGGGAAAATTGTTAAGTGATTTGACATCTAAAGAATAATACAAGGGGTTGATTTTATTATTGCAAAAGTGCATTTTCAGATCTGATTATTGGTTGATAAGTTGCCCTAAAAGGGGTTGTTTGGTATCTTTTTCTCCTTGAATTGCTCGGAAGTTTGGTGTTGTTTGAAGTGAATTATTGTTATCTTTCCACTATCATTTTATACTCTAATTTATAGTAGTCCTAAAGGATGAAAATTCTAGGGATAAGATCCCGGAAACCTTCTAGAAAAAGGGTGAAATTTCAGTTTTGCATTAATTGCTTGAGTACATGAAATTTTCACATGGTATCGAAGCTTATTATGGATGAGATCACTCTTGAGTAAGAGACAGTTTGTATTTCAGCTTGAGTTTACATAGGAAAGGCACTTGACCTAGTTAAGGTCGTTCAATGTGGAACCCTAGGTTGCTTGAGAGGACCACCTTGACCCTTGGAAGGGTTCTTTCTTCTTCATATTGCAAATATTTAGGATGGATTTGTCTTTGATCTCTTGTTCATCTTCTAACACTATGTCTAGTGTTGGTTTTTATGTGGACAGTGGAGCCTAAAGACATATGACATATGACAGGGATTTATCCCACAAGATTCAAGAGCAAGAGGGAGGCATGAGTGTAGAGCTTGGTGATGATGTCATTTACCCTACGAGAAGAGTTGGTTTTATGTCCTTCCAAACACCCATAGTTGATGTTCTTGAGTTAAGTAATGTTTTGTATGTTCCTATTTTGAACAAGAATCTTCTTTAGTATCCTATATGGAAAATATTTAGTGTATGGAAAAGTTTGGTTATGAGGAGTTTATCTTTAGAAGATGAACCCAAGTTGTGGTAAAATGGGTTCATGTTGGAGGTCTATAGGTTGCAGGAAAATATGGTGAAGCATGGTGCATTAATGCATGATAGTACCAAGTTGTGTGAGTTATGGCACAAACATCTTGGTCACCTGCATTACGAGGCATTACCTCTTGAAGAATCTAGTACAAGGATTAGTAGACTTCAAGATAGAGAATGAAGGTGTCTACAAAGAATGTTCTCTTAGTAAGTTTGATTCTGAGGAGTTTATCTTTAGAAGATGAACCCAAGTTGTGGCGAAAGGGGTTCATGTTGGAGGTCTATAGGTTGCAGGAAAATCCGGTGAAGCATGGTGCATTAATGCATGATAGTACCAAGTTATGTGAGTTATGGCACAAACATCTTGGTCACCTACATTGCGAGGCATTACTTCTCTTGAAGAAGCTAGTACAGGGATTAGTAGACTTCAAGATAGAGAATGAAGGTGTCTACAAAGGACATTCTCTTGGTAAGCATGTCAACACTACTTTTCCCAGTAATGAGTATAGATCAAGAGGGAGTCTTGATCTAATCCATTCATATGTATGTGGACCTATGTCTTCCACTTCTTTGGCAGGTAATTGTTATTATGTCACTTTTATTGATGATTTATCTCGCAAAACTTAGATCTATTTTTTGAAGACAAAGGATGAATTATTCAACAAGTTCACAGAATTCAAGGCCTTGGTTAAAAATCAGATAGGAAGAAAGATCAATGTTTCTCAAATAAGGGAGGACAATATACATCCATGATGTTTGATTCTTTATATGGGGAAGTAGGTATCAAGAGGGACTTGACTATACCAACAATAGAATGGGTTGCTAAGACGAAGAATATATCCATCATTGAGACTACCAAGTCTCTAATTTGCCCATCAATTATTGGGTTGAGGCTTTTAATACAACCATGTGTATAGTGAACAAGTGTCCTCACAAGATCTCGAGGGACATGACACCAAATGAGGCATATACTAGTGTGAAACTAGATCGATCTCATCTTTAGGTGTTTGGTAGTCATGTTTATATTCATGTGCTTGGGGAGAAGAGGACAAAGTTGGAACCCTCTAGTATGAAGGGTATCTTTGTTGGATAGAATGACACTTCCAAATATTACAAGGCTATATTCCAACTCAAAGGAAGATTGTGGTTAGCAGAGATGTGAATTTTGATGAGAGAGCTTCTGATGCTCATGACTTTCCTTCAATTATTGAAGAAAGTGAAGAATTTTATGTTCCAAAGACTAAGCCCAAGGCTCACGATGAGCCAGATTCAGATCAGTATGACGTGAGGCTAGGATCAAATATGCCCTCACCTTCCACCCCAACCCATAGGAGACTAAGATGGCTTACTCAAACACTATGTGAGGATCAGAAACAGGGAGTGCCCAAATCATCAGTGAGGGTGAATGTACCTCCTAGGAGATATGCTAGTCATGTAGCATTGGTTTCTTCCATTCATGAGACTTCCAATTGTTCATTGGAGGAGAGGTGTGGTCCCTTGATGGAGGATGTCGAGATTGATTCCAAAGTTGTGGTTGATGGGAGTATTATGGAGTACGAAGCCAGGAGGGATTTTGGATTCTCTCAAACAAAGGAAGTTTCCCTTGGTGATACTCTTACTTCTAGATTATCTTACGATGAGGGAGTTGACCTAGTTCAGGTTTGTTCAATGGCCAAAGGAATTGAAATACATGAGAGAGATTCTTATGTTGGCAGGTTGATGATGACATTTCATAGTTTGATGACTATACCATGAGATTTGTGTTCTAGGATTGACTTGATCTTGTTACTATTCAAACTCTTGCTAAGGGAAAGTCTCGCCCTACAAACGAGAACTTGGGGCAATAGATAGGCAAGCCGCCCACTGTCACTTCAATGGTCTTGCATCTACACTTTAAGGCTAGGGTTCCTAACGTAAGGAGGGTATTCTTACAAGGTCAATACTAATTCCTATCGTTGTATCTAGACGAGGAAGTCTTGAGACTTAGTTTGACTTTGGGTTTATTATCTTCTATCTAGGGTAAAGTATGTCAAGTATGAGAGAAGACAACTTATAAAGAGTTTGAAAAGAATATGACTTAGATGATAGCTCAATTGAAACAAGTTCTTGGAACTCAAGTGTTTATATTGCATGCAAGTATGAAATATTAATGTATCATAGCCATGTATCATTTATTCATCATCCAAATGAAATGCCAATTTAACCAATGAAGCTTCACAAAGTGTATTCTTGTTTACACCATTCGAGTGACAATAAGAAATGAAAACATCAACGATCAAATGAATAGGACAGCAAGATGGCATTCAAACATGTCACCATCAATACATGAAAGTGAAGCGTACTAAAGTATAACAATACTCAAATAGAAAAATCAGCAGTGAAGTAACCATGTCAAAGGAGGGTAAGGAGGGTGAGGGTATTCATCAGTGAAAGGAAAGTAAGGAGGGTGACGCTATTCATAAGTCAAGGGTAGGATTCCAAGGACACAAGGTAAAGAATGTTCCATATCTAAGACAACCCTTTCATAATTAACCCATTCATGTAGAGAGGGGGAAATCATGTCATGCTCCTCAAGGTTTGGACTAGTGGATTTTTCACCGGGTATTTCTTAGTTAAATTCTACACTATGTCCAAGTCCATTAATCACATCTTCACCCTCATATTCAGTGTCATAAACTAGATCCCCTTTGAAATAAAAAACATCTTACATCCCAATCATGTCTTCCAATGTAGAACGAGTCATCAAGGTTTTCATCTTTATTTTCCTTCAATTCATCTCCCTAAATGGACTCATGAAAACAATTCATCTTCCTAAATGGACTCATGAAGTGATTGACTTTCCTCTTCATCAATGAGGTCATGTTCTTCATGACACAATTCTTTCTCAAAGTTCTTCATGACACAATTCTTTCTCAAAGTGTTAACCAAATACTTCACCATCCATGGTAGGTGCAATGAGTACCTCTTCTTCCTTTGGAAGGGTTTCTATGGTATATCTAATAAACATCTCAATCTCTTCATTTTCAAGACTAAGATCCCAATATTCTAGGAACAACCTCAAAAATCATCAAATGAACTAATTGGTCCTACAAGATCATCACAAAACCAAGCATTCACCTTACCTTCCTAAGTATAGATAAAAATATGCATCCAAACATCCTCATAGATAATGTGAGATTCATTCATGACCTTAATGAAAGACATGACATGTGGTAGGGCTAACTTATTATTTCAACGAAATAAACCAATGAGATCAAGCAAATCTTCATGGTAACCTTTATGTAGAACTCCTAGAATATTTGAACGAGTAAGTGGAGCACACATCCAATCTCATTGTTCTATTGTTTCCATTCTTCATTTTTTTCAAATCATATACTAAATGAAGTGGAGTCAACAAGGTGAATTCTTCAAAGCCAAGACAATGTTATGTGCTTAACCCTACAAGCAACAAATCCTTTAAAATCTCTAAGGGAATTGGGCTTCTTCCTTTCAATGGAGTCGTCAGATAAGTAAACTTAATAAAAACCTTTAAATCCTACTCATTAGAATTTATGTTGAATCCAAACTTTGAATACCAAGGAATGGACTTTATCCCGGACAACGACACCAAAATGTTACCGCTCAAATGTTAGAAAAATAGGATCGCAGAGCAATAAAATAAAACAAATGCGGAAATAAAACATAGAAGATACACAATACAATAGAGACACAGATATACATGGTTCACCCAGTGTGGGCTACGTCCACCAGATAAATTGTCAGGTCCTTCCTTTATTATTATCCATCAAATCAAGGGATACAACCTACAGCGAGCCCGTTGTAACTTCCTCTTCTTTCTCTCACAGTCTCCTATCTCAAAATACAATATTCGTCAATGATGCATAGACGCAACACATTTCCCTCATAACAGAGGGTTGTCTTCTAGGGAAAAAACCCTAACACAATTTCTACCGTTAAATCTACGACCTTATAATGAACGGTCCAGATTTACAATGAAATTACAATATATATTTACAAGGCAATTTCCTTCAGGGGCCCGCTTGCCCTTAGACCCCGCAGAGGGGGTAACCCCCCTCTGCACTCCCCCACGTGGAAGAGTGTACATTCTTTTGGGGTGTAAAGTGTTTATGGGGTATAAACACGGCTAAAAACAAAAGACTTCTGAATCAGGAAGATAATCAAGCTCCACAACCAACAATCTCCCACTTGGAGACTGATCTCAACAACTCCACCACTGTTGTATATGCTGGACTCTGAACCTTCTTGGACCTGGAAAATTTCTCATCTTCGTCTTCATTCTTGAAGACCAACTGAAACTGAGCAGGAATTCAGTTTCTCCCTAGTTACTCCCTTTGTTAACATGTCTGCAAGATTCTAGCTAGTGTGTATCTTTTCCAACTTCAAATGTCCATCTTCCAAGGTGGATCATATGAAGTGGTACCTCAACTATATATGCTTAGTCTTCGAATGGAAGGTTGAGTTCTTTGCAAGATGAATGGCACTCTCACTGTCACAGTACAACCTGCTATTCTCCTGCTTCTTTCCCAATTCCTCCATAAACCTCTGTAACCAAATCATCTATTTACTAGCCTCTGTAGTAGCAACATACTCTGCCTATGTTGTTGAAAGTGCAACAACCTTTTGCAGTTTCGAAATCCAACTTACTGTTGTTCCACCTATAGTAAAAACATACCCTGTGGTGCTCCTCATGTTGTCTTTATCACCTGCCATATCTGAATCAACATATCCCTRTAGAAAAGTGTCTGAACCTCTAAAACATAATGCATGAGTAGCAAAACCTCTGAAATACCTGAGAATCCACTTTACTGCCTCCCAATGTTCTTTACCTGGATTGTTCATATACCTATTCACAACTCCCACTACATGTGCAATATCTGATCTTGTGCAAACCATTGCATACATCAAGCTGCCAACTGCCGATGAATAAGGCACCCTGGACATGTATTGTATCTCCTCTTATGTCTTGTGACACATTTCCTTAGTTAATTTGAAATGGATGGCTAAAGGTGTACTAATTGGTTTTCCATTCTGCATTATAAACCTCTCCAACACCTTCTCTATGTACTCACCCTGAGACAATGTTAATTTTGTGATTTTTCCTGTCTCTTGTTATTCTCATAACAAGGATTTTCTTTGTAGCACCCAAATCTTTCATTGCAAATGAATTCGTTAATTTCTTCTTAAGCACATTTATATCCTGCATATTAGACCCTGCAACAAGCATGTCATCTACATACAATAGCAAGATAATATAGCTTCCATTTTCTAGCTTTTTGAAATAAACACAGTGATCATAATGACATCTACTATAACCTTGTTCTGTCATAAACCTATCAAACTTCAAATACCACTACCTTGGAGCTTTCTTTAGGCCATACAAGCTCTTCTTCAACCTGCATACCAAATTCCCCTTCCCTTTGACCTCATACCCTTGTGGTTGTTGCATATAAATCTCTTCCTCCAAATCCCCATGGAGAAAATTTGTCTTAACATCTAATTGTTCAAGATGCAAATCTTCTACTGCCACAAGATTTAAAATAGTCCTAATTGAAGTCATTTTAAAAACAGGAAAAAATATTTCATCAAAATCTATACCTTTCTTTTGTGCAAACCCCTTTACAACAAGTCTAGCCTCTGTTGTTTTATTCCTCCATCTTCTTCCTTCAACTTGTAAACTCATTTATTCTGCAATGCAATTTTTCCTACAGGCAACTGAACCAAGTCCCAAGTATGGTTATTTACCAAGGAATATATTTCCTCTTTCATGACTTTCTCCCACTTCTTTTTGGTGTCTACCTGCATTGCCTCTTCATAACATTTTGGTTCACTAGAATCAGTCAACAATAAATAATACAATGAAGGAGAGTATCGTTCAGGGGGTATACTTAACATTGTAGATTTTCTAACCACACTTATAGGTGTTTGAGGTACCTGTTGCTCCTGTTGTACACTTTGATTTTCAGGTTCCTTTGGAAAAAAAAAATCAGTGATTTCATCAAGCACTATGTATTATTGTTTTAATTTTTCCTATTTCTTTCCCTACAATTGATCTTTGTACATGACCTTCTCATTGAATATGACATCTCTACTTCTAATGATTTTTTTTATTTTCATAATCTCATAAGCGATAACCAAAATCATTAACATTGTATCCAATAAAGGTACACTTCTTGGATATTGTCTCAAGCTTTGTTCTGTTTTCTTTATCAATATGGACAAATTATTCACAACCAAAAGTTTTCAAAAAAAAATAGTTTACCTTTTTTTCTTGTCCATTCCTCCTCTGAAATTCTACCATCCAAAGATCTTGAAGGTCCTTTGTTTATTAAGTAAACAGCAGTATCTACAGCATCTGCCCAGAACTGTTAGGGCAAACCAGCATGCAATCTCATACTCCTTGCACACTCCATGATTGTCATGTTCATCCTTTCTGACACAGCATTTTCTTGTGGTGTTCTTGGAACTGTCTTCTCTCTACGAATCCCATGGTAGGAACAGTAATCATCAAAATCCTTTCTGCAATATTCACCTCGATTATCTGATCTGAGACACTTCAAAATTTTTCATGTCTCATTCTCAACCAAAGATTTTCATTTCTTAAAAGTATCAAAAACATCAGATTTTTGTCGAATGCAATAAACCCAAGTTTTTCTAGTTGCATCATCAATAAAAGTAACATAATAATGAGAGCCACCAAGAGATGATACCTGATCTGGTCCCCATACATCTGTATCCACAAGCTCTAATCTTTCATTTTTCTTTTCTTTTCTGACTCTGAGAAATCTGACTCTCTTATGTTTTCCAATGGTAGGAATAGATCCTTCTAATATAAATAAACTTCCATCTACATCTTCCATAACTGGTAGTTTTGGCCGTTAAATTTCTCGACCCTAAACTTTTCATCCTCCGCCATTACTCCCACTCAAGCCAGGAACCCTCTTTTCCTGCGAGTTACATTTCGCTCTGATACCAATTGTTAGAAAAGCAGGATCGCAGAGCAATAAAATAAAACAAATGCGGAAATAAAACACAAAAGATACACAATACAATAGAGACACAGATATACGTGGTTCACCCAGTGTGGGCTACGTTCACCAGAGAAATTTCCAGGTCCTTCCTTTATTATTATCCAGCAAATGAAGGGATACAACCTACAGCAAACCCGTTGTAACTTCCTCTTCTTTCTCTCACAGTCTCCTATCTCATAATACAATATTCGCCAATGATGCATAGTCGCAATACATTTCTCTCATAACAGAGAGATTCCTTCTAGGGAAAAAACCCTAACATAATTTCTACCGTTAGATCTACGACCTCATAATGAACGGTCTAGATTTACAATGAAATTACAATATACATTTACAAGGCAATTTTTCCTTCAGGGGCCCGCTTTCCCCCGGATCCTGCAGAGGGGGTAAACCCCCTCTACATTCCCCCGCGTAGAAGAATGTGCATTCCTCTGGGGTGTGAAGTCTTCATGGGATATAAACACGGCTGAAAACAAAAGACCTCTGAATCAGAAAGATAATCAAGCTCCACAACCAACATCAAACTCTCACTAAGGGAAAGTCCCACCCTGCGAAGGAGAGCTTGGGGCAACCTAAGGAGGGTATTCTGATGAGGTCAATACCAAATCCTATTGTTGTATCTAGACGGGGAAGGCTCGGGACTCAATTTCACTCTGGGTTTATTATCTTCTGTTTGGGGTAAAGTATGTCAAGTATGAGAGATGACGATTTATAAAGAGCTTGAAGAGAATATGATTTAGATAACAAAGCTCAAATGAAACAATTGCTTGGAACTCGTGTTTGTATTGCCTGCAAGTATGAAATATTAATGTATCATAGCCATGTATCATTTATTCATCATCCAAATAAAATGTCAATTTAACCAATGAAGTTGCACAAAGTGTATTATTGCTTAGACCATCTGAGTCACAATAACCAATAAAGACATCAAGAACAAATGAATAGGACAGCAAGATAGCATTCAAACATGTTGTCATTGATACATGAAAGTGAAGCATACTAAAGTATAACAATACTCGTATTGAAAAATCAGCAGTAAAGTAACCATGTCATATGTATGCCTTAAATCATCAACATTTGCCAACCTAAATTAGTGGACAGAGAATACTAGAGTAGTGATAGAGCTGTTGTGTTTCAATGTCCCAATTTTATGTGTTAACTATCCAAGATATGCATATATATATGCTAGATTGTCATATATCAAACATGTACCATCAATAATTAGCAAAAAAGTGACAATTTTGCAACTTTAGACAACGACAAAACCTTTGAACCAGTGACGAGAGATGATATTTTGCAATTTGGATTAGAACATTGACACACTTTGAGCATCGGTTTAATTCTATAGAGTATGTAGAGTCACCAATTGTCAAAGTGTTGCCCAAAACACTTGTATTGTTATCTTTATGCACTATGATATTTCTATAGTTTATGACAGTCAATAAAGGAGACCTCGGACAGCAATAAAGAAAGAGCGTTAGGGCCTTTAATCAATGTTGTTTGGCCATTTTTAGCATCTTTTAACTTCTTTGAGGTGTGTATAGCAAGATATCACCAAAATGTTGCAAAAAACATTAACATTCAAATCATCATTACTAAATGTGAACTATCTCTATAATTCAAACAGTCAAATAACCCTTGAAAGATGATTAGAGAGGCAACGATATGCAATTAAGGAGGGTCATTGAACCCTTTATCTCATCAATTTGCTAGCTAGAGTAATTTGAAACAATAATCATTCCTAGCTAAAGTAATTTGGAACAATAAATATTCACAATGTTGCTCAAAGGAGGTGCAATAAATGATATATTCCAAACCCTAGTTCAAACATATATACAATTGATTAACCAGAGATGGGACAACAAGAGATCCAAACTGCTATACTTGCACTTTCAAATGATAAATGGATTTAATTCAAAGTTCCAAGCACTTAGGGCATCCACAAGAGACTTGAATTCATTTCTTTTCAAGATGCCTCAACATATAAAGGGATAGATCAAGGATAGGACAATTAAATTAGATCCAAACACTTGTTGAAATGCTAAAAATAAAAACATTCAATGTAAGATAAGCTAGCATACGTAAAAGATGAATATAAGACATATCAATGAAGCTCAAACAATCTAGATCCAAGAGTAAACATGACAAACTCGAGATTGCAAATAAAAAAGAAAAAACGACAAAAAGGAAAATTGATTTTGTTTTTTTGAATGGTTGAAGACAAGGATATATCAGTGCCTAAAGAAGGCTATGGGGTCTCTACACTAGATATAGGTGAAGCTTAGGGTTTAAAACAATTTTGCACGAAGCGGGAGCATGGGAAGCGTCATTTTCCAAAAATCCTCGAAAGCGAACCGTACCGGAAGCATTTGTTATATATATATATATATATATATATATATATATATATATATATATATATATATAGTGTTTATAT
>ML780339.1:759112-774912 GCA_009831015.1 Picea engelmannii
AGAATGTATGAAAACATGCATATTTGTACATTGTAACATTAAAATGGCATCCATAGTAGTAAGTAGTAGTACATCAATGATTAATCATTTGAGCATCAACCATCTAGAATCTAGCAATTACAAACTTACAAACCAACATACAATTTTTTAAGCCATGTAATAGAAAGTAGACCATTAAGTTATGGAATGAAATCATTCATCTAGCAACTGTCAACAATACCATGAGTCATGACTCATGACCAAATAGTTATGATTACAAAATAGGCCATCTGCACTGAATTATGAAGATCAAAAGGTCCAAAACAATAAAGTTTAAATTGTGCTAGACTCTAGAGTCTAGTTGCTAAATGTTATGAATCTATCATCTATAGACTCACATGTAAAGTAATGAAGCGCCCCATGGAGCTTCTTGTCACTAAACCATTTTGTAACTCTCCAAGTCACATTTTTTTGCAACATATTTGAAGTATAGGATTGGTTTCTTGGGTTAATTATGCTAATCAATTTAAGGTAATTCGCACTTCCACTCTAATCTATAATGACTTAGCTTAATTGACTTTAGGGTTTCCCCCTAGGCTAGGGTAGTTTCCTAAGTCCTTAGTCTGAAGTCATAGAAACAGAGCCAGTGTAAGATCCATAGATGTTGGTCAAAATAGAGGAATGAACTGTGTAAACAGTGTAACAAACCAGCTAGATTTATTAAGTCTTTTAAGTATCTATCATCAGCGTTAGAGGTAGCTTGAACTCTGCAAATTTGGACTGTGTGTAAACCCTTAAAACAATGACAAATGGAAAGTGATGTTTTACGTTTTTATGAGGTCACTGGACTTATTTAAGCATCGATTTGTTCATATGGTTTAACTAGAGCAAGAACACATCAAAACATTGCAAAGATAAGAATTATACTAAATTACTAATATCCAAAATTCCTTGTCAAATTTATGTTGTAAGCAGAGATCAATTTGTGTGCTTAGCTTCCATACCAACATACCATGAGAGCAACTCTATAAAAACATTTAGTACAGATTTTTAGCACAGTCCACAGTGTTCAATTACTAGATTTAAGTCATAGAATCAGAGCCAAGGTAAAGTTCCACAAATGTTGTTAAAGAAATAGAAGAATAGAGCAATAGGCCAGGAAGATTCATTAGGAAGCGCCCATTTTTCACCCCAGAGCGAGCTTCTGAAATCCGAAAGCGGGCTTCCGGAGAAGCTTCCATGGAGAATCTGCTCGGAGCGGGGTTCCGAGGGTGGAGTGGGGGCAGGGGGGGCTTCCTGCAACACTGGTTTAAAATGAGACAATGTTGATGGCACCCAGAGGATTTCCCCTTAAGCATTTTCTAGGGTTAGAAGGTTCTCTTCAAGATTGGATGGGGGGATTGGTCCATGAATAAGCCTCTACAAGTACTAGCAAGGTGACCTTAAAGGATGGCCAAGGCAAGAGGGAAGAGCTCATAGACGTCCTAACTCAATGCAATGGATCAATTCTTCAATGGTCAAAGGGGCAAGGAAAGAAACCATACATTGAGTTACCCTTCCAAGTGGAGCATTTCACCCTTCTTTGGCCTTGTAGCTTTGTCCTCCAGCAATCCTGAAAATATTTTTTTATCTAAACCCTTGAAAAATATCTAAACACTCACATAGAAAAAGAATCGATGCACAAGAACTCTTTAAGCAAGTTTTCTCATTGATCTCCAACAAAGAAAATGAGAGTAGTCTCCTCCTTTTACAGCTAAGGAGCCTCCTCAATACAATATATAATACAATGTGCTAGCTCAATAACATGAGCTCAAAACCATTGGCTTAGTCAAAGCCATGGGAAAAATACAAGTGAGATAAAATATCCCTCAAAACTCTCCAAGACCAAAGTGTCCCTCTCAAATGATCGAAAATACAACAAGAGCCACATGTGTGGGCTAGAGAGAGGTAGGAGAGATGCACCCCTCAAAATATGTGTCAATGTAACCTCAAGAGTGTTGAAATTTTGGTATGCTCGTTTAACCATAGATAACATAACATCATTGTCACCCAAACATAAGCATTCACATATGCCACCCTTGAGCACACTAACCTTTAATTATAATAATTCTGGCAAGCCTACTCCAGAACCAAAAGATAAACCCTAGCTTCTAACTGCAGCAACAACTCAAGACAAGTAGACCACTCCTTCTCCAAGGGTAGCGCACAAGAGAGAGAGTCTCCATATCCACAGAAAAAGTACCATACACAATTGCAGCAGCTGTCGTTGCACTACTCTCTCAGACTTGCGCCATACTTAAAAAGAATATCACCAAGAGTATCACCAAGAATGTCACCAAGAGAATTATCACCAAGAATATCACTTGATAGCGCTAGAGAGAGACCAAGACCAAGAGATGACCATATGCTTGTATTCCTCCCTACAACTGCAATTGCAACTCTCCATAAGACTTGCACTCTAAATGGGTGTACAAATGAGCCAAAACGTCCTCTATTTATATTAATCTATCCAGTGACTTTTTTGGCTGGGTTGACCTGAGTTTCTGGTAATTATATTTTATGTTTATCTTTTATCATGTGGAGCCAACTTGTCTTTTTGGAAGACAATATTCTAATATTATTTATTCTGCTAAGCCGACTTGTCTTCTAGGGTTTCCACACATCTGTTTAATGGTGCGCTTGCTTCCAGAATATTCTAATCTAAGTCATAGGTTACACGTGGAGGTTAATACCTCCCGCAGCTACCAAAAAATCAACACTCCCTCTTAGCTATGGAGGTATTAACTAAGATATTCTTCATGTAGTGGTCTCAAACACATCCATCCATCTCACATGGCATGGGAAAGACTCACATGGTCTTGCAAACCAGTCTACAGGTAGCATCACCATAACCACACAGGCTATCATATGATCAAATAGATCATGTAACAAGTATCACCATCATAGCCACACATTATCCATCTCGTTGGAAAACCCCTCCAACATTATCGGTTGGCCCTCCAGCTAGTAACCTCCGATGCTACTGATCGACAATCTAACTAGGAATCAATTCTGACACTACAAGTAGGCATCTAGTTCATACAGAACTATTAACTCGTCAGCTCACACAAAATCTGACTCATATGTTTAATTGTTCGCTTGCTTCGGGAATATTCTATTCTAAGTCATAAGTTACACGTGGAGGTTAATACCTCCCGCAGCTACCAAAACATCAACACTCCCTCTTAGCTAGGGAGGTATTAACTAAGATGTTCTTCATGTAGTGGTCTCAAATACATCCATCCATCTCACATGGCATGGGCAAGACTCACATGGTCTTGCAGACCAGTCTATAGGTAGCATCACCATAACCACACAGGCTATCATATGATCAAACAGATCATGTAACAAGTATCACCATCATAGCTTCACATTAGCCATCTAGCTAGCAAACACTACTGGTTGGCCCTCCAGCTAGTAACCTTCGATGCTACTGATCGACAATCTAACCGGGAATCATTTCTGACACTACAGGTGGGCATCTAGTTCATACAAAACTAGTAACTCGTCAGCTCACACAGAATCTGACTCAAAAATTTAACACTCCCTCTTAACGAGAAAGGTATTCTTCTTGGCACGATCATCATCATTGCTTTTGCGCTTCTGCACACCTCGGCCATTGTCTTGTTGAATTTCACGAATCCATACATCATAAGAAGTTCTGCACTTTCACTGGAGTAGCGTAGCAGCCTACGTTGGAGTACCAACCTACATTGGGGTAACAAACCAACATGCGTTGGAGTACCAACTTGCGTTGGGGTAGCATACCAACGTGCATTGGACTACCAACTTGCGTTGTGGTAGCATACTTGCATGTGTTGGAGTACCAACCTGTGTTGGGATAGCATACCAGCCTACGTTGGAGTAGCTCCCACTACTGGGGATCTCATCACTTCCCTCTACTGGAGATCACTTCCCACTACTGGGGAACACGTCTCACTACTGGAGAAAAAAAAAACATTTGGACCACTCCAAGCTTGTCCCTGACAGAGGCTTGGTCAATATATATGCGACCTTCTCGTCGGTAGCAATATACTGGAGCAAGTGTCTCGTCATAGTCTTCTCCCTCTTGCTAGGAGAATCCTCTGGACACCAATCAGGCTTTGTACATCTCTAGGCTATTTGTCTGAAACATGCTTGATCTTTGTAAATCAATTTGGAAGTCACCACTGACTTCCCTTCTGGTCTCGAAACCAAGGAAAAGATATATATATCATGTTATCACACAATCTATATTTGCCCAAATACTAAAGGCAAGTAGGCCTAGATTGATGTAACACGGAGGTAGCCTTATCACTGTCACCCCAATAGGGTACCTCTTTCTCTTTATGAGGAGGAAAACCTCACTCCAAGGGAGACATCTCAGGACTTAGTTGGTTGATGGAGGAGGATAAGACAAGGTAATACCACCCCTCTCTAGGTCACTCAAATGAATGAAGTCACTTGGAATGGTTAAGTCAAGGGGGTTAAGGGGAAACAGGGTGAATGATACCTGCCCTTTACCAAATAAACAGTAAATGTTAACCAATGGTATCAATACTTCCATTCAGTGACTTCAATATAAAAGTCTGATACCAAGCAAGTTTATGCATAAAAGATAGATATGTAGCAATAGTAATAAATCCATAAATTGTAACTTATAAGGACAATGTAATAAAAGATAAAGAACTTGCAATGATAGTACTTTTGCCACTTACAATTTATAGATTAATATAAGCCAAATAATGACTTTAGAAGGGTTGTCAAAGTACTTATAACAACAACAAATTAAGAATCATGACAGCAATAAACAACTTCAGAAAAAGTACCTTGCTAAGGCAATTTAGTGGACACTTTTAGCATTTATTGATTGTGGCTTGCCTTGTACAAATTATGGGTGGCTTATCAATCAACAAATGAATCTAAGAGGCTGTCAAAAGTGACTGTAACAGCAGCAAAACAAGAGTGATGACAGCTGCAAGAAACCTTCAGAAATGCACTTTGTAAAGAGCAATTTAGGCACACTTTAACTCCAAGTGATAGTATTTTGTTTCATGCGATTTTCTAGGTTGGTTTATTAACTTATAAGCTAAATGAGCTACTATATAGTGGTTGTAGCAGTGTTAGCAACAGCGGCAAGTTAGTACCTTAAAACTAGGTTAGTAGGTTAGGTAAAGTTGGTAGAGATAGAAAGTGAAGTTGAGTGTAGTCTTGTCAAGGAATAGGATAAGAGGACTAGTGCCTTTAAGGGTAATGGAGTCAAGGTGGACGGCTTCTTCTAAGGTTGCAAATCAATTGATGATGATGCACAAAAGTCTAAGAGGGAAAATCCCTAGGAGAAGTAGTAACTTAAGTCCTCATAGGCTTTGACCTCAAGAGACAAGATGCTAGGGTGTAGGCAATTCTAGGTTCTATCGCCTTGTTCTCCTTATCCTTCTTATGGAGTAAAAACTTATGCAACAATAACTAAGTCCAAATCCTTAGAGTACTAGCAATTTAGGGCTCTAGGGTTTCACTAGTTACTAGATCAATTCAATGAAAAGCTTGGCAAATAAAAAGTAAGAAAGTAGCAATTTAAGTTTCTTACTTCAAGCATTAAGTACACCATGCAATTTCATAATCTTGAATGAGCAAATAAAACCATACAACAAACCATTCAATAGATGAAAAAATGCAGATTTCACTTACTTGCACCAAGAATAATCATGAGAATACCATGCAAGATCACCATAAAACTTCCAAGATTGATCCAAGTTGCAAAAAATAGCATTAAACAAGAATGGTGCCTCACAATTTCAGCCAATAACCCTCACTAGGTCACAAATTTCATACCTCTTGTCTCCAAGGACAAGTTGTGATGTGTAAAATGAGAGTACTTTATGTTTATGTATACAAAAATTTGGCCTTTAATTAATTTTAGGTCAAAAATAAGGCCGACCTAGCCAATTTACAATAAAATTCAATTTTGACATAATAAAAAATATTTTGTATCTAGAAACACCTCCAAAGGTGATGTCATGCCCCTCTAGGGTGATGTTGAGCCCTAAAAGTGGAACGTTGAGCTAGAATTGTGGGGTGCTTGGCCTCCAAAAGCCCCAGATGATGCCCACACGTGCCACCAGGCTCATAAATGCCTCCAAAATGAAACCCTAGCTTTGGATGAAAACTAGGGTTATGATGGTGGCGTCCAGGGCCCTCAAGGGATAACGTCCATGTGGGAAGAGCAAGGTCCCCCTGGGTCTAAGTCTGCGAGGATGCCTCCAAAGGCCACGTCATTATTTCTCCTGGTACGAGTCTTCAATTTCTTAATACCCCTGGCTGGGGTTTCAACATCCATCTATGGGATTTAAGCCCCATGAAGGTTCGAGCTAATCATTCCCTCATGTGTACATGTCCACCGGGCAAGGTCCTGCAGCAACAAAAAGTACGCCCTCCTGGGGTTCATAAGTCACAGGGATCATAGCATGTAAATCACATCAAATAATTAAATTACCCAAACATGTGCATCAAACCCCCCTAAACCCAAACAAATGCTCAAAGACGTTATGTAATTTGACAAGTTAGTTTGGATAAGGTCTCAGGGTGTCCTATTGGGCTAACCTCTCTTAAGTTTGGGGTGTTTCCCAGGTGGGATCTAGTCCAAGTCATGTAAGTGTATGAGGTGGTATGGGGTAAGTATTTGGGCATGAGCTGCATGTAATACAGGGAAATGTAAAGTCTTACATGTGGGTGCCTTTGTAAAGGGCGAGTTGCACCTTGTCATAAATGCAATTGTTTCCTAGCCCATTCATTGCCTTTTACTTTTTAACTTTATTTTTTTTTATCTTTTTCTCTTTTGCTTCAAGGGAATAGTTGAGGGACATTTTCATGGCTTGATGACCAAAGGTGACTGTGTTATCCACAAACATTTCATGGAAATGAGAAGGTTGGCTCGTGATGAGACCCCCTTTCTCTTGGCTATGCCACCAAGAACCACTAGCTTGGTTTGGTGACCATATAGATGGCAATGTCATACCGCTACATGCCCATGGTCATAATAGGTCGGCTCGTGATGAGACCCCCTATCCATCAACTAATACCTTGAGTGTTTATATTATATTATGGGTCCCATTTTCTTATTAAAAATCTCTTCACTACTTTCTTGGGGATCCCTGCGCGAAGCATCTCAAAGGTTTCAACATTGCCTTTTAACTCTTGCCAGCTACTTTTACCCGCTAGGCCTTTAGCCCCTTCTTCCCACGAGGTAAGGTACAACCCTTCCTAGTGTAGCCAATCCCAATGCCCAAACAAGGATAGGGAAGACGAGAGGAATAAAGATGGAAAGTGGTAAGTATGGAGGGAACGGATGATGACTTTACACAAATCCACCCAGTGGCAACCCATCCTAAAGGGAAATCAACTTACTAGGGCACCATGTCACTCTTCCAGGTATGAATGAGGCAAAGAGCATAATTTCCAAGCAAACATCATGACATGAAGAAGGATTTAATACAACATATTCAAGTGCTTCAAAAATCGGAGTGATACATACCATGATACCCGGACTCATTACCTCATGGAGCAAAACTCATTGTTGCTTTAGGACTAGGTCGGTGGGATGGATATTGTTGATGATGATAAATGGACTGCACTAAAGAAAAGAGGGGCCCTCCGAGGCCATGCTCAAGTCGCTTTCCTTTCAGTACTCCATGTTTAGGACCTGTGGGCCTCGAGACATGATCTCCTTAGTTATCACTAGGCTAGGGGATAACATATCTCAGTCCTTCTGACTGGCTTCCTCCTCGGTCACTGTAGCAAAGTCTAATGGAATCTTCCAATAAGATCTCATATCTCCTCGAAGCATTTGAAGCTTCGATCTAGCCTTCTCAACCCATGGCATTGTCTATCAGTCTTGGAAGACATCTCTCTCTTCCATCTGAATATGAAAGTCTATGAGTCTCCATTCTCCCTCTAAAGCTTGACTCCCTCTAATTCTGTATAATCTTCGGAGCCATCTACTCCCTCTGTGTGTGATGATTTCCTCTAAAGTCTCATGTGAATGGTCCTGGGGAGGTTGTTCCTCCCTACTAGATCATGAGGACTGACTCCCTCAGAACTCTAGCTCCTTCTAAGTTGGTACTCGGTGGGGTCGCCTGCCTCACCACCGGTCGAGCCATCTGCTCCTCATGATATGGCTCATCAATGTTGCATCCTGCAAAGTTTCATGGGACCACATTGGTATCTTTTTGGTTACTGCAACGATTTTGGATAGGCCCTTCTGGCTCCACTAAGTCTCCATGATATGAGGAGTGATCAACTGCACTAGAGGGATTTATTCGGTTATCCTTGGAGCCTTCTTATCCTTGTTATCAATCTCCATATGAGCTACTCAGTACCCCACAAAAATACCCTTCTTCATCTTCTTCTGCTTCGGTACATGGATGTATACGATCGTGTATACAATTTCTTATCTGGATAGTCTGCTCCATGTCTCAAACTAGAGACCATCTAATATGTTGCCTCCTGCAACCGTTAGTATAGCTCCCCTCAGAATTATCACCTATAACATGCCCAGAACAAGGACAACAAAGGGGAAAACAATAGACAAGAATAATACTCTTATAATAAAAACAAGAACGAGAACAATAATCACAGTTGCTCCTTCTCAGAGCTATTGCTTGTGACCTACCTGGAACAAAAGCCAAAATAAAAATACAATCATAAGAAATAGGAACAACACACTTCTAGTGTTGTGATCAATCATTCCTCCAAGGTGACCTCCATGGAATTTATAAAATAACCTTCCCGGGACAAGAGCAACAAGAGCAAAAAGTATAATAGCATTTTCATAAGAACATATCTATGTCAACCAGAATAAAAGACAATCTCATAGTAATCATCATATTATTATGAAGATGACATGCCTAGAAGAAAAACAAGAAGTATCTCCTAGAGGAGATGTTAGTTCATCGTGTGACCAAGTACAATAAGCAATTACATCAATAGTACTCACATGTTGCCAAGTATTCATTGTATCTAGCAGTAATAGATCCTTTCAAGGATTGTTTTCACAACTAGTAATGTAGCAATTATTAAACTTGATATGTGCAAATTGGAAACTTATTAATTTAATCAATCAAACCTGGAACCTGGAGTCTTATCTTCAAGAACGAATGTTGTGATTTTATTCCGAGTCTCCTTCACTCAAGATGACAAGTATTATCTTCAACCTGTCCCATGTACTTAAGACAATATGCTTTCTTGACAGAAATCTAAGTTAGAGAATATAATGCAAATAAACTCTAAAATCTCAACCTTAATCAATCTAATACTTTGACTAAAGCTAGTTTCTAACTTTAACTTTGAACAGAGGTTGGTATGATAACCGTAACTTCAATAGATCAAAATACAACTAGATGTTCATAATGTCACAATAATGTCATAACAGCGAGAGGCATATGAAAACTATCAAACCTGGAGTGTGTTGTTCCTCTGAATGTGTTGGATCTAAGATCCCTCTATATCTATGATTGTTGCTTGGACTAGAGATCCCTTCTCCTTCAATCACACTCAAAATAGTGATACAGTTTAAACATATATAAGTACATACCTCCGGTAGCATCGGCAGGAAATGGTACCATCCAGCAGCGGCGGCAAGCAATGACGAACCTTAAAACTTCAAAGGTGCTCCAACTGGTACTGCAATTGGTGCTCCAACTGGTACTGCAACTGATGTTGCAACTAGTACTGCAATTGGTGTTGTAACCGGTGCTACAACTAACACTGCAACTGGCACGAAGGAACTGGCACTACAAACCTAGGGTTTTATGAAGAAACCATAATTTCTCAACTTCAAAAATTTGTAGATCTAATCCAAGGAAGAGATGCACCCTATTTAGGCAACCTTCTTAGTGAGTTAAGTAAGTGCAAAGGGGGAACTAAGGATCTTCCTTCCAATGGTTAGATTATTATGAAAGAAACCAGCTCTGATACCATGTTGAAATTTTGGTATGCTCGTTTAACCATAAACAATGTCACATCATTGTCACCCAACCATAGGCATTCACATATGTCACCCCCGAGCACACTAACCTTTACTTAGAATAACTCTAGCAAGCCTACTCCAGAACCAACAGATAAACCTTATCTACTAACTGCAGCAACAACTCAAGACAAGTAGAGCGCTCTTTCTCCAAGAGTAGTGCACAAGAGAGAGTCTCCATATCCACAGAACAAGTACCATACACAACTACAGCAACTACAGTTTCACTACTCTCTCGAACTTGCGCCATACTTAGAAAGAATATCACCAAGAGTATCACCAAGATAATGACCAAGAATATCACTTGATAGCGCTAGAGAGAGACCAAGACCAAGAGAGAAACATACGCCCTTATTCCTCCTTACAGCTGCAACTGCAACTCTCCACAAGACTTGCGCTTTGACTGGGTGTACAAATGAGCTAAAACGTTCTCTATTTATATTAATCTGTCCAGTGACTTTTCTAGTTGGGCCAACCTGACTTTCTGGTAATTATATTTTCTGTTTATCTTTTTCCTGTGGAGTCGACTTATCTTTCTGGAAGAAAATATTTTAATATTATTTATTATGCTAGGACGACTTATCTTCTAGGGTTTCCATACATCTGTTTAATGGTTCGCTTGCTTCCGGAATATTCTATTCTAAGTCATAGGATACACGTAGAGGTTAATACCTCCCTCAGCTACCAAAACATCAACAAAGAGGTGAAAACATGAGTCAACATGGTCCAAAGACCTCCAACAATCCTCCAACCAACTCCCCAAGACTAAGCAATGGTCCAAGCGTGAAAATAACCACCTCAAGAGGATGATGTCACTTCCACACATGTGGACCGTCCAAGTCAACAAATCAATGCAAGTGGCACATGTGGCCTCCTCAAGGTGGGCACTCCTCTAATAAACAATGGTGATTAATGCTACATTATCCAATGGTCCAATTCAGTGTTGTATATCTCTCTAATATATTGTCATTATTCCGATAAATTCTGAGTTAAACACATGTCCAGTATATTCTAAATATTTCAAGATATTTTGAGTTAGACCCTTGCGATATTTTCCGAGATATTCTGAGTTCGACCCTTGCAATATTTCCGAGATATTCCGCTATTTTCCGTCGATGTCACCAAGAAGTTACATTCCAGACCCTCGTCGATATTTTGCCCAAGACGAGATATACAACATTGGTCCAATTAACCCCCCCGTAACCACTCCAACAACCTATAACCAACTCCTCAAATGCATAAATGTCTCCCATGTGTGGTCCAAGGTGAGATAGTAATGCATGAGTGTGAGCACTGTTAGAATATAGAAGATGGTGTGCTCGTTTTACCATTGACAAAACCCTTGTCACCCAACCATAGGCCGAAGCCACCCTCCGAGCACCTTAACCTTGACTGAGAATTCCTCCAAAAGCAAACCCTATGCTAGATAGCCAAACAAAGGGTAGCGCACCTTTCCCCAAGGATAGCGCATCACAAAAAGTTGATCAGATAGTCCAAACCCTAGCCAAAAGATATTCAAGCCAATACTGAAAACTTGTTGTTGTTGCAGCTACACCTGCAGCTCTCCTCCACATGTGCACACCAAACTGGGAACTGCAATTCTGAGATACTGTCAAATGAGAATTGGTGCCCTGTATTTATACTGGTTCTGCCAGATTTGTTGGGGCCGACTTCTCCTTCTGGATATCTGTCTGTTTAGTATATTATTATTATTTCTAGCCGACTTCTTCTCTTGGAGGCTAATAACCTAATATAAATTATCTTCTTGAGCCGACAAGACTTCTAGGGTTATTAGCCAACTCATTAGGGTTTTCTCTTGCTCTCTGAAGTCTTCTATTCTTATCAGGTTCATACATGGAGGTAAATATCTCCCGCAGCTACCATAATATTAACACTCCCTCCTAGCTAGGGAGGTATTACAGGTAATGGACTTGAGCACAAAAACATATCATTTACCCGATAGCATCAATATAGTCGTCTAGACTATTTCATGACTAGATCATGAGCATCACCATCACCATCTGCTGCATCATCTCTCGGAACCATACTTCATCTGAGTAATTAGACGTGATGTTGGATAAGTCACTCACACCATAGAGTGATACAGGAGCCACTCTTATAATCTAGAGGAGTAAATGCTCTGAACCAATTTCCGTCTGGAAAATCTATGTTCATCATTCGTCTGGATAGTGATTATTTTCAATAAATTGATGATAGTCTTCAAGGAAATTAGAACAGAAATAGAACACAACTGTGTCTATCCATAGTAGTACATAACTACAATCTAGTGGTTCACTACCACACCAAGTAACACACAGGTACTTGATCAGCAACGTATGGTTGCGAACAGTGGAACATATCCACCACAGTAGTCCTCATCTACTGTCATACAGTCTTCATAACAAACATCTAATAGCAACCTGCATAGAAACAATGTTATGATATACACTGATTTGTCTGGGCCAATCTTTCACTCACATCTGTGAGCTCTGAAAGAATATCTGCCTCAAAATAGTGGAACATATCCACCACAGTAGTATATCTCTACTGTCTGGAGACAGGTAGTCTCCATAACAATCATTTGATGCCATCCTGCACAGAAAATATTGTTAAAAATAAATTGAATCATCTAGGCCAATATTTCACTCATGTTTGTGAGATTTGAAAGAATATATGCCCTCATCACTAATAGGGCTATCTGCCCTATTCTTCTCAAACAAGAAAGAAGGATTGTTTTTTATTTATGAGCCTGGACCATTCCTCACCCTGGGCCATTCTTCCTACACTAATCAAAGTGCACCCTGGACAGAATGTATAAACCCTAAGGAATGTCTGAGTTTGGACCATTCCTCACCATGGGCCATTCCTCCTACACTAATAAAAGTGCGCCCTAGAGAGAATGTATAACCCTAAGGAATGTTTGTCCTGGACCATTCCCCACCCTGGGCCATTCCTCCTACACTAATCAAAGTGCACCCTAGAGAGAATGTATAACCCTAAGGAATGTTTGTCCCTGATTGTTGAGCCTGGACCATTCCTCCTACATTAAAAGTACACCCTAGAGAGAATGTATAACCCTAAGGAATGTTTGTCCCTGATTGTTGAGCCTGGACCATTCCCCACCCTGAGCCATTCCTCCTACACTAATCAAAGTGCACCCTGGAGAGAATGTATAAACCCTAAGGAATGATTGTACGGACCATTTCCTCCGTTAACCATAAGAGGAAAAGACTGTCCTGCATCAACCTCCAAAACGGACCATTCCTCAAGTTAACCACAATGAGAAATCGTTGTCCAGCGAGGCAGGCCAGTGTTCTTGAGTAACCCTCAAGAAGAGAGACTGCCCTAGACCACTCCCCATGTTAACCACAATGGGAAGTCGATATCTATGATACATCAGCAATCAGACTACTTTCCATGTTAATCACAATGGAAAGTGACTGTCCGTCAGAAGTCTCAATCCACTTTCCGAAAGGAAAGCATTTGTCCAAGATGGACTATTTTTCAATCTTTAAAGATGAATGTGTTCAATAATGTTTTCAGTGCTCCCTCCTAACTTGGAGAGTCATTTCTTCCTTTCCCAATAAGAAGGAAGTTGTTTCCACAAGCTCTGGCTTGAGTACGCAAACTCTTTCATCTTGGATAGAAGCTTTACCAAAATGTTTGTTTATCTACTCATATGTGGAGATATGTATTGGAGAATCATTTTCTCCTTTCTGGACTTTATCATAGATAATGTAATGCTTGATTTCAAATGTACTTTAGTCTGGAACACTGTGAAGGCTTCATGTAGATCTGAGCAATAGAGTATACCATAGTTGGAAAACTGGAACATATCCATGTGGCACTTCTTCTGTCATCATGAGATCTAATCTACTGAGTAGTCATCTTGACATTATAGGAAATCTTCACCACGCTTCTACTGTGCACTGGAGGTTCTCCACCAAGTTATCTTCTTCTATCTGCGTACAGGAGTCTCTTTCTGGTATGCCTCAAAGTCTTGAGATTGCTCTTCATACGCTCTTTATTCAATTTCTCTGGAGAACATTCTTTGTATTCATTTGATGTAGAACTCCAACTCATGGATGTTGCGGATGATATAATGACTTATGTAGAGATCACTCTGGTTTGCTGGAACAAGTAATCATCGTAGTCTTCTCCCTTCATCTGGGAAAACCTCTGGTTCTATATCTCGCAATGCTTTCATTCATAAGTCTTCCATACACTTGTTCTTCATCATGACTTTCAGTTCTTCTACTTGATTGCTTTTATTGAGTTCATATTGGGCTAGTAATCTTTTGATTCTTAATATTATGACTGGTTGTTCTGGCTTTTCTTTCTTTCTTGGAATCTTCATGTTCTTCTTCATGTTTTTCTTCATTCTTTTCTTTAGCTCTTGGGTCCATGGAGTTTCTTATAGATTCCATGCCCTAGAGGTTCCACTTCTTCCTTTCATCATAGGATCACGGATCTGGATGGACAACCAGGAATACTTTAAGGCTTCTCTACGAATAAGTCTTCTTCTGCAGTTGAGTTGAACACGTATTGTCTTTCATGGCTGCTACCATGGATATATATATTTCATCATCTTCAATGGATCATAGGATTGGCTGCCTCCTAACCCTTGTTTCATTTAACAGAGTCCACGCTTCCATCTACATCCTTATTGTCTTCAGCAATATATAATTTGGTCTCTTGTCTAACAGAGTCCACGCTTCCGTCTTGTTGTCTTCTACAAAACTTCATAAGTCTTTTTCTAATTTCCTTTCGATTGCTAACTTCTTTCTGTATTTGCTTCTTCTAAGTCTTTTCATGATTGATTTAGCTTAATGGCTTCCACATGATTTGTATTTCATCCTTTCATGTGTATTATCTAATGATATCCATTTTCATCTTGTTTGTTCTTCCATAGGTATAGTTCTTCTTGGAACACATTATCTTCCAAGAGATAGATATGCAACATATGTATAGGGACAATGCAAACAAGATATGTACAAGAAATAAGAAGAGTGTTGTTACCTTTTTAGAAGAAGAAGTCTCTTCCATCCTGCTTAGTCTTCTTTGTAGGTTCCTTTTCTTCGGCAATAGATGCTTCGTATTTCTCCTTCCTTTTCTTTAGCTCGGGACAATGATTCTTGTAGTGACCGTACTTTTGACAGTTGAAGCATTGTACTTTTGAAATGTCTTTCTCTTGATTTGGCTTCCTCCTTGAACCAAACTTCCTTTTGTTCCTGAAGTTCTTGACTCTTGTTGTGAAGGCTTGATCATCGTACTTCTTTTGGGGTTTCTCTTTTGCATTGATCCTTGATTCTTCTTGAGCACAACAAGTCCAAAGTTCTTCAAATGTCGAGTACTCCTTCCTTGTATTCATGCTTGCGGCAAATGCATCCCATGTCTTGGGAAGACCATTGAGTACTATGTTCACCAATTCCTTCTCTGAAGTGATCTCTTCAATAGCTTGTAGTTGATCTCTTAACTGGGAGATTCTTACAAAGTATGGTGTTATGCTGTCATCATCATTCATCTTCATGTCACGGAGCTCATTCTTCATACTCATAACTTGTCCAATGTTTCTGACTGAGAAGAGATTTGTTAGGGCATCGTACATCTTCTTCGATTAGTCAAGATGGGAGATGTAAGGTATCAAGTGGTCTTTTATGGAATCCACTATGATACTCATGGCATTGATGTCAACATCTTTGAACTTCTCCATAGCTGCAACGTTTTGCGGTTCCTTCTCTTCTCCTTCTTCAAACTCTGGCTTCACGATCTTTCCTTTCAC
>ML780339.1:810201-871177 GCA_009831015.1 Picea engelmannii
TCCTCATTAATATAATTTGCTTGGCCTGTTTCTTTCTAATTCGTGTTCAATCTCACATGAATTTGTCTCTTTAGTAGATAGACCTATTTCGAACTAATCTTGATAGAGTAGGAAGTAGTCGTACTTTGTTTGTCTACAGGGCTCATCGAGGAGCGAAAGATTGGAGCTCAACTCGGAGCGTGCAGGGCCAAACACCGGTAAAAGGTACTTCTTTTCTCCTTCCTCCTCACACACTAGTCCACCTAGATCTAAAAGGAAGTCAGTGACCATGATAAGCACTTTCTGTCTTAGAGTTAAGAGTCTAGCTCTTTGAGGCAATCTACTTGTCCGCAGGGAGATTTTCCTACAACAGTACCCAAATCTAATAAGATCAATAGTACTTAAAAGATAGTAAGAAGACCCAACTCCATATATCTGAAAGAGTTCAAACACAACAGGGGAGTGGGTGTGTAAATCGCCAACACAGATACACCTAAGAGAGCACCATTGAGAAGAATGCTTGAGTATAATCTAAGAGCTCCAACACAACTGAAAGAACTAGAAAACAACAAGGGTGTGGGTGTGTAACTACCTAACATTGATGCACTCGAGACAGAGTAGCTCAAAAGGAAGCTCAAATACAAGATGAGAGTGGGTTTGTAAATACCCAACTCCATACAAAGAGTGGTTGTGGCCAAAATATAGAATGCAAGCCACTTAAATACAAATGAGAGTTGGTGTGTCGATAACCAACTCGAAAACATGGTCAACCATAACCAAAAAGAAGTGAGAAGGTTAATGAATACCAATCTCAACATAAGGTTATCCCTATGCATAACATCATCCCTGAAGATGGATAGGAGGCCAAGAAGAGAAAACATTAGATTACAGCTCCCCCCCCCTTAATGTTGAAGGCAGGCCATCGAAAAATAGAACCTCCCCAAAACACAACAATAGTGATACCGACACGGTTCCACAACCTAGCAAAGGGAGCTTTTCGCTGAAGTCTGAAAGAAAGAGCCACTAAAGTATGTGGGTCAACTGAAGGAGCACCAAGTAGTACAATCTGTCGATGAGACTGAAATTGCCACTAAAAGTACATCAAAGAGACCAAGATCACAGTGGGAAAGACAAGAACTAGGTGAAACACAGAATGATCTTGCATATACTATGTCCAATAAGGACAAATAGCATGGTGTAGAAGACAAAGAACCACACAGTCAAGTTGATCCACCAAAAGAAACTAAGAATCATCCATAGAGTCATCAATTAAAAGGAGTGGAACTAAACCTGTGGACCTATGAGTGGAGACTACATCAAAGGAGTTCAGAGGGGTCTCCCTTTACAACAAGTAGCCATAGGCTTGTTAGGGTCACTATGAATCACTACTAGAAGTTGAGGAGTAGGCCTCACATCACCAACCACAACATCCAATAGAAAGGTACCAATCCTTGGAATACAAAGGATGCCTCCGAATAAGGTGGAATCAATACCCAAAATATCATTCTCTAAATCCGAAACAGTCCAATCTACAAAGTACACCACCATATGTGTGTTGAATAAATAGTGCATCTAGTCCAGCAAAAGGAAGTCTCCATGAAGACCTTAAGAAAACCCATTGAAAGGGCCAAGAAGGGTTTGAAACCCTACAATACAAGTTGATCCAGAAACCCTAGTTCTAGGGCCCCACTAAGAGACGTGTCTTTTCACTTTTTGTGACTTTTGGAGCACTAGGGTTTCCTTATAAATAAGGTTAGTGCTCATGTCATTTAGATCATCACTTCCTCTCACATTTGTGGGAGTGCAACTTTAGAAATGTTCGCTCTACCTTTTTTTGTCTATCGGATCTCATGCTCTACTCTTGGAGGAGGATCTTTGTGGATGTTTTTGCTTTTCTTGGATGATGTATTGTTGTAACTAGGGGTTTTCTGGCCTAGCGACTTGGATAAATAAGTAATTGTTGTAAATTTTATGTCATTGCTAATGTTTAAAAATGTTAAATTACTATCTAGTGCATATTACTTTGTTTTGGTGAAACCCTGGGGACGAGACATAAGTCTTTCTCTCCTCCACACACCTTGTTTGTCCAAGTTTTGTAAGAGCATTCTTTGCTAGGATTAAGAACCTAAGGCCCAAGAGGCTTTGGACCTTAGGGTTTTGATCCTAGTCTTTGATCCTTAACCTAGGTTTTCTAGAAGAGAGAAAACAACACTTAGGGACCAAGAGGCTTTGCACCCTAGGGATCATTTTCTTGAAGGTTTAGTCCTAAGGCCCAAGAGGCTTTGCACCTTCGGGTTTAAACCTCATTCTTCTTTATCATCTAGCTCAATCTTCAAGGTTTTGCATGCTTGACTCCCTAACCCTAAAAGACAACAGCACTAGTATAAAGCTCTTCTTGTGGTGACAATTGCATTTAGAATTAGTATTCTCTCTCTCAAAACAATCTTACTAACTTCTCTAACACTAACTTTAGCAAACTAATAATATATATTGCTGCTGTTACAAAAGTTTGTTACAGCCACTGATTTTACTTTAATTTGCTGCATACATACTTAGAAAAGTGGTTTAAGATACTCAGAATTCACATCTAGCAATTGAATGTTATACATATTGAAGGCTTGTTTTATATGCTAAATTGCTATGTTTCTGAGTACTATTTCTTGCTGCTGTTGCAAAACATTAGTTGTTGTCGTACATTGATTTACTGCTGTAATTTTGCAACAGCCATTGAATTTGTTGATTATCTAGTGTCCAAGAGGTCATTATTGAGCCATATAACTTGGTGATTGTCTATATTATGCTCCAAATTGTTTATTGTCTCGTACAGGTGAACCAATTACCTTGTTATCTTTCTTGCCTCTCCTAGACCTAGACCTAACCTTCAGGTGACCAAGACAAGGGTTGTAGGCTTGACTAATCTTGCTATTTGATCCCTTGAGGTCACCAAGGAAGCCTCCCTTGTGGTGGACCTCCTTCCATCACTAAAACGAGGGAAGTGTCTACTAAGGTGACAATGGTAGAAGTTTCCAATTGTTACACAAGATTGGGATCTTGTGGAGGGCTTTGCACAAATACAAATCATGTGATAACACCCACCAAAGTGCAATGTTGACTTGTAGGTTGTTTTGCTTTTCTTTGGGAATATAGGCCCATGCACATGATCTTTTGAAATACAAAACTAATGTTTGTAACCATACCATTTCTTAAAAAGAGTCATTTGACAAAGTTACAAACATCTCGAGTAAGTGTCTGATTGATGATATGCACTACACAAACACTGCTTCCCCAAGAATTTAAGCTTCATCTATTGAGAATGCAACATCAAACAAGCCATTTCCACAATAGCTCTACTCTGTCAATGCACTATTTAATCTCGTTGAGGAACTAGCTTTTACTAAAAAATGCCATGAGATCAAGATGTGAGAAATGGATGAAATCATTTACTAAAATGTCCATCTCCATGATTGGTCCTGATAGATTTGATCTTGTGATTGCTATGATTTTCGCCAAGGATTTAAATTCGTCGAATTTCTCAAAGGCTTCACCTTTGGACTGAATAGAATATATGATCCAAATTGGATCCACACAACAACAATTGGCTATCGGCTCAAATTCTACAAGGATCAGCACAGCCAAGGTTTGAGGCTATGAACAAGGTAGGAGACAAGGTTGATCATGATCGCGTGAAGGGCCTCATGCCATCCCAACTGGTGATTGCACCTACATTAATATAGTACTCTCAATGTAGGCATGGGAAAGATAAATAGATGAAAAGAAAATGTGTGGGAAATGTTGAATTTACGAGACAAACACTTAGTAAAAAATAAGATTTCAACCTCCAATAGTCATTCACCAATAATGCAAGTTAACACATGCATATAACTGGAACTATGAGCAGAAATACAAAAGACTAAGCAATCTGGAACTTAGCAGCGGAAATAAATGAACAGTAGACAGCATTCAACCATGCATTTGACACAAGGATTTCTGTGCAATGCCCCTAGAAAAACCCCGAAGGAAAAACCAGCCAGCCAACGAGAGATTCTTTCTTATTGAGCTCACAGGAAAATATTTCTGAGTTTACAGCAATGAATGCACAGTATTTATCTCGTAAAATGTGCCTACAATCCACCTTGAAAAATGTGCCAAAGTCCATAAAAAAATCAAAACAGACTTCTGCCTCAAAATCTGTGCCCAGATATCTGCTATACGGCCTGAACAGTATGCCCTTTCTGGCAGCAAAACACTCCTCGATTTCTATGCACATCTACAGAACCTTTCTATACAGACTGTACGAACTTTACTCAGCAACAAACACTTCGAAATCTGTGCATAACTCAGACTCGATTTCTGTGCATAAACAGTTGTACGGCCCTCTCCAAATCCATATTGTACAGCCCTCTTTACTGTTGTACGAACCTGCTCATTAATTCTTGCAATCTTTCCTTGGGATGTGTGCCCTCACTTTCCTTTGAGATACATGCCCCACTTCTTGTTGCTCCTCTTCTTCCTTTCAGCTCAATCTCTCTTGGAAAATGTGTCTCTTCACATTCCCGCTCAATCTCTCCTTGAAAAGTGCGCCCCATCTCTCTCAATAGCTCCTTTTATTCACTCATTAATGAGTAACTGCCCTAACCCTAGATCTCAATGGTTGAGATTTGATCTTGCTCCACAAGATCAATGGACGTGACTTAATCTTCCATTGAGTTGCTTAAATCACTTACGTGACCCAAACTTTATAAAGTCACTTTTACCCATTAAATAATAAAAGACCCCACTTAAATTTATAAAATTACTTTATAAAGTCAAGTCACTGGAGAGAGACTTTTGCTCGGTCACTTCTACATGTTGGGCACCGCCAATGCAGAAGTACCTAAAAGCTACAAAAACTAACACTCGCTCTTAGCAAGGGAAGTACTTCTGGAACCTCCACCAAAATCTATCTCCAACCCCATCATCTCATCTGCTGCTATAGCTACTCCCTCTGAACTAGAAGCCTTTGTCGCTAAACTCTGATCTGGAGACCTATCTATCCAAGACATGCCCCTGGGAGTCTCCTCACCCCTCTAAGCATCCAATTGTGTCATCTCATACCAGCTAAGTCCTCTGAGAGTACTGGAAGAAGCCTGAGTCCCCGGTATCAACTCTCTTCCGAATAACCTGCTCACTCTTTGACACTGGTGCAGATTCTGAATCTAGGAATCCATTATAGATCCAACTACAGGTTGTCTCAGCAACCTGTATAACCTCTCATAATGGACACCAAGCAATACAGTTGTGTCCGGACTAGCTCCTTCCTGATACAAAAACACCTGTCCACGGAAGAACACAACTCCACATCCATCAACCTCCAAAGCTGACACAGAGAGAAAATTTATTGGCAGCTCTGGAGCAAATAACACCTCGGTCACCTCCAAAAATCCTCCTAACTCTAGCTGGAATCCCACGCATACAACCCTTTTTACTGCATGTCTGGTGCTAGCCCCACAACCACATAGCAGTCTAAGTCTATCTCTGAAAAACTGAGGAACACAAACCTCATTCCCGTTATATGCATGCATCATTGTCCACAAACTCTACACTACCACTACCTAAAAGACCAGTGATCAAAGAAAATTCCTTCTCAAACTTCTCAGTAAAGTCAGCAACCTTGGCTGATGTTGATACCTCTAGATCCTTCTTGCTCTTGCTCTTGTTCGAACATTGACTAGCGTAGTGGCCAGTCTTATGACATGCAAAGCATTTCACTTTGCTCATGTCCTTCTTCTTGTCTTTGCTCTTTCCCACAAGAGCAACATTCTCTTTGTCTGCACCACCCTCTTCCTTCTCTTGATCTCTACTCTAAGAACCCTCCTGGATCTCCTCCTAAGTAAAGTCATCCCATAGTCTACTCCAATCTAGGAGCTTCTCTCTCCCCACCACACACTTCACGAAAACATCCCACTCTTTGGCGAAGCCCTTGAGGGCTATGCGCACCAACTTTGAGTCTGGAATAATCTCCCCTACAAAACTCATCCTTCACCTATCTAAGCCTGGTGAGATAGGAGGCCACACTCTCCCCCTTGGCCATCCTAATGTTCTGGAGTTGTCCCTCAAGGCCATCTTCGTGTTCTCGTTCTTGTTCTCGTATAAGTTTATCAATGCATCCCACATCTCTTTGGTTGTCAGCTTCTCAACCAAATGTGGGATCAGGTGGTCTTTCACTCCATCCAAGATTATCCTCTGTGCCCTTGCTTCCTTCACCTCATTGAGGTCTAGAGCAATGGGCTTTGACGAAGGCACTATCACTGTGGTACTCACAAACGCCCACAACTTGTTCTCCCTAAAAACAGCTGCAGTCCTTACCTTCCACTGCAAGTAGTTGGAGATCCCCTCCAACCTATCCTCATACCTGAGACTGGAAGTCATCCTTGTCCAACTGATAAAGACCCTTTTTCCCTTCTATCTTCCAAGCAAAAACCCCTACAAATCACTACTATCCAAGTGCCAAAATCTGTCCACTGAACCTCGGAGCCCAAGCTCTGATACCATGTTAAATTTACGAGACAAACACTTAGTCAAAAATAAGATTTCAACCTCCAATAGTCATTCACCAATAATGCAAGTTAACACATGCATATAACGAGAACTATGAGCACAAATACAAAAGACTAAGCAATTTGAAACTTAGCAACGGAAATAAATAAACAGTAGACAACATTCAAACACACATTTGACACAAGGATTTATGGGCAATACCCCTGGAAAAAACCCGAAGGAAAAACCAGCCAAGGAGAGATTCTTTCTTATTGAGCTCGCAGGAAAATATTTCTGATTTTATAGCAATGTATTACAGCAATGAATGCACAATACTTATCTCGTAAACTATGCCTACATTCCACCTCGAAAAATGTGCCAAAGACCACAAAAAAATCAAAACAGACTTCTCCCTCAAAATCTATGCCCAGATTTCTGATGTACGGCCTAAACTATACGACCTTCCTAACAACAAAACACTCCTCGATTTCTGTGCACAACTACAGTGCCTTTTTGTACGAACTTTACTCAACAACAAATAGCACCTCGAAATCTGTGCACAACTCAACCTCGATTTCTATGCATAAACAGTTGTACGACCCTTCAAATCTGTACTATACAGCCCTCTTTACTGTTGTACGGACCTGCTCATTAATTGTTGCAATCTTTCCTTGGGATGTATGCCCTCTCTTTCCCTTGAGATATGCGCCCCACCTCTTACTGCTCCTTCTCTTATTCCTTTCAGCTCAATCTCTCTTGGAAAATGTGTCTCTTCACATTCCTGCTCAATCTCTACTTGAAAAGTGTGCCCCAACCCTTTGAATAGCTCCTTTTATTTTCTCATTAATGAGTAACTACCCTAACCCTAGATCTCAATGGTTGAGATTTGATCTTGCTCCACAAGATCAACGGACGTGACTTAATCTTCCATTGAGTTTGCTTAAATCACTTATGTGACCCAAACTTCATAAAGTCACTTTTACCCATTAAATAATAAAAGACCCCACTTAACTTTATAAAATCACTTTATAAAGTCAAGTCACTAGAGAGAGACTTTTGCTCAATCACTTCTGCATACTGGGCACCACCAATGTAGAAGTACCTCCGAGCTACAAAAACTAACAAGAAAAAAATTTGTTTATTTAAAAAATAAAAACATGAGACGTTATTCCTCAAATATAATTGACATAAAAGACAAAAGAGGAGAAGCACGTTGGACTTGGGGAAAGCTAAAGAGTTGGGGATGCCTAGCCTTCTACCTAACCCCCCAACTAAGTTATTCTCTTGTTTACTCTTGCACCTCAAAGAAAGAGGGGTTCTTCGGCTAAGAGTGGGAGGAATTGTTGCCCAAATTCCCATTTGAAGACTACGAATGGACTAGAGAGCCTGAGGGTATTGTAACCTAAACATTGTTAGCTTTTGGGGTAGCTCGGACAGGTACTTTCGCATTGGCGGTTCCTGGCATGTGGAGGTGTTTGAGCAACGCTCTCTAAAGTGCTTTTATTTAATGACTAAAGTGACTTTTTGTAAAGTTGAGTGACTTAAGTGATTTAAGTCACCTCAACGAGAGATTAAGTCGTGATCGCTAGGTCGTGAGATCCAAGATCTAATCTTGGCCATTGAGATCTAGGTTTAGAGTTTTAGTCATTAGGGGATTATAAAAGCAGATCTAAGGAGAGTGAGAGGCACACAATGAGTGCATAGGAGCAAGAGGGAGTCTTGTTCATGTACTTGTGTCTGAGTGGGCAGGGTTATGGAAGTGTTAAGGGCAACATGAGAGATAGCAGCCAAGTGGGCTAGGTTATTTGTTGCAGCATTGTATTCTTCTGATGGGCCATTATCCCAAGACGGGAACCCAGGATTTTTAGCAATAAAATCAAACTCAAAATTGGTTTTCCCACAAGGGTTTTTCCAGGGGTGTTTACCCAAATATCTTGTGTGCAATGTGTGTTTGGTCTCTATTGTTAATGCTTTCGTTGTTTAGTTGAAACTCAGTTGTGTTTTTAATTAATAAAGTGATTTCATTTGGGATTATTAGCTAGGTGATGGGTTCTGAAATTCAACATGGTATCAGAGCTCAGCCTCTGAGTACAGAAGGAGCCAAGATACTTTGTTGTGCAAACCAGGTAAGGTCGAGGAGGTTGCACGAGGAAGCATTCTAAGGAGATCCAAAGAGAAAGCGAACACGTGAGAGAGAGTCGGCATTTTTTTGCAGAGGTTATGGACTATGGTTCGACCGAGAGAAGGTGCAAAAGGAAGCTGCGGGTAGAGTGGCGGAGGGATTATTGGTTGACAACGGTCGGTTGAGGAAATCCAGACAGTCACGTGAAAGAATGACAGTTGGGACTGTGGATCGAATCGTGTGAGAAAACGGCATCTGTCATGTGAGCGTGAGTCCCTAGTAGAAAGAGAACGACAAAAGGTGCGTGGAGGTTGGGCAAAGCAGCCACCGAAGAGACTGGACGGCTAGAGCTAGGCGATGACAAAGAGTAGAGGCTGAGTCGGATTTGGATCGAGCCAGTCAAGAGGTAACAGAAGGTCCTCAATGCTAAGAGCAACAGTCAACGCAGGGAGCCGCCAGCTGGGTGAAGCACGAGACTCTAGAGGAGATTGTCGATGTTCTGATGTTCTGATGTTCTAATGATAGGAGACGAGCAACCGTGGAGTGTTGTAGTCGTCAGATAGTAGCCACCAGCAGTTAAGAGACATCGTCGACACACCAACAGCCGCCAAGAGGGTGGGACAACCACAAAGAGTCGAATAGGGTCAACAGGGCAGCTGGGCAGGTCCAGGCAGCACCCGAGCAGCGAGCAGCGAGGAAAATTGCCAGGAAGTGGGATGAGATAGTCGTGCAGCCCAAAAAAGGACTTCGACAACAGCAGAAGGTAGCGAGCAGCCTTGGGCAGGGATCCGGGCAGCGTGCAACAGGTCTAGAAGTAAAAATCTTATTTTTCAGCAAGTTGTCGAGATGGCAGTGTTGGGGATGAGTTGTGGACAGTGACTCATCTCGCCATATGACGGGAATGAGGTCAATGTTCCTTAGTGTTTCAAAGACGAGCTCGGACTTGCATGTGGGCAGTGGGGTGGACACCATGCATGCAATGAAGGGGGTTGGATGGGTCAGATTCTAGCTAGAGTCAGGGGGTTCTCTGGAGGTGGCAAGAGTGATGTATGTCCCAGGGTTGAAATTGCTCTCAGTATCAACCTTGGAGGACATGGGGTATACAATTATGTCCGAGGATGGACAGGTACTCATACGATCAGAGGGAGCAGATACCCAGGATGCAGCAGTGAGGCTTGGCATCAAGGAGGGTATATTGTATAGGGTGTTGGGACAACCTGTAGTGGGGTCCAAGGGGATCTTGGATCGTAGATCAGATCAGAGTGCAGTGGAAGTAGCAAGAGGGTCTTCTAGTTCAAAGGGAGCAGCTACAGCAGCAACAGATTTGATGGGGTCAGAGATTGATCCAGGAGGAGGTTCTTACAGAAGTACCTTTCTCGCTAAGAGGGAGTGTTATCTTTTGGGGTAGCTCGGACAGGTACTTCCGCATTGGCGGTGCCTGGCATGTGGAGGTGTTCGAGCAACACTCTCTAAAGTGCTTTTATTGACTAAAGTGACTTTTTGTAAAGTTGAGTGACTTAAGTGATTTAAGTCATCTCAACGAGAGATTAAATCGTGACCGTTGGATTGTGAGATCCAAGATCTAATCTTGGCCATTGAGATCTAGGGTTAGGGTTTTAGTCATTAGGGGATTATAAAAGCATATCTAAGGAGAGTGAGAGGCACACAATGAGTGCATAGGAACAAGAGGGAGTCTTGTTCATGTACTTGTGTCTGAGTGGGCAGGGTTGAGGAAGTGTGAAGGGCAGCGAGAGAGATAGCAGCCAAGTGGACTAGGCTATCTGATGCAGCATTGTATTCCTCTGATGGGCCATTATCCCAGGACGGGAGCCCAGGATTTTTAGCAAAAAAATCAAACTCATAACTGGTTTTCTCACAAGGGTTTTTCCAGGGGTGTTTACCCAAATATCTCATGTGCATTGTGTGTTTGGTTTTTGTTGTTAATGCTTCCGTTGTTTAGTTGAAACTTAGTTGTGCTTTTAATTAATGAAGTGATTTCATTTGGGATTATTAGCCAGGTGTTGGGTTCTAAAATTCAACACACATTGTTGAAAAATAAAGAGCTTGGCCAAAACCAATTGAATGTTGGTTTTCCCATTTGGGTTTCTAGGGTAAATATTGTGTTTCGTGTGTTATGGAACTTCTCTCTGTTGTTTTAATGTTGAGTTAGTTTGGTATTTGAGTTTAAATGGAAGCTACTACATATTTTAATGGCTGCCTAGTTATTCTAATGGTACAAGGATTCATTCGGTACTGCAACTATGTGTTTTACTTCATAGATTCATTCACTTAGCATTTAAAGAGTAGCAACAGCTCTCTATCCTGCACCGTTGGTTTATTTCTGAGATTGGAGATCTATGGACACCATTATTTGGCTGTTGCACCATTGTAGAGAGTTTCCAATTCTCATTTTTTAAGCTTATTGAATGTTGAAGAAGGAAAAACGTTCTCCTTGCTTGTCATGGCTGCCACAGGCTATTATCTTGTTTTCCTAAGGATTATATGCTGTCAATAGCCATCTTAGAAGTCGTGCTCAGCCCCAGTGTCCTCCCTACAGGCCATATGCTGCTTTGGCAATTGACTGAACCCACTCACAGGTCGTACAGGTTGACTTTACCTTCCTAGAGGTCGTACATGGTCCGTACAGATTGAACACATGGTGGATATGGCTGTCTCCTGCTCCCTGGGCTTGTGCTTCCTCATGTTGAGCGTATCAATATTGAGAAGCCTGCAATTTTGTTTCAAGTGACTGGAAAGGTGAATCGTGCCATCAAACCAAGAGCTGGACTGTTCAAAGTTTACTTCTCCCTCGTGCTTTGGCCTCCAACATCTTACTTCAGCATGGCATGTCTTGGATTAGTGGTTTGGCTTGGGTGAAGGTTATTTAATGGTTCTCCTCTCATTGTGTTGTGCAATAGATGATTTTTTTAACGAATGGTTATTTCCTCTTATTTTAAACCATTTCATAATACGTAAAACCATTACATAAACCATGTATTCTTGTTAAGAAGTTTGAATGCATTAAATAATGGCCAACTCATGCCTACGTTGTTGAATGGAGTTAAATGATAATGAAGCCTGAATTGGAATTAACTATGAGCACAAGAAAGTATGGTTTGAGACAAGTCGTCCCTTGGTTTCATTGAGTGGAGTTAGTAATTGCATTGAAGCCTTCATAGTAGTACTATCGAGGACAAGTGACAGATAGATTAACATTGTGTCTTGCAGCTCAGTCTTAAAAATAGATACAAGAACTGCAGAATTGTAGAAATTGCTCAAAGATCCATGTTGACAAAATGGATTGGCTATAAGCCTACTGTTTACGGATCAATATATCCAAAGAAAGCATGAGAAATCATCAATGAAAGTGAAGAGATATTTAGACCCACCAAGTGAAGGAGTGATCATAGGTCTATTGAATGATCATAGGTCTGCAAATATCACTATGAACCAGTTCAAGGGAATGATAGGCTTGTCCTGCTAAATCTTTAAGAAAGGACTCATGATGGTACTCTACCAGCGCACATCCTTCATAGACACCATTGGATGGTTTAATTTGTGGAAGGTCATTCACCATCCATAGACGACTGATATGACACAAGGTCCCAAAGTTGGTATGATCGAAGCATTCATACCATAGTTTGCTGGTGTAGTCAGCATTGACAACCAGCGCAATAAATCCACTTTGTTTTGAAGGAGATGAAGCTTTCCCCAACTTATGCATATGATCAGATTATCACAATAGCCAAAAGAAACAACTTTAAAACCATCAGTCATGTCCATGATAACCCATCGATCTGGCCAAAACTCCACCTTTTTGTTGGTGTGAGTGATATGGTGTATAGAAAGTAGATTTGGTCCTATTCCTAGAACATGAAGAACTTCTCCAAACTTGGTGTTGCCAATAAGGACATAGCCACATCGAGAAACTAGTAGGGATACAATTATATTTCCATCGATAGTTGGAGAGTAAGTGATGGTGTTTTGTCATATGCCTAGTGGTTCCAAAGTCAGCAACCCATTCTTGTGAAGAAGTGGCGGACCAATATGCACTGTGAGGATCCATTAGGCTCTGTTGCCTTTATGGACTGCGATAACAAATCATGATACCGGCCGCTGCCCTGAAAAACTGCAGTAATTTAGGCTGAAAAGAGAGAAAAGGGAGTGCAGTGCCCTAGAAAAAGGGTACAGATCTACAGAAAAACCCTTAAATGTGCTGAAAAGACCAAAAACTACACAAAAAGGGAGGGCGCCGGTGAAAGAGGGTAAAAAACCCTAGAAAATAGTTGCTGTCCTGGAAAAGTGCTAAAAACTTTCACTGAAACAATTTTTTCTTTTTAAAAAACGATATATAGTAAGAGGAGATCACACTAGCTTTGATACCGTGTTGAGATCATATACAGTGATATCCCCAACAAACCCTAATAAAATCATCAAACCGGCAGATTTATAACAGCACTTAATATGGATCACAAGAAAGAAGTTCACATACCATATCTTCGTCCAAGAGAGATCAACCATAACCAAGAACAATCAACCACACAAATAGAGTGAAATACCACAAGTAGAGTGAATTTTCTAGAAGTGCCCTTGGGCAAAAAGAATGAATGAATCCACTTGAATGCGATGATACAAATAAGGAGTAACCTTGTATTTATACACATCCTTTAGTGATAGAGTGCTAGCCGCAAGAGGGTGACTGAGTTGACCTAGTCAAATATAGAAAATTCAATAAATGGGTTGGTTAGGTACCAGTGTGTAAGCTCCATAAAGCTATTTAATCAATAGAACGGATTGACACATGGCCTCAAGTGAAGATTAACCACGTGATCTCAACAAGTACTAGATTTTTTCATATAAGTACTTTTTTCATACCATATCGTATTTGGTAACCAACAAAGTTCAAACCATTACTCCTTTTGTAATGAACCTTGCTTTAGCTGATAATCATGTCCAATAGATAACTCAAATGCACTGAAAAGTGAAAAAAGTATCGAAAAGTTCTCGAAACACTTACCTCAAAAAGGTGATCTAAGAAAAAATGTGACAACGCGCCAGCAGAAATCAGTAACAAGCATTGCAACCTGCTTAGAGGTACCTGAAAGCATTCATGAGATCAAAATGAGAGAAGATTGACAAAATTGCACCTCTACAATTTGAAGGCAAAAAAACCCTCCTATTTTCTCTTTATTTACTCTCCTTCAGATGTTTTATCTTTCTTCTTCTGATAGTAGGGCAGTTGGACAACAAGGAAATGAAAAGATAAAACGATGGCACAAGTGAGGAGAATATCTTACATACTATATATCTATTGTCTGTCACCTAAGTGTGGAGGTACAAGGGCCTACTTCTGTGGTTAGCCACAAGAGAATATACGTGCTTGGACAATATTTCTAATTTTCTAATTTTCTATCTGCAATTCTATCTTGTCCGTCATTCTATGAAAGATTCTTATATGCAGTTTTCGTTTGTATCAAGAACTAGTACCATCTCAAGAAAACACTAGCTTAATCTTCATTGTACCTCACAACCAAACAGGATATCGATGTAGTGACCTCACCCCAATCCGCCAAATACACCATGTCATCCCAGCATGCCCATGGCCAGTCGTAACATCGCATTTCCCCAGCATCACCCCAACCAAGCCATAATGTCTCTAGCCCAGTTATGTCTGTGTTACCAGAAATGAAAAATGGGAAACAGAAGAAGAAAAGGGAATGGAACAAAAAATGAGGCCAGAGGGTTTCGGGGTACAATAAATGTCAACCCCCTTCCAGCATATATTATACATAAAAAATTGATTTGAAATGTACTAACGTAGCATCGAGACGGGAATGGGAATAAGAACAGGAAAGGGAAAAAAATGAAAGAAACGGGTCTCCTGGACAGGTTTATGGTAATAGAGAGTTATTTCCTGAAACCATACTGAGTCCAGCACAGCATTCTTTGATTACTTTTCATGGTTAATGCAATGAGCACCTTCAGTAGTTGCAACTTGCATTGCAATATAGGATATGCTTACACAATAAATACATCCAGATTTATATCCATATCGAAATATGGATAGATAATTTACATGCCTTCAAAAAACCTAAACCCTAATAGCAACATTGACCTTCCTGAAGATGGAATACTCACCCCAGATAGAGCGCTCAGAAAGCCCTTTTGCAGAGCAACTTTCGAGAGCCAGCTGTAAAATACTGAAAGAGGAATACCAAGGATGAGAATATAATACAAGGGATGATGAATGATATCCATAATTCTTGATCCCAAGCTTTGGCCCATCCCAATAGTAGAAGTTAACCATTCTGAAAATGAACCAATATCAGGACCCAGAAAGGCATTGACGGCATAGATGAGGCAATGGTGAGGTGTGAATCTCCCTTTGGAGACACCCATGAGTCCTGTGCCCACTGCAAGGGTGTACATCAGATGAGGCCCGGGACCTGGCATGTTTAACTCTTATGTCCCTCCCTTCCACTGTTAACAGAAAAATTAATACAGCACAGTATCAAAATAATGAATTAACAAACCAAATTTCAGATGCTCTGTATAAACTAAAAGCCCAAATGCCTATGATAAAACCCACCTCAATTGATCTATAAACACCGATTTCAGTTCAATTGGAGGAGAAAGAAGCGTGGAACAATACAATTACAAGGAATTTGGCACAATCTAAAACCCCAAAGGAATTCACGAGACATGAAAGAAGTCGTTGCGATTGCATTACCTACCCAACAGCCTTGAAAATCTTTTATTTTGATGGAAACCGTAAAATAAACAAAAACCAGACTTTCCTCCTTGAGTTTCTTAACGTAAATTATACAGGGATCGATACTCTGCATGAGATGCCGCAAACGATGACTTGGGTTTTTTGGATTGATATTCAGTCCGCATTTTTGTATTTTATGAGTTTGATTTTTTCTATATCTATATTCTTCATAAGATGCCGCAAACGATAACTTGGATCTTTTTGATTGAGATCCAGTTCGCATTTTCGTATTTTACGAGTTTATTTTTTTTATTATAAGTAATATAATATGTTATAAAATTCAAGGTTATCGTTCTAGTTCGTAGTGAGTTAGTATAATTTTATTATTATGTGAAAATAAAATTTGATTAATTGAAATAGTTTATTGGTAATTTATAATGGGATAAAGTTTTGGTCTTCTCCAATGTCTTTGGGTTTTAGACTATTAATATGTGTCTTTGGGTTTTAGATTATTAATATGGTTCCTTACGTTTAAGAAAAATAAGTTTTCAGCCCATTAAATCAAAAGTAATGTTAGATTATACTCCAAAATTAAAAAGGTGTTAGATTATTAATACGTTTTTAAGATAAATTTTCAGCCAATCAAATCAAAAATAATGTTAGATTATATTTCAAAATTAAAAATGTAGTTTCAATTTAAACATTATTTTTGTGGTCACCACTAAGATTATTTATAAGTTTTCAGTCAATCAAATCAAAAGTAATGTTAGATTATATTTCAAAATTAAAAATGTGGTTTCAATTTAAACATTACTTTTGTGGTCACCACTAAGATTATTTATAGTGGGATTATGTGTTTTTTTAATAGCATCTAGCCTTAGTCTTATACATGAGCCCAAATACTACCTTTGGTCCGAGTTTAACCTCTTGTCCAAAAAATTGTATATTATGTCAATGTAGTTCACTTCTGTGTAAAAGGGAATGTGAAGATAGTAATCACCTATTCATAAGTTGCCCATTTACTAAATCAACCTGGGCGAGAATAAAAAATATCAAGAATCTCAAACAGTGATGGAGAGGCACTGATTTAAATGACTGTATGACTAATTGGACGAAGGATAAAAAGGGCTCCCCAAGCCTTGCGTCATATTTATGTTGGTTTATTTGGCTAGAAAGAAATAATGCCCTCTTTGAAGGAAAAGAACCATCAATTACAGCAGTGGTTACAAAGACTCTAGGGCACTTCAAATCTTCGTCAAATTTCCTGAAATCGATACATGTACGTGTTATGTGGATTGAAGACAAGTTGGATTATCCGGTGGCATATTTTGATGGTGCGGCTCATGGGAATGGTAGGTGCAGTGGTGCAGGAGGTCTCATAAAAGTGTCGGCAGCTACAGGTTACCAGTGGTATCTAAACTGTGGAGAAGGATCTAATACCAAAGCGGAATTGATGGGCTTGTGGGCTACTCTTGTCATCGCTAATTATCTATCTTTCTCAAAGCTGCAGACTCTCGGAGACTCCCAAGTTATCATAAATTGGATAAACAAAAAAGGCTCTCTACGCGTTAGTGCTTTGGAGGGATGGAAAAAAAGAATTTGCCAGCTGAAGGGGAAGTTTTTATCACATCTATAGAGATTTTAACAAGATAGCAGATGCAAAGTCAAAAAAAGGTCTTCTCGAATCTGAAGGCTATATAGTGCTCCATAAATGGCCCAATGATATGCAGCTTTCCCCAATCATCATCAACTTATACTAGTATCAGCCACATCAGCTCTTCGATTTTTAGATAGTTTTTATCTGTTACGATCCTTGTAGAATTAGTTTATGTTTTTCACTTCATTTTTGAATCTTTTGGCAGTGACTATGGATATCTTTTTGTAAGGCTAGGCAGATTATTTGACTGCTGCAAATATCAGTCTTCTATTTCTGGTTTGGTTCAGACTAGAGTGGAGATATTTCTTCTTCTAGAAACTAGTTTCTTAAAGGAGCAGGCATCATTATAACAATTGAATCGGTATATGCTCAGTTTTGGCAGGAAAGGAATTGTGATATTTCCAATACATGGCAGTTCTGGACCGGATTTATGTAAAATTATATTATCAAATTAATAGAATGTGTTAATTTTTTCTGGAAAAAAAAAAGAGAACAATAACAATATAATTTATATTGAATATGGATATGGATAAATATATTTTATATAACTTTGATATATGCATTTAGTTATAGTTGTGTTTTGGATGGTGGTGTGGCATTTATATATGGTCATTATAATGTTAATTTAGTAATGCTTATATCAATGTATCGTACAATATATAATGTTGGTGTTATATCCTAGCTTGTATGTATATTGGTAACCTTCCAAAACATGACATACATTGAACATAATTTTTTATGTTGCTTCAAATCCAAATAAATTATATTTATTATTTACTGAGAAATATGTGTGTGGGTGTGTCAATTGGGTCTAGCTCGTGTGGTTGTGGGACGAAATGTTATCCTCTCCACCTAGGTTCTATTCTCGTTAATGACATGTTGAGCTCATTATGAGTAAATTGTTGAAACGGCTTTGAGCCATGTTGTTAATCTGGGTTTACCCTAGGTACCATCATCAAAATGAGGAGAACTACCCGAGCGTTTCCCCCAAAATTGTTGTGTGTGTGCGCACGCTTGTACATAGCCCCAAAAAAAATTAAAATACGGTAATGTATTAATTGCATGGAGTGAAAATATAAACTAATTGTGAATCATGTGAATCATGTGGCTTTAGTGACAATGTGTTACTTGTACATAGCCTAAAAGCAAGATAGAAGCCACACAATAGCTCCCCCATGCCTTTAAAAAATGAAATAGAATTGGAAAGATCTAGATATTAGAGACTCTTATAAAGAGACGAACATGTATCAAAGTGTAAATTTAAATCTTCAAAACATTTTTAAAATTAAATAACTTAAGAAAATATCACCCATATTTATCTTTTAAAACTTAGAAACATTTCTCAAACAAATTAATGTTTTAGAATTTTTAAAATTAAATAACTTAAGAAAATATCGCCCATATTTATCTCTTAAAACTTAGAAACATTTCTCAAACAAATTAATGTTTTAGAAAATGACAACAATATTTATTTATTTTTGGGATAATAAGCAACGTGCCCGTTCTTAGAGTGTTTGCGCTACATGGTTTTCATGTACAATAATATTTATTTGGCCTTTGTGTTTATAAAAATAATAAACACAATAAATATAAAAACTTTGTATATTATTAGTCTCTGTCGTAGGCATAGAGGGACTATAGCGATCGATAAATCGTTGACCTCGTATTAGTTTGTCCTTTGACCACAAATATTTCCATATTATCTATTGTTGGAACCAGTGAACTAAAACCATCGATTTTTATATTAAAAAGAGTACCATATTTGTCATGATCTGATTGGACAAGGGATTGGAGGTCTTATTGTCGGCTTCGTTATTCCCAATGTTATATATGTTGGCATATCCAAAGTATTTGATCGTATATGGTCCTCTTGAATCATATATTTTGTTATGCATTCGTTAAAGGTGGATTAATGCTAGCATTAATTCGAATGTTGGGTTTAGCATTTTATGCTAGGTAAATTTATGGAAATGTTTGATATGTTGGCATATCCAAAGTTTGGCCTTCCAATACATTCTCTGGTGTTCGAACTATTGTTACAAAAAATATAATATTTTTTGGGGGATATGTTAGAGACTTGCCACATTGCATTTTTTTCTTAAATGTTTACAGAGCATTTATGATAGACTTAAATGTTCACCTAACATGCTTGGTAGCGTTGAATGCTTACTTAACAGGCTTGTTACAATACATTTTTTTTCTGTTTTTTAAATTTATATGCTTCAGTGGCATTGTTGGTTCACTGGTTCATGCTTGTTTTTTGCATGTCCACTGATTTCTTATTTGCATGTTGTTGTTGTTCTTGCTTGCCTGTTCGTGTTGTTGTAGTTTGCACGTTTCGGTTTCTGCAATTGTGATTGGAACTGCGTCACTCCTGGTGGAGTGGTTGTTGCTTGCTTATTTCTTCGTTGTATGTTGTTTATTGTTGTTTGATTCGACTTTGCAGGGTTCTGGTCCTGCGCCTGCAGTTGGGCCTTTTCGTGCTTCTTAATTGGGTTGTTATTTGGTGCTTGTTCTTGTTTGCCTAGGGTTTGCAATGTTGGGATGTTGCATCTGCAGTTGGATCTCTTGTTACATTTTTTTGCATAGAATACTATTAGGATAAAATAACGTACTAAAAAATTGCAGTCGATGTAAATTGCATCTCTTACACGTTGAACCAGAGTTTGTCGGCCTCAAACTATATTTCATAGTTGGTGATGCTTTTTCCATGGATTATGTGTTACTATGGTTTCATAGTTACGAGAGTAGGTTTTGTTGTGTGAGCGATATAGTTTTTCTCTCCCTTTTATTTTCCTCTTGTAAACTGTGTTTCTGGCTCTATAGTTTCTCGCCTTTTTGTGGTCATTCCGACTGACCACCGTTCAGTTGCATACTTAGCCAGTTTTATGGATGTGGCTTCGCGGATAGGTACTATCAAACTATGACAGGTCATGTTCGGTGTATACATCTTTTACCCATAACTTTTGTGCTCTAGAATTCGACTGGGCACTCCTCGAACTTGCAACCGTGCCTATGCCTGCAATGAGTTTGTCTATTCTACCTAGCTTTCCATACTTAGTCGACTTTTCAAAGTTTAGCGAGTTGACGATTTTCCGAGTTCAGAGAATTTAAAACCATTATTCACTCCCCTCCATCCCCGCTACCTTCAGCCCTTGCCAATAGACATTAATTATGCTTTCAAAAGTCAAAACCGACCAAATAGGTTCGAAAAGATAGGCTTTAATAACTGGAAAGATCGAGGACATCTCCCATTAAAATGAATAGACATGTGAATATTATGGGATCCAATAATTTCTTTTGCCTACATTTTTGAATTTGCAAAAATATTTTTTTTTCTTTTTGCGCTCTTTTAGTTTTCTTAAAATCTTTAGCATAGTCCACGAATGTGTCACCCATAGAGGACTTGACAACATGTCCCTCTTTAATATTGTGCATATCTTAGATGTCAGATTTGAAAATCTTCACGGATATGGGAATTTTAATACGTGCCATTACTGACTATTCAGTGTACATATTAGAAAACATTGGCATTAATAAGCGAAAATATCAAGAACATATGTCATTAAAATGAATTAACACAAAATCTATCGAAGATCATCCAACATTGCTTTTAAATACTTATTGTCATTTCTCTTTATCATCAAAGAGTTGCTCTTTCTAATGTTCCTACATATTTGAAAAGATTGGCATTAATAAGTGAAAATATCGAGAACAAATGTCATTAAAGCGAATTAACACAAAATCTACGGAAGATCATCCAGCGTTGCTTTTAAATACTTATTTCCATTTCTCTCTATCATCAAAGAGTTGCTCTTTCTAATGTTCTTGGTCATGGACATGTAAGACAACTTAGAGATGTGTTTGAGGCCTGGATGAAAGAAGAGAGACTGATTTTATGTGACGTGAGCTTTGACTAAAAAAAAAACTCTGTTATAGAAGAGAAACTCAGAGAGGAAGAAAAAAAAAGAACAAGTATGTTTTGGATGGTGTTCTCCCTCTATTTGATGCTTTGGTTGGTTGAAAAGGTTGCCTGGAGATTTGTTTGTTGAACTTATTTGTTTTCTTGCTGGGATTTGTAATGGATTTTCAGGTCACGTGCAAAATAGTTCTTCGTTGAAGTATATAGCTTCTTCCAACAACACAGATTTGGCAACTGTATCGAATTCTGCAGATCCCACAAAAATTTGTCTTCCTCGGGGGCGGTGCATTTACAATGGCTTGCAAAATGGCCCGTCATGTTCGTAAATGATCTGAAATACTACTCCATTTGCGAATGTAAGCAGAGACGGGTAACATAAATTGTATGGGTGGATAAAACGACATATTATCACTACAAAAGTTTATATTTCAAAGTTTTATGAGCTACATGTGGGTCTGGTAACCGACTTGACAGAAATCCATGTTCTTTGTCAAAGTTTGCTCGGTTTCCTCTGGATGTAGTTGCAGACTCCAAATATTTGGCATCACCTCCGAACATTCCATGCCTTTCTGTGGGCCGCCATAGCTGCCACCACTACGAGGAAAGATATAGTCTGATGCGATATGCAACATTTGATACACTTGTCAGCACTGTGTTGATGCGTTCTACAACATTTGATACACTTGTCAGCACTGTGTTGATGCGTTCTACAACATTTGATGCACTTGCTAGACCTATGTTGCCCGAAGAAGTTTTGTACCTCAACAGATTTGCATTTTCTAGCTGGGTTGGATGTTTCTTCCAATTTACTGTAATAAAGCAAAGAAGTTCAACTTACAAATCTTCAGGCAGGCTTTTCAACCAAACAGATGATCGAATACAGGGAGAATACCAGTCACAACATACTTCAATTTTTTTCCCCTGCCATAGCTATTGTGACATAAAAGGACCCCCTCCACTTTGAAATCGGCCTGAATCACATTCCTAAGTTGTCTCGGATGTCAAGGGTCAGGAACATTGCAAGGAAAGCACCTTAAACCCCAAGTTTTCAATGGCAGAGGAAAATTAATACTTGACAAAGAATGGAATGTTGAATAAGCAGGGATTGCAAGCAGGTCATATCTGGAAGAGACAAGCTATTCAAAAAATTGGGATAGATGTAGTTGGCAGCACCAATTAAGTACAAAACCCGAAATTGATATTCAACTCATTTTTTACGAATAAAGGGTTTGAACGTCAAGAAAACTGTCAAAAAGATTCATCAATGTACATATTTTTTATTGGTCGGCGGTAGGCCAAATCGTGTGGCAAATAGCCTCAGTTGTATTTTGTAACCCATCTTATTTGAATATAGAATAATTTTGGTTTATTCTTTAATAGTATTTTCCAATCTCTGGTATTTGTTTTAATTATATTTTGTACCTTCTTCCCCTGTGTCGCTAAACATGGACGACAAGCTTTTCTTTCTGTTGCCCAGTACTTCAATTTAAATACACACTGCTATGTTCGTTGCTTACATTTTACATTTAAGAATAATTTTTCATAATCCATACTTATGTGGCGTCGACCCTGTATTTAAAGAAAGAAATTGGAGGAGTTGTCCTACTTCCATTCTTCGGGTCCCATAAATAGAATGAATTAATGAGTTACAACAAGGCAGCTCAAGTGTTGACACAATGTTCTTGTTCAGTATGTTGGATATATTGTAGCTTCTTCTATTTGATAATATCCGTGCATATATACTAATATCAGTACTATTGGAATAAATACAAAAACTTCCTCTTCGACAGAGCTTAGGCAATTATGTTTGTGTTTGCGGTATTAAACAACTATGTTCTTGTTCCATCATATACATCTTGCAGCCAAACAGTTTCCGTGTTCTGCAATTTATGCTTTAACTACTGATAACCCACCAGGCGTTCGAAAAGCTTGGCATTAATAAAGGAACGACTAAAGTTGTCTTAATTACTTGAATCACACCAAATTTTGATTACATTTAATTTAATTTAGATATTGATGTTTATGGAGAGTCGGTGTTTTCTCATGTCATTGCAAGAAATACAAGATGAATAGATGATAAGGAGTTTATCTCGTTGAAACCACAATGCAAATTCATGTTTCTTGTTGCGCTATGTACATTTTGCAGTCAAAATTTTCATGGTTTCAATGAAATTTGCGAACCAAAGAGCATCCTGCAAATTGGGAGATCATTTGCATTTGAAACAGAAACAATCCATTAATATATATTAGTATGAATACTATTTAGGTAAATATGAAAACTTTCTCCATTAATACATATTAGTATGAATACTATTGAAATAGATATCAAACCTTTCTCTTGACCAATACTTAGCCAGTTATCTGGCCACCAGGCCCCGGGTCCGCGGTACCCAACACCTATGTGCCCTGTTTCTTCATATACATCTTGCAGCGAAAGAACTTCAGTGTTTTGCAATTTATGCTTTTACTAGTGAGAACCCAATAGGGGTTCGAAAACATTGCCATTAATAAACAGAAAAAAAAAAAGGTTTTTCGACTGTTAGATACTTATCCCTTTTCCCCTTTTCCGTTTCCTGTCCATTATGGATTTCTGGTTTTATACTTAGTCGTCTTTCTATGATGGGTGGTTGTAGGGTTCGCGGGCTGGCATATCTTCATTTCCATCTATATCTTCACATGACGAATCCGACCGACCATTGTTCCTTTGCATACCTAGGCAATTTTATGGTCGTGGTTGTTGGGTTGGCGCATACGAACTGGCATTTTCTTCTTCCCGCTCGTTATCGCTTTCTGGATATATACTTAGTCACCTTTCTATGGTATATGGTTCCAAAGTTGGCGGGCTAACATGTATTCATCTCCATCTATATCCTCACACGACGGATCCGACCGACCACTGTTCCTTTCCATACTTAGCCAATTTTATGGCCGCCACTGCGGGGTCGACGCTTATGAACCCGATTGTTTATCGTTTCGTTATATACATGTTGCACTTAAAACATACGTGATCTAGAATTCCACCACGGGATCCTCGTATACATTAACTTCGTTCAAAGCATCTGTTGTTGCTTTCCATCCCCAAGAACTTCGCGTCCTTCCTGGTATACATCAACAATGCTCTTACTAGTGACAACTGGACACAGTGGTATGAAAGATACTTCTGTGATCTACAATTTATGCCTTGACTGGTGAGAACTCGACAGGTGTTCGAAAAAAATTGCATTAATAATCAAACACTAGATGTTATTCTGCGAGATACTTAGTCCTTTTTCCCTTGTCTTGTTACCGTGCATTATTGCTTTCTAGTTATATACTTAGTCACATTTCTATGATCACGGGTTCCAACGTTGGCGTGTTGACATATCTGTATCTCCATCTATATCCTCGCATGGCAAATTGGACCGCCCGTTGTTCCTTTTCATACTTAGTGAATTTTATGCCCACGGTTGCCGAGTTGGTGCAATTGAACTCTGGTGCTTTTTGTTCCGTGATATACATCTTCCACTCAAAATTTGTGTGATCTACAATTCCACTACGGACTCCTCTATCCTTTTTCCCTTTTTTTCTTCCCATGTATTATGGGACTATAAAGTATGGACATGTTATTTATAGACCATTTATGGATTGTGCATTCCATACCTAGCCACATTTTGGATCGCGGGTTCTCGGGCGAGTGGGCTCAAAATTGGGCCTCCATTGTTGCGTGCCCTGCAAATAGCACCCAGAATTCCACGATATACAAATTGACAAGCGGACCTGCGGATTGGTTGACTCAACATTGCATTTCTATTGTTTTGTGTCCTGCAAACAACGCTCCCAGTTCCGCGATATACAAATTGACACACAGAGTCCAGGGCTGGCGGGGTGGAGATTGTCATTGTTTACGGATGGCACAATGCGGACTCCTCCGTCCTTTTTCCCTTTTTCTCTTCTTGTGTATTATGGGACTATAAAGTATGGACATGTTATTTTATAGACCATGTACAGATTGCACATTCCATACCTAGCCACATTTTGGATCACGGGTTCTCGGGCGGGCGGGCTCAAAATTGGGCCTCCATTGTTGTGTGCCCTGCAAATAGCACCCAGAATTCCGCGATATACAAATTGACAAGCGGACCTGTGGATTGGCTGACTCAACATTGCATTTCTATTTTTTTGTGTCCTACAAACAATGCTCCCAATTTCACGATATACAAATTGACACATGGAGTCCAGGGTTGGTGGGGTGGAGATTGCCATTGTTTACGGATGGCACACTGCGGACTCCTCTGTCCTTTTTCCCTTTTTTTCTTCCCGTGTATTATGGGACTATAAAGTATGGACATGTTATTTTATAGACCATGTATAGATTGCGCATTCCATACCTAGCCACATTTTGGATTGCGGGTTCTCGGGCGGGCGGGCTCAAAATTGAGCCTCCATTGTTCTGTGCCCTGTAAATAGCACCCAAAATTCCTCGATATACAAGTTGACAAGTGGACCTGCAGACTAGCTGAATCAACATTGCATTTATATTGTTCTGTGTCCTGCAAACAATGCTCCCAGTTCCACGATATACAAATTGACACATGGAGTCCAGGGCTGGTAGGGTGGAGATTTCCATTGTTTACGAATGGAAATCCCTATCAAATATCTAACAATATCTAAAAAATTATTTTCAATACTAAATTAGCTCTTAGTAGTGACAAACACAGAGGTACAAAACAATCGGCATCACACCCTTCGCAATATACAAATTGACTACCGGATTCTGACATCGTCCGCTCTTCCGTGTTAGAGATTATGCATTCAAATGTTCAGAGCGATACAATTTGAACGTCAAGGCATCGCGTCTACTGGACACAGTGGTACGAAAGATACTTCTGTGATCTACAATGTATGCCTTAACTGGTGAGAACTCGGCAGGGGTTCGAACAAATTTGCATTAATAATCAAACACTAGATGTTCTTCTGCGAGATACTTAGTCCTTTTTCCCTTGTCTTGTTCCCGTGTATTATCGCTTTCTAGTTATATACTTAGTCGGGTTTCTATGATTACGAGTTCCAACGTTGGTGTTTTGACATATCTTCATATCCATCTATATCCTCGCATGGCGAATTGGACCGCCCGTTGTTCCTTTTCATACTTAGTAAATTATATGCCTGCGGTTGCCGAGTTAGCGCAATTGAACTCTGTTGCTTTTTGTTCCATAATATACATCTTCCACTCAAAATTTGCATGATCTACAATTCCATTGCGGACTCCTCCGTCCTTTTTCCCTTTTTTCTTCCCGTCTATTATGGGACTATAAAGTATGGACATGCTATTTTATAGACCATGTACGGATTGTGCATTCCATACCTAGCGACATTTTGGATTGCGGGTTCTTGGGCGGGTGGGCTCAAAATTGGGCCTCCATTGTTGCGTGCCTTGCAAATAGCACCCAGAATTCTGCGATATACAAATTAACAAATGGACATGTGGACTGGTTGACTCAACATTGCATTTCTATTGTTCTGTGTCCTACAAACAACGCTCCTATTTTCGTGATATGCAAATTGACACACGGTGTCTAGGGTTGGCGGGGTGGAGATTGCCATTGTTTACGGATGGCACACTGCAGACTCCTCCATCCTTTTTCCCTTTTTTTCTTCCCGTGTATTATGGGACTATAAAGTATGGACATGCTATTTTATAAACCATGTACAGATTGCGCATTCCATACCTAGCCACATTTTGGATCGCGGGTTCTCAGGCGGGCAAGCTCAAAATTGGGCCTCCATTGTTCTATGCCCTGGAAATAGCACCCAAAATTACGCGATATACAAATTGACAAGCGGACCTGCGGACTGGCTAACTCAACATTGCATTTCTATTGTTCTGTGTCCTGCAAACAATGCTCCCAGTTCCGCGATATACAAATTGACACACGGAGTCCAGGGCTGGTGGGGTGGAGCTTGTTGTTGTTTACGAATGGCAATCCCTGTCAAATATCTAACAGTATCTAAAAAAATATTTTCAATACTAAATTAGCTCTTAGTATTGACAACTGGACACAAAGGTACAAAACAGTCAGCATCACACCCTCTGCAATATACAAATTGACTATCGGATTCCGACATCGTCCGCTCTTCCGTGTTAGAGATTATGCATTCAAATGTTCGGAGCGATACAATTTGAACGTCGGGGCCTCGCTTGTACTGGACACAGTGGTACGAAATATACTTATGTGTTATGCAATTTATGCCTTACTGGTGAGAACTCGGCAGGGGTTCGAAAAAATTTGCATTAATAATCAAACACTAGATGTTCTTCTGCGAGATACTTATTCCTTTTTCCCTTTTCTTGTTCCCTTGTATTATCGCTTTCTAGTTATATACTTAGTCGGGTTTCTATGATTACGGGTTCCAATGTTGGCGTGTTGACATATCTTAATCTACATCTATATCCTCGCATGGCGAATTGGACTGCCTGCTGTTCCTTTTCATACTTAGTGAATTATATGCATGCGGTTGCCGAGTTAGCGCAATTGAACTCTACTGCTTTTTGTTCCGTGATATACATCTTCCACTCAAAATTTGTGTGATCTACAATTCCACTGCGGACTCCTCCGTCCTTTTTCCCTTTTTTTCTTCTCGTCTATTATGGGACTATAAAGTATGGACATGTTATTTTATAGACCATGTATGGATTGTGCATTCCATACCTAGCCACATTTTGGATCGCGGGTTCTCAGGCGGGCGGGCTCAAAATTAGGCCTCCATTGTTCTGTGCCCTGCAAATAGCACTCAGAATTCTGCGATATACAAATTGACAAACAGACCTACGAACTAGTTGACTCAACATTGCATTTCTATTGTTCTATGTCTTGCAAACAATGCTCCTAGTTCTGCGATATACAAATTGACACATGGAGTCCAGGGCTAGCAGGGTGGAGATTGCCATTGTTTACGGATGGCAATCCTTATCAAGTATCTAACAGTGTCTAAAAAATTATTTTGAATACTAAATTAGCTCTTAGTAGTGACAATTGGACACAAAGGTACAAAACAGTCGGCATCACACCCTCCACAATATACAAATTGACTACTGAATTCTGACATCGTCTGCTCTTCCATGTTAGAGATTATGCATTCAAATGTTCAGAGCGATACAATTTGAACATCAAGGCCTCGCATCTTCTGTAGAGACCTTGTCAGCCTGTTTTGGATCCTCCTGTTGTCGAGTTCACGAAATGTCCAACTCTTGGATACTGTTTCGGGTTGGCACCAAGCTTCATTCTACCACGGTTCACAAATGTTTCAAAGTATCTGTTGTTGCCTTCCATCCTCACTAACTTCCTCTCGTTCCTAATATAGATTGTTTGTTCTCTTACTAGTGACAACTCAACACAATGGTACAAAACAGTTCACATCCGACCCTCCGCAATATACAAATTGACTACCGGATTCACATCTTGTACTCAAAATTTCAGTGATCTACAATTCCACCGCGAACTCCTTAGTACTTTTTCCCTTTTCTTCTTCCCATGTATTATGTCTCTTTGTTTATATACTTAGTTGCCTTTCTATCATCGCAGGTTCTAGCATTGGCGGGCTGACATATCTTTATCTCCATCTATATGATCACACGATGAATCCAACCGACCGTTGTTGCTTTCCATACTTACTCAATTTTATGGTCGCGGTTGTCGGGTTGGCGGTTTCGAACTCTGCTTCTTCTTGTTTCGTGATGTACATCTTGTACTCAAAACTTCTGTGATTTACAATTCTACCGCGTACTCCTCAAACTCGCAAGATTCAATCTACCACAGTTCACAAATGTTCCGAGTATTTGTCGATGTCTTCCATCCCCACTAACTTCTTGTCCTTCCTAATATACATTGGTTGTGCTCTTACTAGTGACTGTTACTAGTAACAACTACACACACTGATATGAAACAGTTCGCATCCAGCTCTCCGCAATATAGAAATTCACTACCGGGTTCTGACATTGTCCCCTCTTCCGTGTTACAGATTATGCATTCAAATGTTTCGAACGATACAATTTGACCATTGGGGCATCACGTCTTCTAGGGAGACCTTGTGACCCTATTTTGGATCCTCTTGTTCACGGGTTCACGAAATCTCCATTTCTTAGTCATTGTTTCGGGTTGGCGCATTCGAACTCTGCTGCTTCTTGTTCCGTGATATACATATTGCACTCAAAATTTCCGTGATTTACAATTCCACCGCGGACTTGTTGGTCCTTTTTCCCTTTTCTTCTTTCCTTGTATTATCGTTGTCTGGTTATATACTTAGCCACCTTTCTATGATCGTGGGTTCTAGCGTTGGCAGGTTGACATATCTTTATCTCCATCTATATAATCACACGATGAATCCGACCGATCGTTGTTGCTTTCCATACTCAGCCAATTTTATGGCCACGGTTGTTGGGTTGGAGGTTTCGAACTCTGCTTCTTGTTGCGTCATGTACATCTTGCACTCAAAACTTTCGTGATCTACAATTTCAGCATGGACTCGTCGAACAAGCAAGCTTCACTCTACCACGGCTCACAAATGTTTCAAAGTATCTCTCGCTACCTTCCATCTGTTAATGTTTTAGCTATTATTAGAGTTCTTTGCATTTCAATAAATAACAATAGCATAATATAGGATCACTGAGAAATACACAATCACAAGAGACACATCATTTATCCTGGGAAACCCTCATGGGGGAGAAAACCCAACAAAACTTCCTTATTATAGATAGCCAATACAATGCCAAGAGATAACTCAAACAAATACAGAAAGTCCTCTCCCAAGGATGCGCCTCTCTCTCTCTCTCTTCTCCAACTATAGCTTTGAAACTTGTCTCTCAATGAACAAGTGAGTGTATGTCTAACTGAGGTGCTAGACTCCTTATTTATACAACACTGGCACGTGTGGAGGTGTCTTTTCACTGGTATGGCCGACTTCTTCTTCTGGGTGGTTATAACCACCTTTAATATATTTTGGGGCCTCTTTAATATATTTTGGGGATGACTTCTTCTTCTGCCTATTACAATCATATTTTGGCCAATCCGCAAAAGGGGATTTGGTCCATTACAATAGTCGACATGATCAATCCGCAATGGGGATTGATCCAATGAATAATATATCAATAATATTTAGAATACACTTTGCAGTTACATTATTTCAACACTCCCCCTTAACAAGAAGGGTATTCTATAACAACATCAGGCGAGAGAGAGGACCACATCATCAACAGCATCAAGAGGACAACATTATCAATATCATCTTGGAACACTGACTGGCGTATCTATAAATCATCATAAGTTTTCTCATCGGCAGCATCATCATTCTCAAAGGAATGCCATCATCATCTGCATCAATTTGGATTAGTATAAAACTAATACATCATCATCACAGCACGAGGCTGGTTCATCATCACAATACTGGACTGGCTTTACGTCACAGCTATCAAGTTGGAAGCACAGTACTCGTCTTGCTTTACGTCACAACAATCAAGCTGGAAGCAAGATACTAGACTGGCTTTACGTCACAACTATCAAGCTGGAAGCACAGTACTAGTCTCATCTCATCGTCTTGCTTTACGTCACAACAATCAAGCTGGAAGCAAGATACTAGACTGACTTTACGTCACAGCTATCAGGATGGAAGCACAGTACTAGTCTCATCACATTGTATTGCTTTATGTCACAACAATCAAGCTGGAAGCAAGATACTAGACTGGCTTTACGTCACAGCTATCAGGCTGGAAGCACAGTACTAGTCTCATCACATCGTCTTTCTTTACGTCACAGCAATCAAGCTGGAAGAAAGATAGTAGACTGGCTTTGTGTCACAACTATCAGGCTGGAAGCACAATACTAGTCTCATCATAACACTACTCCCCCTTTCGAGGAAGCTCCTTTCAGACTATACTAAGCTTATCTTGAAAGTGCTCAAACTTTACACGAGATAGAGGCTTGGTCAACACATCAACAACATGTTCATCCATGCTAATGTACTGGAGCTTTATGGCTCCTCTCTGCACCATGTCATGGATGTAATGATAATGGATCTCTATGTGCTTCGACCTGTCATGGAATACATGATTCTCTATCATATTTATGCAGCTCTGGTTGTCACATAGGATCGTGGTTGCTTCCATCTCTAGGTCAAATAGACCGGTCAACAACTTTCGAAGCCATATAGTTTCACAGCTAGAAGAACACGCAACAATGTATTCTGCTTCCGCTGTCCTGAGAGCAATGTTGGATTGCTTCCTACTCTGCCATGAGATCAGGGTATTCTACTTCCGCTGTCCTGAGAGCAATGTTGGATTGCTTCCTACTCTGCCATGAGATCATGGCTGATCTCAAATTGAAACAACATCCTGAAGTGCTTTTCTTGTCAGAGACACTTCCTGCCCAATCTGAATCAGTGTACCCACTCAATGTGAAATCATGATCTCCATCATAACTAAGACCACAATCTAATGTACCCTTAAGGTACCTCATCACATGTTTTGCAGCCACTAGGTGAACATGTCTGGGTTCTACCAAAAACTGACTCAAGGTGTTCATGGAAAAACAAATATATGGTCTGGTGTTCGTCAAGTACATCAGCGATCCAATAATTTGTTTATACAACGTGGCATCAATCAATTCTAACGAAGTGTTGACCAACAACTTCAACTTCGTTTCCATGGGTGCATTCATGGACTTACACTCTAACATGTCTAATCTCTTCAGGATTTCGACTGCATACTTCCCTTGGTTAAGGAAGATCCTCTCTGGACTCTGCCATACCTCAAGACCTAAGAAATAATGCATTAGGCCAAGGTCTTTCATTTCAAATTCTGAGGCAAGCCTGTTCTTACATTCAGTGATGAGCTTTTCTTCTCCAGTTAAGAATAAGTCATCTACATACAACAATAATATCACTAGCTCATTGTTCATAACCTTGAAGTAAAGGTTAGAATCTGCTTTACTCTTGGTAAAGCCCAAGCTCGTCAGGAAACTGTCTATCCAGCCATACCAAGCTCTAGGAGCTTGCTTCAATCTGTACAGAGCCTTCTTCAGCTTGTAGACATGAGACTTCCTGTCTTCAACTTCAAATCCTTGAGGTTTCTCTATATACACTTCTTCTTCAATGACACCATTTCGGAAAGTTGTCTTTACGTCCATCTGGTGTAACTTCCACTTCATCTTAGCTGCAAGGGCTATGATGGTTCTGATCAAAGTGTATCTGGCTACAGGAGTGGATGTCTTCATAGTCAATGCCTTCCTTTTGAGAAAATCCACGAGCTACAAATCTTGCTTTGTACTTCTCAATACTTCCATCAACAACATGTTTTATTTTGAAAATCCATTTGGAAGATACCACATCCTTACTCTTCGATCTAGGAACTATTTCCCATACATCGTTCTTTATTATGGATTGGTATTCTTATGTTATGGCATCTACCCATTCTTTCTTCTGAATGGATTCTTCAAAGCAAGTAGGATCTTTCTCTAGGAGATCACACATCAAAGTCATATAACTGGAGAATGTCTTAGGTCTCTTCACCTGTCTCGTGGTTCCTTCGGGAACACCATACTTCTCTCCATCTTGAATAAGCTCTCTTGCTTAAGCAAGCTTTCTTTTATGGGAGATCATCATCTGAGGAGGTTCTTGAAATTATACTATGTCATGATCTTCTAGAATTTCCTCATCAGTGGAAGTTACGACTTCCCTCACTGGTTCTGCAGCTCTGGGAACCTCCCTCATTGATTCTGCAATTCTGGGGATTATGGGTTCCTCTTCATATACTTCTTCAAGCTAGCATCTTCTCGATTTTTTGAGCACTGCATCTTCATTGAAGGTCACATCCTCGTTGATCTCAATGTGATGGTGACCTGGTATATAAATCCTGAAGGCCTTGGAGACCTCACAGTATCCCACAAATATTCCCTTCTTTCCTGAAGGGTCCATCTTGTTTCTTTTCGCTTTCGGAATATGTATAAATACTGGGCAACCAAATATTTTGAGATGGCTTACCTATGGATTCTTTCCGGTGAACATCTCTTTCGGGGTCTTGAACCCAAGTGCACTATGGGACAATTGGTTTTGCACATATACGGCTGTCATTGCTTCTTCTTCCCATAAGCACATTGGAAGATCTTGATCATGGATCATGGTCTTCACAACTTCCATTATCGTTATGTTCTTCCTTTCAGCTACACCATTTTGTTGAGGATTATAGGGAGTAGTGAGTTCCCTCTTGATCCCAACATCTTTGCAGATGTTCAAAAACTCTTTTGAGGTGTATTCTCCTCCACTATCTGACCTGAGTATCTTGATCTTTCTTTCAGAAAGATTCTCTATCAAGGCTTTGAATTCCTTGAATTTGAACACTTCATCTTTAGATTTCAAAAAAGACACCCAGGTCTTACGAGAATAATCATCAATAAATGATACATAGTATACATACCCACTAATGGAGGACGATGGCATTGGGCCACACACATATGAATGAATGAGTTCTATGACTCCTTCTGCTTTGTTGTCTCTCTTCGGAAAAGGGTTCTTGATGTTCTTCCCTTGTGCACATCCATTGCACACACCTTCATGGTCAACCTTGAGTTCTGGTAGACCTGTGACATCTTTGCATATGTATAGTAGCACCTTGTAGTTGATGTGAGCTAATCTTCTATGCCAAAGTTCACATGGATTCTCAATGGCGTGGGTCATGGCAGCTTTTGATCCACCCTTTAGCTTATACAAGCCATTTTCTTCTTTTCCAATGATGATTGCTTCACTTATGGTTTCTCCTTTAGCCCACATAAGAACTTCTCCATCTATAAAGGCAACTCTGGAGCCTTTCTTTTCTAAATATGAAATGGAGAGTAGGTTCTTTGTCAAACCTGGTACATAGAGTACGTCGTTCATCTTCATTGAATTCCCTGAATTAAGCTTGTAGTTTGATTCTCCCACTCCCTTGATGGGATATTGGTAATCATCTCCAAGTGTCACTTTATGAGAAAACTTATTTTTTGAAATACAAGAGAGAATATCCCGTTGACCTATCATGTGTTTGGAGGCACCACTATCAATGAGCCAAGTGTCCTCTCCAGGTGTTACCGATCCTGAGAGGGCCGAGATTAAGACATAGTCTTTAATCTGCTCTCTTATCATCTTTGCGGGTGGCTCTTCATCTTCGACTGTATGGGCATGGTGCCTCTTATTTTTCCTCTTGTATTCTTCTCGTCTAGCTAGACAAAATTCCGCAATGTGTCCTATCTTGTCACAATGGTAGCATTGTACAGATGAGTAATCTCTTTCCTTTCGTTGTCCTTTCTTCTGGAATCTCCTTGGATGAGATTCTTTATGACTGAATTTGTTTGGGGGTTGAGACTCTTTATAAGTCTCTTTCTAGAAGTAAGACTTCTTCCTTTCTCCTTTAGTGTGAGTAGCTAGGGCTTGATCTTCATCTCTTGCTAGTAAGGCCTCTCGGTTAGCTACTCTTGTTTCTTCTTGAATGCATTCTTCCCATAGACTGTCAAACTTTAGTTTCTCCATTCTTGCACAAATGGTTTGGATGAATGCATCCCAAGGTCTTGTGAGACCGTTGAGGGCCATCATTACGAGTTTGTCTTCGTCTATGGTATCTCCAATTGCTTCTAACTATTCTTTGAATTCTGAGATTTTGGAGAAGTATTCTTGGATTGATTCTCCTCTCTGCATCCTTGTGTTCTTGAGCTGAGTTCTTAGATTCATCTTTCGGTTTATGTTATTTCCTTCATATAGTCTGTTTAAGACATCAAACATTTCTTTCAGAGTCTTCTTTGATGACACATAGGGAATCAAGTGGTCTTTGATTGAATCTGCAATGATTCTCTTGGCCCTGGTTGTGTCCTTTTGGTGCTTTGCTTTTCCTGCAACAACATCAAGCTCCGACACTTCTTCTTTGACGAATCTTGCTAGGTCATTCTCTTCAAGAATGAGGCCAATCCTATACTTCCAGGCACGAAAGTTTTCCACACCTTCTAGCTTGTCAACAAGCTTAATGCTTCCATACATCTTTTACATGAAGCTAGGAAAATGTCCAAAAATGAAAATGTTCAAAATTAAATTTTGAACTAACCAGGAGGTGCGCTTGGCTGAGGCGAGTAGCATGGTGTGTTTGGATCTGAGAAAATCCAACTTTTTCCCTTCCAAACTTGATCTGCGGATTTATGGACTAGTGCTTCTGGTTTTCTGGTGCCTCTGGTACTCTGGTACTTCTGGTACTTTGTGAAACTAGGGTTTCACTTTCTGGGAGATCTAGCCACTGAAAATTTGAGTTGATGATGCCAAAGTAATCCTTGAGGGAGGGCGCACTTTTCTAGATGGTTTTAGGGCTGAAATATCTCACCAACGAAAGCCCTAATTTGCATGTATGACAATAGTGATATTTTTCACTTTCTCTTGTGAAAGATGCTCTCTTCATCTTGGCTCTGATACCATGTTAATGTTTAAGCTATTATTAGAGTTCTTTGCATTTCAATAAATAACAATAGCATAAGATAGGATCACTGAGAAATACACAATCACAAGAGACACATCATTTATCCTGGGAAACCCTCATGGGGGAGAAAACCCAGCAAAACTTCCTTATTATAGATAGCCAATACAATGCCAAGAAATAACTCAAACAAATACAAAAAGTCCTCTCCCAAGGATGCGCCTCTCTCTCTCTCTCTCTCTCTCTCTCTCTCTCTTCTCCAACTGCAGCTCTGAAACTTATCTCTCAATGAAAAAGTGAGTGTGTGTCTAACTGAGGCACTAGCCTCCTTATTTATACAACACTGGCACGTGTGGAGGTGTCTTTTCATTGGCAGGGCCGACTTCTTCTTCTGCCTATTACAATTATATTTTGACCAATCCACAAAAGGGGATTTGGTCCTTTACAATAGCCGACATGATCAATCCACAATGGGGATTGATCTAATGAATAATATATCAATAATATTTAGAATACATTCTGCAGTTACATTATTTCAACACCATCCACACTAACTTCCCGTCCTTCCTGATATACATTAGTTATGCTCTTACTATTCATATACAAATTGCCCTCTGGACTGTCCTACCATAGCCACTTCGTTGTTACGCGTATTGCACTCAAAAAGTTCTGAGACATACAATTTGACCCTCGCGCCCTCACCTTCAAGGGTTGTGCCTTGTAACCCTATTTCAAAGTTGTTTTTTCCCGTGCCCGCGACCTCCGTACTTTCTTACTATGCAATTAGAAACATTTCATGCTAACAACTGACCATGCAGGAACCGTCAACATTGTCATTAATGGGCGAAACGCTCGAGGAGATCTCCCATTATTACACATTAAACCAATATGTGCAGAGAATTATTTTATCCCTTCTGATTGTTCATCTCAAACACGCGTCGTCGAGTTGGCCCGCTCAAGAAATCTACAATGCTTAATCGCTCATTGCAATATCCGCCATGTTCGCATTTCTATGTATGCGATTACTAGTGTTTAATGTTAAAAACGCATCATGCAACAGTAGTCCAAATTGTCATTAATGAACGAAAGTCTCAAGGACATCTCCCATTCACACGCTTTGGACCAGAATTTGTGCAGGGTTATATTATCCCTTCCAACTTTTCATTTCATTCATCGTCTGGAGAAAACAAACCTTCTTGTAGACTTATGGCAACAGGTTAGCAACAATTTTGTGGAGATACAGTAAATATCTTCGGACATCAAGACCAGAACTTCCAAAGGTCCAGGGCATACTTTTACTATTCATCCCATTCCGCCCAGATTGAAGTGATTTGGACCTCTGGAATCGCTCGTGTAGGCTGTGTCCCTGAGTTTTTTTACTGTAAGGAGGTGGTCTCTTGGTGTGCTGAAAAATATATTCCAGGCCAAAGAAATATTCCACTGCGTGACCATTCCCCTGTTTCTTTGTCACCTCAGGCCTTCCGTGAGATGTTAAAATTGTCAGAGCCAACATGGACGTTCGGAGGACAAGACTGCAAGCAGTTTCTAGAAAAACATGATAATGGGTTGGACATCTTAGCCAACTTCCTCGAAGACCCGACAACAATTCTTGAAGATATCACAAGGTTGCAAGTAAGTTCCTTTAGAAATCCATTCCGGGAAATTGCTTGGTTGTTTACAAGAATAACGGGACATGCATCCACGACAAGCACTTCCCATATAATTATTTATATTTTGTATTTCACAGTCAAGGAACAATACATTTTCGATTGGGGGAAGCTAATTTCCATTGATCTATGTTCCCAGTTGTCACGATTCAAAGAATCGAATAAATTTTATATGTCATCCTATTTGATTTTCACAATAGTGCATTGTTGCCCGTTTCCAAAACTTTCTCTTTCCAATAAAATAAATTTTGGATTTGACCCAGTAACATTCTGGTACGAGGCCCTGTGGAGGCACACGACCTCCCATTGTTTTTATGAAGTTTTTAATGACTTTGTCTCAGTTTTCAAAGATTTATTGTTAGGCAAGGATGCTATGCGGATGTCTGGTCTGGCAACCAAGTTTTTGAGTAGGAAGGGCACACTTGAACAAAAGGAAAATCACAATGTCCTCATGGTCTTTGGCTCTAAAGAAAATCATGCTTTCTTTCCATGCCACATCACAGACAAGATGTTTGTTTCAGAAATAGCAAGGCAATACAACCACTAGTTGCATTTTTTCCATGACAAGAAAAAAAAACAATTCATTCCTCTCCCCTGGAAAGTCGGAGACTTCGTGTGCATAAACATCAACAAGATTGATGAGTTTGCCACCCATTTCAAGAAATTGAACCTAACGTATGTTAAAAGGCTAAAAGGGTTCGACCCTAATGGGATTTTTCAAGAAAATTTACTGGCAGTTGGCTTTAACAACTCTTTTATCCATAGACACCTGACCCAAGACAACAACAGTGTGGACAACAATCTTGCTTCTGTTGATTGCGACGCAGAGACATTGCAAAGTGCGACTGAATTGTACAGACAACATGCAAAAGTATCCAATGAGAAGTGTACCCAGTCCCCCGCCAACACTCCCAAGATCACGACATCACGGAGAATCACTTCGACGACCCACCCCAGTAAGAAAGCAACCCATAAATCTTCGAACGAAGGAGGATATAAGAACCCTTCTCGCATAAAAATTGATAGTTCTCACAAACTTCCACTGGCGAAGAAGAGAAAAAACAATGCAGGGCAGGTGAAGGAACCCCAAATTGAAAGTGAACAACTGCAACTTGAAATTGAAACTGAGCACATGCACAAAATTGGGTCATTCACAATGGAAATATCCGAGACCGAAATTTTTGACGAAGATGAATCCTTCGTGTTCCAGAGAGTTGTTTTTTACAGCCAATCTAAAAGTATGGTCATTGAAAAGAGAGATGTAACAAACATGAAAGGAAAATCTCGCATAGAGATTAAATTTAGGAAAATGTGGTCGTCCCAAATCTCCTCATTTAACCAAGTAACCGGTGAAATTCTTCGTGATTCCATTGGAGGAATTGAGACAGAAAATGCCAATCTGAAAGACCACCTAAACGAATTTGAACAGGCTTTCATTGCAACCCTAGAATTTTCCAGTCCTTTGGCAAAAATCATGCCTGCTACCACTGCAGCTAAGATGAAAGTATCATCTACCCTCCTTGCATGCTCTAAAGCCCTTGTAGAGAATAACATCAACAAAAGAATGCAGCTAGTTATTGAAGCCTGGGAAACATCACAAAATTTAGTTTCCTTTAGAAAGAAAGCAAATGATTTCCTGGAATATTTGGAGGCAAATTTAAAAAATGATCAACATTTTTGTGAACAAGTGCTGACCCATTTTTCCAACTATGTTGTCAACACATCGGAACTGAAAAGAAGACAAGAGAAACTCCCCTCCCCAAAGCAGACCAAAAAAGTAAAAGCATGTTGGCAAAAGAAAGTTAACAACATGGAGCTCATTGTCAAATCATGTAAACAAGTCATATCATAAAAGGAAGATTTATTCACAAGCCTGATCCAAATGGACTTAGCCGGAAGTACCAACGAGGTTCAAGACCCAAACTTAATTCTCAAATCCTTGTCAACCACCAAAGAATCCTTCCAGGAACAAGTTGATATTTTAAAGGGGTTGTCTTTCAAAAAGTTTTACGACATACTTGAACATCATCTAAATGAGCACGAGCGCTGGGTACTGGACTATGCGGCACACAATGAAGAAATTGAATAGAGTTTGCATAATATTTCAATGGATCTAAGGAAATTAGAAAACGACCTTTACGACATAGAAATCCAGGATGAAATCAACATGACCTCCATGAAAAGCTACATCGAAGAATGGTTCCAACAGAGAATGGACAGCCTCGTCCAGGAAGGGCAACAACCGATTGACAGGACTCCACTAACCATCGACAGCAGCAACAAAAACGCATCGGGTTCATAGTAAGTCTATATTGGCATCGTGTTTTCTTTACCAATCCAGTTTAAGTCTATACTGTCATTTTGTTTTCTTTATCAATCCACTTATGACCTCTTTAAATAGAAAACTGTAACCAAAGACTCATAACTTCCAATTTCTTCTTTTCAGGTCTTCCTCTCTACCGTCACGCACTTCTTCTTTCGACATTCCTAATTCTTGTACTTATTTCTTTTTATGGTCCACGAGAGCCCCAATCCCAGTCTATATGACAAACACATTTAAATTTCTAGAAAGATGTAACACACATTATTAATTTTTGATAAATTCCAAAGAAAACTGATTCGGGAATGCCTTTATTGTATACTAAATTTTAGGTGTCCAGGAACCTTTCTTCTTTGTTCCAAAGAAAACTGATTCGGGTCTGCTACATTTCTTCTATCCTTTTGATAAATTTCGATTTTTCTTTTGTCCAGAAGCCTTTGCTTTCAAGCAAACTAATTCGGGATTGCTATTTTTTTTGTCTTTTTCTCCACGAACCTATGTAACAGACGTTATTATATGTAACAGACATTATTTATTTTTGATAAATTTCTATAGTCCGCTTGTCAATTTGTATATTGCAGAACTCTCGGTGCTATTTGTAGGCCACAGAATAACAAAGGCCCAATTTTGAGCCCGCCACCCTAAGAACCCGCGATCCAAAAACTAGCTAAGTATGGAGGTTTGCTACATTTTTTTATGTCCTGTTGTATGCTTCATTTTTTTTCTAGCACGACGTTGTTACTATTCTATTGTATGCTAACTTTTTGGGTATAACAAACGTTATTACTACTCTAATGTACGCTTTTAAATGTTGATGTAATTTCCAAAGATATGTAACATACATTATTTATTTTTGATAAATTTCTATAGTCCGCAAGTTCGCTGGTCAATTTGTATATCGTGGAATTATCGGTGCTATTTGTAGGCCATGGAACAACAGAGGCCCAATTTTGAGCCCACCGGCCCGAGAACCCGCGATCCAAACACTGGCTAAGTATGGAGGTCTGCTACATTTTTTGTGTCCTATTGTATGCTAAATTTTTTGTCTTGCACGACATTGTTACTATTCTATTGTATGCTAGCTTTTTGGGTGTCCAAGATCCTATACTTTGATAACTTTCAATTTTTATTCTGTCCAGAACCCTTTCTTTTAAAGCAAACTAGTTCGAGAATGCTATTTTTTTGTTTTTTTCTCCACGACCCTACGTAACAGGCGTTATTACTATTCTATTGGATGCTTTTAAATGTTGATGTAATTTCCAGAGATATGTAACATACATTATTTATTTTTTTATAAGTTTCTATAGTCCGCAAGCCCGCTTGTCAATTTGTATATCGCGGAACTTTCAGTGTTATTTGTAGGGCAAGGAACAACAGAGGCCCAATTTTGAGCCCACCAGCCCGAGAACCCGCGATCCAAAAACTCGCTAAGTATGGAATGAGGGCTCCGTGCATGCTCTATAAAATCTCATCCCCATACTTTATAAAAGTACATATTTCGTATGTATAAAACTAAATATCTACTTTCTAAAATTTGATAAATTTCAATTTATTTTGTGTCCAGGAACCCTTGTTTTAAAGATAACTAATTTGGGAATGCTAATTTCTTTGTGTTTTTTTCCACGAACCTATGTAACAAATGTTACTACTATCTTTTTGTGTTTCTCTCCATGAACGTATGTAAAACGTATGAAAAGAAAACTAATTCGGGAATGCTAAAAAAAATTTGTGTCCAAGAACCTTTTAAATGTTAATATTTTTTTATATATTTCAGGAAGAACTAATTCATGAATACTATGTTCTGCATTCAAACCACATGTATTTCAATTTGCTAGCCACGTGTCTGTACTCGGTCGCATTTACTCCCATCCCAACCTGGCAGAGACTCCGCTGCCATGCAACACTTGTTTTTAAGAGATATTCGAAGAGGGGCCAAGCAATAAACTCTAATCTTTTATTTCATATTGTAAGAGATAAGATAAGGATTAATTATGCAATTCGGTTAAAGAATTAGGTGTCAATAAGCATCACATCTCTTTGCATAACAAGATATTTTGCACTTATATATTATTGGTTAATGACAAAATCAACAATAACAAAAAACTACATTAACAAGATATTTTGCACTTATATATTATTGATTAATGACAAAATTAATAATAACAAAAATCTACATTAACTACACTATTGAAGTATCTAAAAGAAAATGATTACAAAACTTTAATATTATAGATGACATTTTGTTTAGAACAAGCTTGAAGACAATGTTATCAAAAACCATTCAACGTGGTAGAGCATACTAGGAAATCTAAACTAGCAGAAAATCTAAACTAAAAAGGTTGCCAACTAAACAACCATTATTTGAATGAACTAGTGTAAAAAGTATATAATTGCTTGAAGATTGCTGCAAAGTTTTGAGTTTCTAAAGTTTGTCGCAATGTTGACTAAATATAAATTAATTCATTTTTTTTTATTATTTAAAAATATTTGAATTTTTTTAATTTATAGTTTTCTTGGTTTTTTTTTAATAGTAATTGTACTTTTCACATTGTGGTAGATTTTTAATCTCTTGCAGGAATGTTCCATAGTTACATTGAAAGTTGCAATTGCAGTAATCGTTGACGAGCATAATCATATCCATACTTATCGTGTGAGTAGAAGAATTTTAATTATTTAGCATATGATTATGTGAATGATTCGTTATGCATAAGGATTTAAATTTCCTTTGTGTTTTGGTGATCCATGTGGATATCAGTGGCCACTCACCTATTCCACTAGCTCAAAACACAATCATCTTGGCAGTTGTTATACGATTTTTTGGGTCCTGAACTTTTTGGGCCATTTTGAGAGCCTAAACAATGTTTTCTATCTACTAGGCCATTTGGAATGTGTACTCCTCATTTGGACCTTTCTGATGGTATACCGAGCACCACAAATGAAGATCGTATGCAAAAGTTGCAACCTTGGGAAGTTAACGTATCAACTACCCCCATCGAAGCCTGTAAACCTTTTGGCATTTCATCTTCGGGGGTTACATCAAGGCCCACAAACCTTTTGGTGTTTCATCTTATGGTGTTAGGGTTTTCTTATTAATGCTTTATGTTAAAAAATCCTTTTGAGCCTCATCGTAAATACATCTTCTTGCGAATGAGTGTAGTCGTCACATCTCTTCTCAGAGATAAGGGGCCACCATTCTAGCAAGTTCATTTCGCTTTGCATTTTTTTTACAGTTCCTGTACATTTCATTCATTAATAGAAATTGTGTATTATTGTATCTTTGTGTTTCTTGTAATATCTTTGTGTGTTTCCTTGTTATTTCTCTACCTTAATTTCGTTCTCAACAAAATCTGGATTAGTGGTATCAGAGCAATCTGCTCCTTGTCGTTTCTTAGTGAATGTCTTAGATGAGGTCAAGGTATAGAGAGTTGGGTCTCGAGCTAGTTTCTTTTGAGGAAAACCAACCCAAGTGGCCTCCCATGGCGGAAGAAAAGAGAGACGAGGAAGCAGGAGATCATATTAAGTTCACATTAAATTGTTTCTCACGAAAGTCCTTGCGCAACAGAGGAAAAGGATGATGGATAATTTTTCCCAAATCGTTCCATGGTTGTCAACAACAGCAGACACGACTTCGTTGAGCGGCCACTTTGGAGGCATCACACCTTTCAAGTTATAAGTTAATTTTGATATTCTCGTATTTGAAGGTTAGATAGATGTGGATGCTTTGGAAAAGTGGTTAAATATACTATAAGGTTATTTCTTTGTTCACAATTTCATAGAAGTGTTATTTTTGTTGTTACTATTACTTACAATTAATTATAAGTTTTCCTATGCAGATGCAAATTGTTGTTACTCGGCTATAGCTCAACTCAATTTTAGTTCATTGATTGTTGTTGTTACATGATTACTATGCTGATTTGCTTAATTTTAATTTATTGATGAGTTAATGAAACTCAACCAGATTGTGGGTGTTGATGTTAGCCATTTCACATGAGGTTCTCTGTTATGAATCATCAGTTGGTTTCAAATTTTCTTTGTCTCAACAGGGTGTGTTTCCTTTCATATTGAATGAATTGTTTTCTTTGTGAGGAATCAACGCATTTCATTTCCAGTAAGAGTGCAATCAATTTTGATTCATTCCCAACAAGAGTGTGGTTTTTTTATTTCTTTTTCAAGCAAGTGTGGATATGTGTCATTTATTCAGAGTGTTAGTTTCAGCAGTGTGATTTTATTTCCAGCAAGTGTGCAGAGTGTTGGTTTTAGCAATGTGATTTTATTTCCAGCAAGTGTGTAGAGTGTTTCACTTAAACCAGTGTAATTTACAATTCAGTAGAGGAATTTTTCCTTTCAATAGTGTGGAACTTAGCATGTAGTGTGTGTTTAATCCTTGGGATTTTTTCCTTCATATTAAAGGATAGTGTCAGTAAGAGAATTGTTACTTGTATATATTTTGCACAATAACCTTGCAATAAAAAAATGTACCCCAGGTTGACAATTAATGTATTAGATGTTTTAATCAGACAATTAAATACACCAACATTTTGGTGTCGTTGTTGAGGAGGATATTAAGGGCGCAAGAGTACAACTAACATTGTTTTGATGAATTTCAAAGAAACTCAGGACATGCAGGTTGCATGAATAAAGCAAGAGAAGAACATAGTGACCCCAGAAATATTAATCCTACTAGTAGGAGGGGCCATGGTGGAAAAAGAAATTTGGATCAAGGATTGGTGACATTCATTCAGAAGTTTATTTCAAAATAAGAATCATCTGCCTAAAGACCAATTTGTCGGAAGATTGATCCTCGAGAAATGATTAATTCTCAGCCTTTTATCCATCTTGAATCATTTGCAATAGCAACAGAATCTGAATACATAGACTTGATAGAAGGCTAAGGGGATATAGACAGACAAAACTAGGGGCACCAAGACTCAAGGTTGGAGGTCAATCATCCCCTTGATAACCCTATTCCATATTATGGGAGTGCTACAAGACACCCTGAGAAATTATTAGAAGATCCCCTAGCCAGAGGATATTCCTAGGGCAGATTGGCAAAGACTTCACATTTTGTGGTAGAAACATATGGCAAATGCAAATGCAAACAACATGCTCTCCACCTTCGAATTTCCCATCTGGGATATTTCTGAACAAGCACCAATGAAAAGTATTCCCCTTTCCGCTCTCTCGAACTTTCATGGTCTGGCCAGTGAAGATCCAAATACCTTCCTTTTTGAGTTTGATGTTTTGTTTCGGAGCTACGACTACACTTCAAACACTTAGAAGTTGAAATTGTTCCCTGCTACTTTGAAGGGATTCATGCTAAGGTGGTTTATGGGTCTCGTTGGTGATTCTATCACCTCTTGGGACAACATGAAACTAATATTTTTGGGGAAATATCAAGACTATTTCTGGACTAGAGACTAAAGGGAGGAAATCTTCAAAATGTTCCAAAAGGAGGAAGAGAGTTTGGAAGACTATGTTGAATGCCTCTAATATAATTTGTAAAGGTCTAAACATAGTGACCTGGATAAGGACATCTTAAAGACAATTATAATCCAAGGAATTAGAGATTACTGCTTAGACATGTTGACTTTGATGGGAAAAGGGGATATATCAAAAGAACCTTACGATGCCATCATTTTTTTATGCCTAATAAGTTCAAGGGGATCATCAAGGAATGAAACCCAAGCATGGGATGCTTCTACTAGGATACAAAAAACAGCCAATGGTGGAGTAACAAGGGCAGAAATCGGTAATATATTTGAAAACTTCAAGACCTATATCCTCATCTCTTTAACTACGGAATTAGATGTACTCCAAGTAAAACAAATGCAGGATGAAGCCGAAAAGGAATTGGAAGTGTTATGTCCCAAGTGAAGAGACAAGCATCCCCGTAAGGAATGTCCACTTGATAATGTGGAGGTATGCGACATTTGTGAACTAGACCATCCAACAAAACTATGCCCATCGTTGCTAGGATTGAAAGCGATATTTTGAGGATCAAGCGAAGAAACTGAGCAAGAATATTTTATCTCCAAAAAGCCATGGCAATCGTGTCTACTAGGTATGACTCAGGACCCATCTGTTAGAAAAATAGGATCGTGGAGCAATAAAAAAAAATGCAGAAATATAACACAGAAGATACACAATATAGTAGAGACACATATATACATGGTTCACCCATTGTGGGCTATGTCCACGAGAGAAATTTCCTGGTCCTTCCTTTTTATTATCCAACAACTAAAGGGATACAACCTACAACACACCCGCTATAACTTCCTCTTCTTTGTTTCATAGTCTCCTCTCTTAGAATACAATATTCACAATGATACATAGTTGTAATACATTGCCCTCATAAAAGAGGGTTGCCTTCTAGGGAAAAAAACCCTAACATAACTTCTATCGTCAGATATGTGACCTTATAATGAACGGTCTGGATTTACTATGAAATTGCAATATACATTTACAAAGCAATTTTTCCTTTAGGGGCTTCTCCCACGAACCCCCGTCGGGGGCCCGCTTTCCCCCGGACCCCCTAGCTGGGGGGGATGAGCCCCCCCTGCAACCCCCCCACATGGAGAGGTGTACAGTATTCATGGGGTATAAACACGACTGGAAATAAATACCTATGAAACAAGAATATAATCAGGCTCCACAACCAACAATCTCCCACTTGGAGACTGATCACAACAACTCCATTGTTGTTGTACCTGCTAGACTATACTCCACCTTGGACCTGGAAAATTTCTCATTTTCACCTTCATGCTTGAAGACCAACTGAAACTGAGCAGGAACTTAGTTTCTCCCTGGTTACTCCCTTTGTTAACATGTCTGCAAGATTATGGCCAGTGTGTATCTTTTCCAATTTCAAATGTCCATCTTCCAAGATGGATCATATGAAATGGTACCTGAGTTGTATATGCTTAGTATTCGAATGGAAGGCTGCGTTATTTGCAATATGAACGACACTCTCGGTGTCACAGTACAACCTGTTATTCTCTTACTTCTTTCCCAATTCCTCCAAAAACCTTTGTAACCAAGTAATCTCTTTACTAGCCTCTGTAGCAACAACATACTTTGCCTCTGGTGTTGAAAGTGCAACAACCTTTTGCAGTTTCGAAATCCAACTTATTGTTGTTCCACCTACAATAAAAACATACCATGTGGTTCTCCTCCTGCTATTTTTATCGCCTACCATATTTGAATCAACATATCCCTGTAGAACAGTGCCTGAACCTCCAAAACATAATGCATGAGTAGCAGTGCCTTTCAAATACCCGAGAATCCACTTTATTCCCTCCCAATGTTCTTTACCTAGATTGTTCATATACCTACTCACAACTCCCACTGCATGTGCAATATCCGGTCTTGTGCAAATGATCGCATACATCAAGCTGCCAACTGCTGATGAATAAGGGACCCTAGACATGTATTATATCTCCTTGCATGTCTTGGGACACATTTCTTTGGTTAATTTGAAATGGTTGACCAAAAGTATACTAATTGGTTTTGCATTCTGCATTCTAAACCTCTCCAACACCTTCTCTATGTACTCACCCTGAGACAATGTCAAATTGCGATTTTTCCTATCTCTTGTTATTCTCATACCAAGGATTTTCTTTGCAGCACCCAAATCCTTCATTTCAAATGAATTAGTTAATTTCTTTTTGAGCACATTTATATACTGCATATTAGACCCTGCAACAAACATGTCATCTACATACAATAGCAAGATAATATAGCTTCCATTTTCTAGCATTTTAAAACAAACACAGTGTTAAGAACCAAACATCAATATACCATAGAAAAACCTCAGGAAAAGTACTCAACGCCTTGAAAAAGAGATAATTTCATATAATAAGCCTCTTCGAGGGGGCAACCTCCTTTTACCCCACTTAAATGTTCAAGTACAAGATGATTCAAAATGAAAATGTCTCCTTGGTATATATAGGGGACTAGGAGGTATAATTACAACTAATGGCCTAAAGCCGACATAAATAAAATAACATTAGTAATATAATATGCCCCAATTAAGGGGTAATGAGCCAATATTAGGGATTAACACACAGTGATCAGAATGACATCTACTATAACCTTGTAATGTCATAAACCTATCAAACTTCAAATACCATTTCCTTGGAGCTTGCTTTAGGCCATACAAGCTCTTCTTCAACCTGCATACCAATTTTTCCTTCCCTTTGACTTCATACCCATGTGGTTGCTGCATATAAATCTCTTCCTCCAAATCCCCATGGAGAAAAGTTGTTTTTACATCTAATTATTCAAGATGTAAATATTCTACTGCCACAAGACTTAAAATAGTCCTAATTGAAGTCATTTTAACAATAGGAGAAAACATTTCATCAAAATTTATACCTTTCTTTTGTGCAAACCTCTTTACAACAAGTCTAGCCTTGTATCGTTTTTTGTCTCCATCTTCTTCCTTCAACTTGTAAACCTATTTATTTTGCAATTCTCTTTTTCATGCAAGCAACTGAACCAAATCCCAAGTCTGGTTATTTACCAGGGAATCTATTTCCTCTTTCATGGCTTGCTCCCACTTCTTTTTAGTGTCTACCTGCATTGCCTCTTCATAACATTCTGGTTCACCAAAATCAGTCAACAATAAATAATACAATGAAGGAGAGTATCGTTCAGGGGGTATATTTAACCTGATAGATCTTCTAAAAACACTTGCAGGAGTTTGAGGTACTTGTTGCTCCTATTGTTGTACATTTTGATTTTTTGGTACCTTTGGAATTTATTTTTCAGTGATCTCATCAAGCACTGTGTATTCTGGTTTTTCTTTTTCTTGTTCTTTCCCTGCAACTAGTCTTTGTACATGACCTTCTTATTGAATATGACATCTCTACTCCTAATGATTTTATGATTTTTATAATTCCATAAGCGATAACCAAAATCATTAACAATGTATCTAATAAAGGTACACTTCTTAGATTTTGCCTCAAGCTTTGTTCTATTTTCTTTATCAATATGGACAAATTATTCACAACCGAAAGTCTCCAAAAAATAATAATTTACCTTTTTACCTATCCATGCCTCATCTAGAATTCCACCATCCAAACAACTTTAAGATCCTTTGTTTATTAACTAAACAACAATATCTACATGATTTTCCCATAACTGCAAGGGAAAACCAACATGCAATCTCATACTCCTTGCACACTCCATGATTGTCCTGTTCATCCTTTATGACACACCATTTTCTTGTGGTGTTCCTAGAACTGTTTTCTCTCTACGAATCCCATGGTATGAACAATAATCATCAAACTCCTTGCTGCAATATTCACCTCCATTGTCTTATCTAAGACAATTCATTCTTTTTCATGTCTCATTCTCAACCAAAGATTTTCATTTCTTAAAAGTATCAAAAACATCAGATTTTTGTCGAATGCAATAAACCCAAGTTTTTCTAGTTGCATCATCAATAAAAGTAACATAATAACGAGAGCCACCAAGAGATGATACCTAAGTTGGTCCCCATACATCTGTATGCACAATCTCTAACCTTTTACTCTTCTTTTCTTTTTTGACTCTGAGAAATCCGACTCTCTTATGTTTTCCATAAACACAATGCTCACAGAAATCCAAATCAATTTGTTTAAGATCTGACAACGAATTTCTTTTGTGAAGTATTTGCATCCCCTTCTTACTCATGTGTCCAAGCCTATGATGCCATAATGTTGTATCCACTCCTTTAGAAGCTAAAGAGATAGAAGAGTCAATATTACCAGTACATAAATACAATGTACCATCCTTCTCTCATTTTGCTATCACCAGTGATGCCTTGGTGACCTTACACACCTTATTTGTAAATATGGATATACATCCTTCACTTGCCAATTGCCCTATTGAAATTAGATTTTTCCTTAGATCTGGAACATGTCTTACCTCTTTCAACAACCATTGGTTTCCATTCCTTTGCTTTATTTTTACCTTTCCCATTCCAACAATTTTGCATGGTGCATCGTCAACCAAATGAACCTATTCAAAATCACCTAGAAAATAATCTAGAAAATGTTTCCTATGGGCTATGGCATGAAATGAAGCACATGAATCTACTACCCAAGACTCAAAAATATTATATATAAAAAGAATCAAAGCATCTTGTAACACATCACCTGTTACATTTGCTTCCTGATTTTTCTCCTGTTGTCCATCTCTTTGTTTCTTTGGAGCTCTGTAGTCTTTCTTCAGATGTTGTTTCTTCCCAAAATTCCATCACTTTATCTTTCCTGGTCTGGATTTGGATATTCCCTTCCTAGAATTCCCACAATTCCCTGAGCCCTTTCCTCTATCCTTTTGTCTTCCCCCATTTTCCATGTTTAACGCATTACATGATGTCTCACATGTGTTTTTCCGTCGCATTTCCTCACTAAGGATAACACCAACAACATCATCAAAATTTAAAGTGTTTGAACCAGAGACAGAGTTACGTACAACCATGACCAAGTCGTTCCAACTTTTTGGCAATGAGCACAAGATTAGAAGATCCCTTACCTCATCATCAAAGTCCACTTTTACAGAACTTAGCTGATTAGTAACCGTATTAAATTCATTTAAATGATCTGCAACAGACCCACCTTCTGACATCTTCATATTAAATAATATTTTCATTAGAAATACCTTATTGGATGCCAAGGGTTTTTCATACAGTTTATCCAATGCGTCCATCAGCTCATTCGTTGTCTTTTCTTTCGAAATATTGAAATCCACTGACACTGCCAGGCTCAACTGTATCGTTCCTAGTGCCTTTCTGTCAAGAACCTCCCATTCTTCGTCCTTCATGGTCATCGAATTATTTGTTATTCCACCCAATGGTAGGAATAGATCCTTCTGATATAAATAATCTTCTATCTATATCTTCCATAACTGATAGTTTTGGCCATTTAATTTCTCGAACCTAAACTTTCCATCTTCCGCCATTGCTCCCACTCAAACCAGGAACCCTCTTTTCCTGCGAGACACCTTTCTCTCTAATACCAATTGTTAGAAAAACATTATCACAGAGCAATAAAATAAAAACAAATGTGGAAATAAAACACAAGAGATACACAATACAATAGAAACACAGATATACTTGGTTCACCCAGTGTGGGCTACGTCCACTAGAGAAATTGCCAGGTCCTTCCTTTTTATTATCCAACAAATGAAGGGATACATCCTACAACACACTCGTTGTAACTTCCTCTTCTTTCTCTCATGGTCTCCTCCCTCAGAATACAATATTCACAATGATACATCGCCACAATAAATTTCCCTCATAAAAGAGTGTTGCCTTCTAGGGAAAAAAACCCTAACATAACTTCTACCATTAGATATGTGACCTTATAATGAACGGTCCAAATTTACTATAAAATTACAATATATATTTAAATTTTTCCTTCTGGAGCTTCGCCCCTGAACCCTCGCTTGCCCCTAGACCCCCCCCGGCGTGGAGGGGTGTACAATATTATGGGGTGTACAGTCTTCATGGGGTATAAACACGGCCGAAAACAAAGACCTATGAAACAAGACGATAACCAATCTCCACAACCAACACCATCTTCATCTTTCAATACTTGGAATTGTATGTATAATCCACAGATCCCACAACAAATTCAATATCCTTCGACCCCATGGAAAATTCTTGGCCCTCCTCAGGTTCAATAGCCCACACCCTGGATGCAATATTTCAATCAGAAATACCCATGGCCTCAAGGATGGAAATGATCTCTTTTTCAAGGTGGGAAACTTCCCATACAGACCCAATTACCTATACAGTAGCAGTCACTGCCACTCCCCTCAAACATATTACCAAGTAATATGTCAATATGACCCCAACTGCCTGTGCAACCTAACCCAAACCCAAATAACAAGGTTGTTCAACAAATTGAAACACCTACCTTTCCTACATACTCCAGATCCCTTGTTGAATTCAATGGCGTACACTTAATATCAGGGAGAGTAATAAACTAGCAAAAATCACATGTTATCACTGAACATGTAGAAACAAATTCACCGAGATAAACAACCCCAATCCATGAGCAATGGGAGAAACAACACACTGAAATAACTCATGTTGAAACTCATGATAAACAAGTTGAAACTCAGAATGCCATTCCTACTACTGCTTAAACTTAATGAATTGAAAAATTTTAGTCAAACTATAGAGACTGTCAAGATAAATGAATGACCTTCTGAAGCATGTCAAAATTCTATGCTTCCCAACCCTTTCTTCTTTTCCACCTTTAGAGTAATCTTGCTATCAACAAGCTTTAGATTAATAAGTTACTTATACATTATTAAAGTGACTTTTAATCTTAAAGTGAAAGTAAAAGGGGAATCGGGGTCATATTTGATTTAGTCAAAATGGGAAAAGTTCTAGAAGGCATGGCCTCCCATCTTGGGTGCATATGTTTTTTTTAATTTTTTTGTTTTTACATATTTTTAAGTTTTTTAATATATATATATTTTATTTTTTTTGTAAATTTTTTTTTAAGTGTGTTAATTTGTATTTTTTTTAATATATATTTTTAATTTTTCTTTGTGTTTTTTAAACTTTTCCAAAGTTTTTGGGCCATAAATTTGTTTTTTTACCCTTTTTTTTTCTAGTTTTAGTTTATTTTATATATTTGTTTTGTTTTTTTGCTTTTTTTTTTCCTCTTTAGTTTTTTAAGTTTCTCTTTAATCTTTTTTATTATCAAAATTTGTTTTTTAGTTTTTGTTTTTTTTTAATTTCAATTCTTTTATTTTTCTTAGTTTCTTTTTAGTTTTTAATTTATCAAAAAAATTTAATTATATTTTTTTGTTAAATATTAAAAAATAGTGTTATTTAACTACAATTTTTTTCTATATATTGAAGAAAAGGTAAACAATATGTTAACAATGGTGTTTTCCACTATATTTTAAAAGTATGGAATACTAAATTAATTAAGGAGACACAATTACATGAAAAATTGTAACTTCAAAAAAGTAAATGATAAAAAATATTTTTAAGATTGAAAGAAGCATGGAAAAATGACTAAAAACACTGTTGAATAAAAAAAAAAAAATTAATTTTGAAAGTAGATGAAAAATAAGCATTTAAAAAAAATATATGAAAACATTGTGGATCGAAAAATTTAAAATATCGAAAACCACCTAAAAAGGGAGAGGGGGTGCTACCGATAGCACCATTTTTAAAAAGGGGTAAAATATTGGACCCCCCAAAAAACGAGAACTCTATAGAGTTCTTGTTAAGTTGATAACTATGTTATGTGTTATCCTTCCCTTCATTCCCTATTACTTGGCGCTAAATCCTTCTACTCATTGATGCATTTTCATTGTTTATCACTCACACACCCTATCTTATCTCCTCACTCCATAACCTATGTGAATACTCTCTCTTCCACTCCACCTCATCTCCTATGCGCCTCTATCTTTAGTGTACCTTCTTTTCATGCATTCTCCATCTTAAAATTAGATGATGTGCCTCCTATTATTCTCACACTTATGCACCTTTCTTCTCCTATATAATGAGGCTTATCTTCATTGTTCAAGGTCGACTTCTCTGAGCAATAGCAATATTATCTCTCTCTCATCATTCATCTCCTTATTCTAGCTTCTATTTTGTGATTAAAGACCAATACTTTGTCGGTTATGTACGTGTGTTTAGTGGTGCAAACAACCCTTTGGAAAGAGAAATAATAAAGTTTTGGTGTGTTGGTATCACGTTGTCAATTATTGTCGGAATTGTATGATTTTTTATGCATTGATTAATTTGTTTTAGCATATTTATAATATCACATCTTCCCTTCTCTCTTTTCATTAAAATTACTTATGTTGCAAGGTTTTTTTTCCAATAAAATTTTAAACTATGTTACTTACCCTTCAATGGCCTAAATGTTATGCAAAGAACATTTTCTTGTTGTTGTTTTTGTGCATTTAATTGCATATTTTAAGAGTTTATGACAACAAGAAACAACTTAGGGACACCCCCTGAGGTTGGTATGCACCAGCCCAAATGGAGAGGAGGTTTGTCGGTGAAACTCAGGGCATTCTCTCCTAGAATTCACCTCTTTTACTTGTTGATGTTTATTGTATCTCAGATATGATTTAGGGTCAAAAAGTGTGCTAACACAGATCAAATCCAAAAGTTTGTGGTTAATAGCATAATAGAAGAATAGAAGAATACCTTCTTCCAAAAGTAGGCAAGAACCAAACAACAAAATAATAATGTCCAAGAGATTCACCTGAGCAATGGGGAAAGGATATCAAATTATGAGGCCATTGATGTAGTTGCCCATGACCACTTCAAGGCTCTTTATATGGAGGAGGAGGACGAGTCTCTGGAAGATAAGAAAGCAATCATGTGGCAAATCTAAAGAGAAATTCAAAAATTCCTCTGGCAAAGAGGAAAATCTAACTCCAAAATTTTTTGCGTTGTCAACTAGAGCACATTGAGGGCACCTCTTATCTTATTATCCGGTTCCACTACAACCAATTTTTAATACAAAGTTTAATCGTGTATATATATATATATATATATATATATATATATATATAGCGTTGTCTTGTTTGTAACGCAAATGTCAACATATGTTTTCCCCATATATATATATATATATAGAAAACATTTTGTGTTACAAACAAGACAACATTATAATATCTTCAATACTTGATTGTAGAATGCACCTCACCTTACTTTTTTTTAATGCAATAATAAAAAAGTTATTGAGTGTGATAAAACTTGAAAAACACTAATTCCATCTAAAACTTGATAAAACACTAAAACTTGAGTTGCATCTTCTCCATGTGATGCTTAATGACTCTAATTCCATTAAGCTTAAAAATAAAATAAAATGAGTTCTTATTTTAAGTTTTAATGTTAACATAAGTTAATAAAAGTAAAATATAAAAGAAAATATTAACATAAACTTTAAAACTTAAAAGTACAAATTAAATACAATTCAAGAAAGGAGGCCCACTAATTATGTATTAATTATAATTTATTGAATTATGTATTAATTATAATTTATTGAATGAAATAAATAAGGATGAAATTATGTAAATAAGCATGGACATAGCTAAAGATGTTAATTGGGTTTCTACTAAAGACGTTAATAGTATCTTAGAATTTGATCATTAATATAGATGTTATTAAGTACATTAAGTTTAATATGCATATTTCATGAAATAATTTCCACAAAGAATAAAATATGATGAAGGTTTGAAAGGATTATATGTGGGACCCGTGGGAATCTTAAATTCTAAAGTCCTTCATGGGCAAAGCCTCAACCTAATACGATAAAAGAAAAAGAAAGGGAGGAAGGGAAGTATATTGGATTGGTTGATGAGCCTTAACCTAATAAGATAAAAGAAAGGAAGGTAAGTACATTGGATTGGATGATATGGTAAGCATAGAAGAGGGTCCCATTACATGGTAAGGATTGGATGTTTACATGCTTAAGTGGAAATCACCATCATTCTATCATATCATTCATTTGCATAACATATTAATCAATACCAAGAGCCAAAGGAATGTCAAATAATGTAGAGAATGAGATAGAAGATTCAACTCAGAAGATAATAGACCCATATCCTAATATCTTATTAGTAGAGAATGAGATAGAAGATTCAGCTCAGAAGATAATTTACCAATATCTTATTAATATTTTTTTCTTATATTCCTAGCATTTAAAGATAAGATAAGATAGAGAAGGATTACAACCATCCCAAATTTGAATTATAGAATTTCTTCTTAAAGTAGGTGAAATTTTAAGTAGGTGTAAGTTCAATTCAAACTAGGGTTGTTGGACACTCTACTAAATAAAGTAGCTGTGAAGATAATTTACCAATATCTTATTAATATTTTTTTCTTATATTCCTAGCATTTAAAGATAAGATAAGATAGCGAAGGATTACAACCATACCAAATTTGAATTATAGAATTTCTTCTTAAAGTAGGTGAAATTTTAAGTAGGTGTAAGTTCAATTCAAACTAGGGTTGTTGGACACTCTACTAAATAAAGTAGGTGTAAATAGATGTAAGTTCAATTCAAACTTGGGTTGGAGATTCTACTAAATTAAATAGGTGTAATTTGGTATAGGAAGAAAAAATAAATTAGAAAAAATTTAGGAGCAAATTTAGGAATATATAATATAGGATATTTAAAAGAAAATTGAGTTTTCCCATCTAAGTTTGGTAATTCTTTCTCTTTTAATGACCAAATGATGAATTCCGTGGATATCTTAAGGTCCTTTACCCATAGATTAAAATAAGGGTATGTTTAAAGCTTATAAGTTAGGAAATAGTATCCAATATTACGTTAGATTTAACATTGGAGTTAACCTTCGAATCTTTCACATCTTTATGAAAGAATGAAGATCATTTCATAAAAACGTAAGAGGGATAGGCCATGACTCAGTAATTCAAGTGATAAAGAGTTTGATTGAAAAGGAAATTATGAATAGGTTCAATAATGTTTGCAGGTTGTCTCATTGGGATTCAGGGGCAAGGATGGATGGTATTGCTGGGCCAAACGAAACAACAGGCAATAAAACTAAGGACATAGAGTCATTAAACCTCTCAAATGGACTCTGCTCCAAACACCTATGCATCTTTTACCTTTGTTCCTAGAATTGAATCTATTCCCATTTGAAAAGGAAATTATAGACATCATAGTGATCCAAGAAACAAATTTGATAAAGAAACAATGACTAGACCAAGGAGATTGATTTGAAACATATTAGATGGAGAATCTAAAGGGGCTCAAGGTAAATTAGGGGGTATACCAATATGGTGGAATCCAAACAAAATGGAAATTAAGCATCCCTAGTGATGTGTCCAAGTTACATTTGGACACACCATCTGCCCACATATAGAAAGGTCTAGGTTTAAAGAACCCTTATAATAGTTTATGGATATATTGATTATTTGTAAGGAAAAATATCATATCATGTCACTGGAGAATTAGTCATTGTATTATATTAGTGAGTATCCACACATGCACTTGGTCTAAAGTCACTAAAAGTCACCTATTTTGTAGTGCTTAATTGACTCCTCTGCCCCTTGGTAGTAAAGTGTAGTCCATCAACTTCTCATGGTTCAATTTTGAACTCCACCAAGTTTCATGTATAAAATTTACAACATTGACCTCTCTCGCTTATATTTCCCGAAATACATCTTATTAAGGGGAAATTTAGAAAAGGGACCATATATTGAAAAGAAAAAGGGGGCCAATGACATTAGAACCTTTCCAACTCAATAGGCGATGAAGGGAATAGTGAGATTTATTCCCAAGCCTAATGATATAAATTTGTATCTAGCCTCTCGCTAGGCTCCAAGACCCCTCCCCATGTTTGCTATTTGTTGAAAGGCTATGGAAACAATGTTATTTGAAGGAATTGAAATGAGGAGTAAGTGAAATGTAAATAACAAAATAGGCTCAAGAGGATATGAACCCATGCCTATTCTTTTAAATTTTTAACAAACCTTCAATAATCCATAATTCTAGTTCCAAGTCAAATTTTTTAACAAGTTGTTTAATTGTTGCCATAAGCATACCCCTCCACATTTTGGGACTAGCTCGAAAAATTCCCTTTGACTAAGATATCACAGTCGGGGAACACTAATGATAGCATGGGAAACATGTCATTCCAAGCCCTAGATGAAGCATTGTGAACCTAACCATTTCATAGCTCACAACGCTAAGAAGATATTTGCTTAACTTTTTTTTCTTTTTCAAGAACCCCTCCAAGTAGTTGTCCTTCCCATTCTTCGGTTGAATCATTTGCATCTTGCATTCACGGTCTTTATTGTCTGCCAAGGGTTATAGAACATGTATTTTCACCCACCTCTTCATAGTTTTCCTTCCAATTCTCCAATTGAGTCCTTTGCATATTGCATTCCCAATGTTTCTTATCTACCAAGGGATCTAGAACCTATATTTTCACCCACCTCTTAATCTATTTCATTAGTCTTTTTATCTTTCTCTGGCATCTTACGAAGGTTGAACCACCTCATTTAGTGGTGAATTCCAAGAGTTATATACTTGATTCTCAAAGCCATCCAAATTGAACCATGAAGGGTTGAATTTAAATGGAATCAAACCTATATATTGAAGGTTGGTACCTTCAATAGCAATTGGTTTATCGTCAAACATTATGTTTGCTAGAATATCTTAAGAGATATTAAGATCTTCTTCTAGAAAGACATCTTGAACTAAGAATATATCCACATGTTTCGCTATAAAACCTTATCCCAACCTTTTATTTGTCCAAGTAAACTTTGCCCCTTTAGGTTTCATATAAATAAGGTTACAGGAGTTAATATATTCCAACATCTCTCTATAAGGACCCATTGCAACAAAAGCCCCCTTTTTTCATACTCACCTTAGACCAAACTAAAATCCCCTACCAAGATTCTATTTGTGTAAGGAACACCATTTGAAGATTCCAAGATGGAGTTCCAACATCTTTTATCCAACCAATTCTTTAAAGCATAATTGCTAGTTACTTAAAGAATTGCCCAATGTCTATGACTAAAAATACTTGTGGTTATCATATAATATGAGGTGTTAATCTCATTTTCCAAGGTTATTTTCTTTGGGTCACATATTATAACTAGTTCCCTAGAGAATCCCCTTGCTTTTGAACTACTTTCCTACAGTCCTTCCAAAAACTATTTTACACAAACCTAAAAGAATTCATATCTAGTTTGGTTTCTTATGAAATGATCAAGACTGGATCTTTTTGTTCTACTTCACTGTGTAAAATTAATCTACTTTTTTTTTTCCTCCTAGACATTTATAGTTCCAATATTATAAAATAGAGTTCCAACATTTTCTTTTATCCAACCAATTTCTTAGAGCATAAATGTTAGTTACTTGGAAGGAATGGCCAACGACTATGATTGGAAAACACATAGTTATCTAGCAAGTGAAGGTAATTTCATTTTCCAAGGTTAACACCTTTGGGTCACAAATTGTAAGTAGTCCCTAAATAAGTGCCTCCCTTTAGAAGCTACTACCCTACCATACCTCCTATATAGACCTAAAAGAATCCTTATCTAGTTTGGTTTCCTATAAAAGGACAAATATTGGAATGCCTTTTCTAATTAACTTCCCAAGACTAATCTACTTGTTTCTAGACCTCTATAGTGCAAAGAGAGATCTTTTTTTATTTGATTTGGATTTTTTATTGGCCTTATAAGCTAGAGTTGACTACATATTCATTGTTGTGTTTCTAGTTGTCTCTTCTTCTCTTGCTTTAATTTCATAATTATTTCTTCCCTATACATTTTTCATGGTTTTCATGGTTTTAGGGTTGACATGGTCTAAGTTTCGTTTTGCTCGCAATATCGACTAGATATAAGTTTTCCTATGGCTACATACTATCTTGTCCTTTCTTTGGGAACCTTGAAGAGAATTTCGCTGAGGAATCTATAGGTTCTTTTTCATAATTTCCCGATCTTGTCTTCTTCAATTATTTTAGTTTCATTCTCATTCTCTTTTGTCTTCTTTGTTTTTAGTTGTTATTACTTCTTGAGTTATCCTTGTGTTCTAGTTTCATTGTGAGGGTCATCTCATTTTCCTTCCTCTATCATTTGTTCCTTGCCTTTTGAATCTATTCTCCATTGTTGGGCTGAAGTTTTGACCTTGCACCACTCCTTGATTTGACTCTTTTTTTTGAAGTGCATTTGTAGCCTCTTTTCACCTCCTCATCTTTCCTTGAAATCTTTAAAGATAGGATAGAGTCTTGGAACAATCATTTGCAAAGTGGTCATAGCCATGGTTTCAATTACATTTATCAACATTTGTTCTTAATCTCATTATTGGAGATAATCTTAATCATCTAGTTGCAGGAATGCCTATGGAAGGCCCATCACCATATCTACCTCTATACATATTCTTGTATAGTAGCATATACCACCTTTTAGTTCTAAGATTGTGAATATTACTAACATATTTTGCACTAATTCTAAAGTACTTTTCTCCTCAAAATCAAAGGGGTAAATGGAAATCTTACTCTGAACCAAAACAATCGTGGGAGTTTCTTTTTTCATATATAAATTTAGAAACCACATATTGAGATAAAGATTGTTCATTCTCATTAACCAAGAATGGCCTCTAACCAGAAACTATTTATCAATCATGAAAGTTTCTTTTTTCATATATAAATTTAGAAACCATATATTGAGATAAAAGTTGTTCATTCTCATGAACCAAGGGTGGCCTCTAATAAGAAACTATTTATCTTCATTGTGATTGAAGTGAGAGGAATAAATCCCTTTACCATAATAAGAAACTATTTATCTTCATTGTGATTGAAGTGAGAGGAATAAATCCCTTTACCACAATAGTAGTGAGAAACTACCCTAAGAGGTGATTTCCATAGACATCTAGAGTTTTAAGGTATGGAGAATCCCTATAAATTTCCCACTGAAAGTTGTTTAGACAAACAAAAGAGAGTTCTTTGGAAGAAACTTATCCTCAAGTAGTTTAATCCTTTTGACATTAGAAAGCCACTTGAGCTAGGAAACTCGACCCTATTTCCAACAAATGTCGCTAACAATTAGAAAGCTACAACGCCATCATGAGGAGGAGAAAAGTCAAAACTAGCAATAAAAAAGGCACGACAAGAACCAAAATCCCACTAGATAGAAAACATCAAATTATGCAAAAACTATAACCCAAAAATCCTTGAAAAAGATCAAAAAGTCGTTCTAGAATTATTGTCTTTAGACATATTTTATTACTATCATTTTAAAACATTGTATGTGGTGGCATGTTAAAGCTCTCAACCTATTAGATCTCATTGCAAGAAGAAAAAGGTTCGTAGGAAAAAAAGTTGACGTTGATGTGAGGTGAAAGTTGGGGCATGACCATTCTTTGGCTGCCAGCTTTTTTGGACTTTATAAAAAGGTTATGTGATTTGTTGGATTTTATAAGAAGGCTATGAAAAGGTGAAAAAAGGCCCATGGAGGGAAAACAATAAAAGAAATCCTATTTTTTTAATTGGAGTTGTTTGCATTTGTGGTGAGGGCGAGCAATGGTGTGAAAAAGGCCCAAGGAGGGAAAACAATAAAAGAAAGAGTATTTTTTTAATTCGAGTTGTTTGCATTTGTGGTGAGGGCAAGCAATGGTGTTAAAGCAAAGAATACCTTTGATGTAGAGCATCCTTTACATTTCATTTATTTTTTTTAAGTTTGTAATATTTTCTAAATGTTTCTATGGGTATTTTGTTTTGCCATGTAATGTAACTAATTGGTTCATTTAGCATATTGTTGAGTAATTTAGGGATGGTTTTAGGCTGTTGATATTTATTAGGATACGAATCCATTCTTTTGGGGATTTGATCAATTCCTCTTCATAATTGTATGTAATCTGAATAAAACCCTTGGGGAGAACAATAATGAAAGAGAGGGGGGGAGTACATAATAGGGAGAGTGTAGAGTGAATGTTGAAATAATGTAACTGCGAAGAACATTCTTATTATTATTTCATTATTGGATTAAATCCCCATTGCGGATTAATCATGTCATTATTATTATTATTGTTATTGGATTAATCCCCATTGTGGATTAATCATGTCGGTAATTGTATAAGGACCAAATCCCCTTTTGCAGATTGGTCATCGGACAATTA
>ML780339.1:899055-913092 GCA_009831015.1 Picea engelmannii
GAAAAATGTCATAATATGAGCAAAAAGAGGGACGTCAAGCCCTTCTGAGGGAGATGTTGGCCCTTTTTGGGCAAATACAGCATCCAGAAACCAAATGTTGGCCCTTCTAGGGCTCCTCCAAGCTGCCACACGTGCCAAATGACTCAGTACACTGCCACACGCTCCAGACAACGTTCAATTCTCCCATGTGACGTCCTGTCCATCAAAGGCTAAACGTTCCATCTGCATTGGGTGATTCCCCCTAGGTCGGGCTCTGCCAAAGTGTCCTGGGTGGAATGTCCTTTCTTCTCGTGCAATGGCTCATCATAACGTTGTCCTATCTCTGCCATCCAGCAACCATCTGATAGGCTCTTCAGCCCCATGGAGGTCCGAGGTAATCATATCCCCATGTGTACCGGTCCACTGGTACCTGTCCGTTGGGTATGGTCTTGCACATCAAAAACTACACCCTCCATGGGCTCATCAGTCCTCGGGATCATAGCAATGTCAATCATGTTTCATCATTAAATTTATCAAATACATGCATAAAATCCCTAACATATCTTCTAATAGCTCAAAGACGTTACACTGACCTACTATACAAAGTTGAAGACACAGACAGAATAACCTATTGGGCCAGTATCCACAAGAAAAGGAAAGTTTCCACAGAAGATCATTCAAGCCATGTATATGAAGTGGTATGGTCTAAGGATGTCCAATCATAGTAAGACCAGGGGTAGGTGTTGTCCGTGGGTGCCTTTGTAGGAGGTGAGCTATACCAGTCATGGATGCACTTTTTCCAAGCCCCTTTATTTCCTTTATTATTTATTTATTGCTTTTCTTTGTTTTTACTTCAAGGTCTGACCAGAGGACACTGCCTTGGCGTGGTGACCAGAGATGGTAGTGTTACCCACTAGTATTTTCGCAGAAATGATAAGGCCGCCTCGTGATGAGACCCCCTTTCCCTTGGCCATGCAACCAAAGGTCATTGCCTTGGCGTGCTGACCAGACAATGGCAATGTCATACTGCTAGATACCTATGAACATAATGGGTCGGTTCGTGATGAGACCTCCCATCCTCTTGGTTAGGTCTTGTTTTTGTTATTTTCTTTAGGTCCCTTTTGTTTCTTATTGAGAGGCCTTTTATTGCCTTCTCGGGGATCCCTGGGCGAAGCATCTCTAGGTTTTATTTTCTATGGCTTTTATCTTTTACCAGCTGCTTTTACCCCCTGGGCCTTTAGCCCCTTCTTCCCACAAGACAAAGTGTAACCCTCAAAGGTCATCCTAATGGCCAAACTAGGGGAATGGGATGGATGTATGGGAGATAAGATGTAAAGTGATATAATGGTGGGAGCGGACGATGGCTCTGCAAATCCCCCCTGGTAGCTAACCAAAACCCATAAATACAAGCTTGCTAGGGCACCCCGTTAATTCCCCCAACAATGGTCAAGTGGATTAGTGTAAGATCCAAGCAGCTGTCAGAAATGTAAGGAACCTGATGCATATATAAGAAAGTTATAACGATCAAACATGACACATACCATGATACCTTAGACCAATTACCTCATGGAGCAAGAGTCTTCTCTGATGCGAGTCCAAGCCGATGGTGATGGAAGCTATTGCTGCTAACAGGACAAGTCTGGCGAAGAAGAAGAAGGATGGGCCCTCTAGGGCTATGCTCAGGTCAATCCTTCTCTCGGTACTCCATGTCTAGGACTTGTGGGCCTCGAGACATGATCTCCTAGTTATCCCTAGAAAATGGGGATAACAAGAGTAACATGGGGTTTATGAGGGGAAATGGGTTCAGATTTTGTCTCCCTATTAGGCTCCAATTCTTCTGCAAACACTTCCCTAAGTCTTTTATGGGGGCTTTCAAGATCAGAGGATACTTGGATAGGGTATGAAGTGCTTGGTGGTTTTTCATAAGGTTTTCCTCTTATATTTCGAGCACTTTTTCGAAAATATCCTCTCTTGAATCGATTAGCTACTCTCCTATTTGTGGGGACTACAAGGAAGTATTGTTGAATTTCCTCTTGTAACTTTTTGGGTGCAGGATCAATATATGTTGAGGGAAATGGAGGGTTATCAATAGGCTTCTTAGTCTTCTTGCCCGATGAGACTGCAGGGGTATCAACAAGTTTCTTGGTCTTTTGTTCTGGTAAAGGGATAGCTTGAGTAGGAGGGTTTGGAGTCTTTGAAGAATGGGGTTTGGATGGAGTAACAGTCCCTAGATCAAGTGTTTTCTTACTGGTCTTGATTGTAAGATGGGGGTTTGAAAATTGGTAAATGAACTCATCCCATGTCTTCCCCTGTTTTTCCAACTCGGATATGACAAGTAATTTGATGAGGTCGTGGTGAAATAGGTTGTTATGGGGATTGGCCACATTCTTTCGTACTTGGGAAGACATCTTCTCAAGACTTTTTAAGAAGTAAAAAGGGAAATTCAATGGATTATTGAATTGAAAATGAGATAATAATAAAAAATGGCAGGCTTTAAAAATAGAATATCTACCTTCACAAGTGATAATTCTAGTGATGACTATCAAAGGGTTAATTAGCACATCCTTAATCCACTCCTTGGAGTATCCCTTAGCTCTTGCGACATTCTGAAACTCAAGTTTAAAGAACCTGTTGTATCTCGCCCGTGGCAACTAGTGGTGTTTGAACCAGTGGTCTCCAATCCTTGGAAGCTTTGTGGCTAAGGCAATTGATTCCTCAGAGACTAAGAAGGTCAGAGAGCCCACGCGCACCATCCTTCCATCGAATCCTAGGGATAATTGCAGAGAAATGTCGTCATTGTGGCCTTTCAGATGGACCAAGAACGGTTCCCACCCTGCGCGAAGGAATACCTCCCTACATTGTGTGGACTCGGGGATAGCAAAGAGGTCAGCATAGGAGGACAACTCATATCGTTTGGGCATGGTGACAATGTGGAGAATGAACAGAGGGTGGAATTTGACAGAGGACGAGCGCAATTTAGCAGAGGCTGAGTGCAATTAGGCAAAGGGTGAACACAATTGAGCAGAGGATGAGTGCAATGCATAAATGGGATAAGAATTTGAACTATCCCTCCATTTTTTAATGCACCCAAGGTGGAAACGGTTGAATTCATTGATGAATTCATCACACACAAGTTGCCATGTGTGAGTGTGAGTGCGTCGATTTCGAATTCAAAGAGTATCTTTTAGGAGGCAATCGTAATGATGAAGGAGAGTTAGATCAATGTCCAAGTCTTCAACTTGGACATTTGATCATAAAAATGTTTAATAATTGTATCATTTAACTCTCAATTGCCATTTAACTAACTCATCATACAACTGAACAACCAAATAAATTCAAACGATTCTTGGTTATCTGAAATCGTGGTCATTTACTGTGTGTATACACCTCGTCTGATCCTTCATATGGTGTGTCATCTGATCGTCCATATGCTACCTCATATGGTCTTTCAAATGGCACCCCATATGACACTCCATATGGTACTCCTGTGTGAAATGAAATATGTTCATCCTGTAATGGATGTTTTGTCCATAGCACTCAGTCTTAAAACACTTTTGACAGTCACAGTAAACAGGAGTAGAAACAGGATAAGAGTATTCCATTATTACTTGTTTTGCCATCGTGCTCACACAATATGTTCCTCTATCTCGCATATTATTAGGCATGTAATCACAAATCTGTAATGGAAAACCAGTTAAGTGGTATGTCAAAGAAATGTACAGCAGTTTATAACACACAGGGAATATTTAGCATTTCAAAATAAAATAATTGTTGATATAATAGCATGTATCATGAAAACAATACACATAAATTTTTACAAAGATTCCACTCCTTCTTCTCATGGATTATAGATAGGCAGTGTTGTCATTTGTTAACTCATGAAACCCCTCCCCCATTCCTAAGTATTGTGACACCTCATAATAAAAAATATAGGAAACCAGTCAATTCTCCCAATAGCCAAAGATTTACAGCTTGTTAAGTGTAGAGATAAATTCCACATATCGATCTGACGAGACGGTTAGAATATGGCCCCACCTATAAGATAAAAGATCCTACATATAGATAAGAAGAGGTAGGAGAGAGAGTTTCAATATAGTCTCAAAGTTAGTTCCCAATGACAGATTTACGCAGTTCATTAACCTTAGCTTAACCATACATACTTCGTGTCAGCTTTGTCTACAAGTAATGTCGTACATTAGGACAAGTTTAAGATTTAGGAATTTCTTATTTTTTGTCAGATTATCATCCTCACTAGGTAGAATGCCCCGCTGCCAGCAAGCATGTTCAGTACTTTGGTGGGCTTACCTAGTCATACCACAGTCCGGTACCCGATGCCAGCAGACCTGTTCAGTATCCCGGAGGGTTAGCCTCTTACACCCTTAGAGACTGGCCCTCCATCTTTTAAGATTTTAATATAAGATTGCTTTGTGCAAGAAGATGGGGGGACAACTCTGAAAAAAACTTTTTCTCTTTTTTCAATTGGGATGGTATTTATGTTAGAGGATGACTTTCCTTTATATATTCCTTATAGATTGTCCTGATGTAAGGGGTACTTAAGAGGACGTGGCCTATCTAAAGATATGATATAATCAAGCATTTTTAGTGAGTAGTGGATGGTACCATTAGGAAAGAACAGAAAGATATATTTAGGCTCAACTCACTTTCTTATTTTTTAAGTTAGTGTGATGTTTCCATGGCTAATCGATAATTAGACCTCCTTGTTACTCTTTAATAAAGATACTTTACTCACTTACTTAGGGTTCTTGGGAAAACTTATTAGTAACCTCTAAGTTTGATGGTTACAGTATCACTTCCTTATATCTAGTGGTGAAGGTTTAAGAGCAACTACTATTAAAGATGCCTTGAGAAAAAGAAGATGGAAATCTTTGCAAAAATGTGGCTAATTACAACAAGTCATTATTCAATTGATGCTTAGCAGACAACAAGGTTCAAATATAGTAATATTTTGAAGAAAAAAATCCTTCCTTTATATCCCCTTGAGATTGTCTACTCCTGGTGAAATAATTACCTACAGAAATATCTAGAATTGTCAAACAAAATTCAAAATTATTTACATATGTACAGTCGAAAATTCAGAAAAATATTCAAGAACAAGGGGGAACTTCCCCATCTACTAAGGCGAATGCCTTGTCAGTTGACATGACCTGTAGAAAATCTTCTTTGGAAAAGGGCATGTGATAAAGTTTGAGTCAATGTCCATTTACTACAAAGGAGACTTGTTCATTGTCAATTGTTTTGATTTTCACAGCCCCATTGTCATACACGGTGACTACCTTGTAAGGACCCAACCACTGAGTGGTAAGTTTTCCTTTGAAAGTCTTAAATCGGGAGTCAAACAACAAAGCCCAATCACCAGGTTGGAATTTTTTCTTCTTAATAAACTTGTCATGCCACTTGATCCTCTGGTTTTGGACTAATATTGTTCATTGGATAGCATCTTGCATGATCTCATCCAACTCATTTAATTGTAGGGCTCGATGTTTCTGAGCCTCATCTAAATTTAATCCCAATTCTGCGGCAATATAAAAGGTCCTTACTTGGAATTCTATTGGTAGAAGTACTTGTTTCCCATATACTAGCTCATAAGGGGTATGCCCAGTGGTGTTTCTATAGGTGGTTCGATATGCCCACAAAGCCTCTGGAAGCCTATCAGCCCAATCCTGATGATACAATTGAACAGTCTTGGTTAAGATAGCTTCTAGAACTTTGTTTGTGGACTCTACCTGACCATTAGCTTGTGGGTGGTATGGAGAAGACTTGCAGTGCTTAATCCAATATCTCTCCATTAGTTCTCTCATCAACTTGGAAGTGAATTGAGTGCCTTGGTCTGTAACAATTTCACGAGGAACACCAAAGCGAGTAAAGATGTCTTCATAAATGAATTCGACAACGGATTTTTCTGTAGCCCTAAATAGGGATTTTTCCTCTACCCACTTGGTGACATAATCTGTACAAACCAAAATATATTTTTTCTTACGAGACATGGGTGAAATTGGTCCTACAAAGTCAAGGGCCCATTTCTCGAAAGGTTATATCATAACTTGGGCATGCAAGGGCATTTCGTCAGCTGACATGGGTCTTCCTATCCTTTGACAACTATCACAACTCCTCACATACTTGGCATCATCCTTGAAAATGCTAGGCCAATAGTAACCTGAATGTAACATCTTATATGTTGTACGTTTGTCAGAAAAATGGCCACCATATGGTCCATCATGACAACTTCGTAGTATTTCTGGTATCTCGTCTTCTCGGACACATCTACGAATAATTAGGTCTGGACCAGTACGAAAAAGGTCATGACCAACCCAAGAGTAATTGGCACTTTGCGTAATGATTCTATGTTTTTCATGAGGTGACAAATGAGATGGTAACTTCCTAGTAGCCAAATAGTTTGTCATATCCGCAAACCACGGGGTATTTACAGAGAGGGAAAAAAGGTGCTCATTTGGGAAACTATCATCAACGAGAATATCATCATCCTCATTTTTTATTTGTGAAAGAAAATCAGCTACCAAATTCTCCTTTCCAGGTCGGTCAAGAACGGTGATATTAAACTCTTGCAATAGCAGGAGCCACCTAGTCACTCGACCATTAGTTATGGGTTTATTCATGAGAAATCTAATGGCGAAGTGATCTATATGTACAAATACTTTGTAACCTGTGATGTAGTGGTGAAACTTATTGATAGCATGAACTACTGCCAAGAATTCCTTCTCGGTAACTGTATAGTTTAACTCGGCAGGGAACAAGTTCTTGCTCACAAAATAAATGGCATAGGATTAAGGTCTTCTTTTTGCCCTAATACTTCTATTGCGGTGTCGGAGGAATCAGTGGATATGTGAAATGGGAGAGCCCAATTGTGTCCCCTAAGAGCTGGTGCCACAGACAACTTAGTTTTCAGAGTTTCAAAGGTGGTTTGACACTGCTCAGTCCAAAAAAAATCAACATCCTTTATTAACAATCCAAACATGGGTGCAACAATCTTTATGAAATTTTCAATAAACCGCTGGTAGTATCCAGCATGTCCAAGAAAGCCTCTCACCTCTTTCTGAGTCTTGGGGGGTGGAAGTTTGACGATGACCTCAATCTTTGCAGGATCGACTTTAATCCCTTCAAATGAAACATGATGTCCTAGAACCACTCCTTCAGTCAACAACATTTTACATTTTCATTACTTATTGACATATGATAAGGACTTTTTTCTAAATTATCTAGGGCTTCCTGGTAAGTATTTCCATATACTGTGAAGTCATCCATGTATACCTCCACACAATCATAAATAAGATCAACAAATATCCCTAGTATTGCCCTTTGAAATGTGGCAGGAACATTACACAATCCAAATGGTAAGACCCTATAGGAATAGGTGCCCCAAGGACAAGTAAAGGTAGTCTTGTCATGATCCTCAAGTGCTATGAGAATTTGATTGTATATACTATATCCATCTAAAAAGGAAAAATATTTATTTCCAGACAGGGTATACAAAACTTGGTCAATGAAAGGAAGAGGAAAATAATCCTTCAGAGTGGCTTTGTTAAGTTCCCAAAAATCAACACAAATCCTCCATTTTCCAGTCACTTTATTTGGAACCACTACAAGCGGGGATACCCACTTACTGTCGGAGATGGGATAAATAAATCTGACATTTAATAACTTTTGGATCTCCTCTTTTACTATATCTTTGAGTGTTGGGGTCATCCTTCTTTGGGGTTGCCTAATAGGTGTTACTTCCCCCTGGGTATATATGTGATGGATACATGTGTCAGGGTGTATACCCTCCATGTCAATGTATTCCCAGGCAAATGCCCCTGATTGTTCTTTAAGGATACTTATTAACTACTTTTGTTGGTCTGCATCTAGTCTGGAGTTTATATGTAGAAATTTCCCTGGACTAATCTTGTAGGGCATGGTATAAGATGTGGCAGACGCGTCTATATCGAAGATGAAAGATGTCAAAGACAAAATTGATGGGTCCAATTGTTCATGAAATTCTTCCCCAAACATGTGCTCAAATTAGGGAAAATATTGTGGAAAATCAATACACGTGATAACATAAATAAACTGGTTTAGCACATTTTCCGTTGTGTGCTCCTGAAGTACCCAGAAATGATCACTTGGCAATATGGGTTCTTCCCAATCCTCATTCTCGTATGGACATTCAAGCCACCATAGATTCTCCATGATAGGTTGAGTTGGAGGATATATGGTGAGCTTCTGGATAAAGAGTCCATTTGAGATGGTCATTTCTCCCTCTCTACAGCCAATAAATGCATTGGTTATGGCTAACCAAGGTCTTCCCAAAATAACAGGATGGCCTTTGGTAGAATCCTTTGAGTGGATGACCAGGAAGTCTACTGGGTACTCCCGTGAAGCTAAAGTAACTATGATTTCATCCAAAATTACTTCAGGTATGACCCTGGTCTTATCTGCTAATTCCAAAATGGTTGGGGTAGGTCTAAGAAGAGATTTTAACTGTAATTCCTCCAAGGTAGTAACGGTCATAACATTGATGGTTTCCCCTAGGTCTATGAGAGTGTTCCCAATGGAAACCTCATTAATGGTTATGGTCACTACGGGGTTTCTTGGGTTCCCATATTTTGCTACCTTACGTTGTTTTGATATGTATTCAGAAAGTTCTCCTATCAAATGTATTGTTGGAGGATCATTTTGCTTCCTTCCTGGCTTCTTAATACACAATTCTTTGACCACCTTATTGTAGATTGGAATATCCTTATTGGCTTGTAACAAGGGAATCTTAACACAAATATTCTTCAATTCATTCAAGGTGTCAAATTCCGGTCGGTTGGTAGGTTTCTTGATTACTAATCTTTCTGGATAAGGAGGGGTCTTCGTAATTTGTGAAGGTTTATTTTAGGGAAGCTTGGGTTCTTGGTCCTTAGGAATAATAACATCTTCCCACCTAGTGTCATCTATGGGTTGTTTGGGGGTTTCCTCTTCTTCTTCTTCCTGGATGACTATTGAAGGCCTTTGCCTCTCCAGAACTTTTCCCAACCTCAGTTGAATCTCCTGCAATGGAACATGAGAAATAACATATGTCGGGAAGGCATGCATCTCAACATTGTGAAGAGGTTGAGTGGGATTATTATTGGGATTGGGCACTGGTTGTGATGGTAATAGTGTTGGTCTTGGGAAGCTTGCATTCTGATATTGTTGCAGTTGTTGTTGTGGAATAAGAAGGTAAAGGTGGCGGAACAAAACCCGACAAAAGTTGTGGGATGTTCGATGGAAACTAAGGGTAAGGATGGTTGAGCATAGGGACAGGTGGAGCTTGAGGGTTCCCTTGGTTATGCCCTCCTCTCCATCCTTGAAGCCAAGGATGGTGGTACTGTGCCGACCAGCTTTTCCAACTCGATGAGTTCCACTGTTGTGGTTGTTGATAATAGGGTGGAACTTGATGTTGTAGATCCGGGTATGTAGGTTGATTCATAGGCTGTCATGGCCTCCTAGGTGCATAAGAGGAATCCCCAGGATCCCCACTCCTATATATGGCTAACAAATCGGGCAATGATGGACATTTTTCAGTTGAGTGGTCCTCTGTGTAGAAGCCACAAACTGAAATTTTATCTAATGGGCATTCCCTTGAGGAATGCTTCATCCTACATCTTGGGAAAAATATGCTCATTGTTGCATTTTCCTCCTCCTGTTTATTTTTAATCTTTACGGTGTCCAACTGGGAACCTATTGTGCTTAAGATATATGTCTTGAAGTTCTCTAAAAGATTCCCTATCCCTACTCTTGTGATACCACTTGAACTAACTGGTTTTAAGTTTATACCATAAGGATCTCGAACATTCTTCCCTGTTTTAGCTCTACTCCTCGAGTAATTCTTACACATTTCATAGATTTCGGCAAATGGTCTATGGGATATGTCACCTAATGCCATCAAGTTAAGTATCTATAGGTATTCCTCTGAAATCCCTTTAAGGAAAAGAGCCCTAACTGCATCATCTAGAAGGTCATGGTATTTTGATTTCTGTGAGATATAAGCAAATCGTTCCATATAATCCTCGAGATTCTCGTCCTCTAACTGTTGGATTTTGAAAATATCGTTACGAGAATCCTTGGATTTGCAGTAGTCTTGGTACTTCTTAAGGAATATATCTTTCATGGCTTCCCAAGACCTAATACTAGATTCTCCCAACCCCATGAACCGTCTTAGTGCAGAGTCCTTGATGGTGGCAGGAAAGAATTTTAGTTTCTAGGCATCTTGTAAGTAGTTGTAGCTTCTACACAAGATGTCGAACTCAAATAGGAAGGTATTCGGGTCTTCATTGCTTTTACTGTAAAAGGTGGGCAGTGCTGAGAGGGGAATATTTTTCATATTGACATTATGTGTGGTGTCCAAAATTGGAAACCCGAAGGTGGTTTCAGTTTGGTTTTCAGTTTCTTCTCCCTCCTCGTGTCTTACATTGTTGTGATCCTCTTGATCATCCATACTGGTTTGGTTTCCAAAAAGAGAGTACCTAGGTGGTTTTATCCTTAAAGAGAACAAAGTATCACAAGGTTCTTGTCTAAGAAAGGTATCCCTATGATGGGAAGGTCTTCCTAATGCTTGGATGTTTGGGACTCTACTCGAGCCGGTTGAGATTATTGGTGCCAAAGTTTCTGTTTAAATTTGGGAAACAATTATGTTGGTTGAACTACCAAACAAAGTATTCACCTGCTCAGGGTCTATGATGTCTACAAAGTTAGGGTCTCCTGATGGTGGTGAAAAGACAAAGGTTGTGTTGGTTGGTTCTATGGAAGGCTCGAGTGGTATTGCTTCATGTCCCACTATTACTGATGCTTCAATTTTCTGTTCTATAGTGCTCCCTGTTTTAGTCTCTTCAGAGACTGCTTTAGCTCTTTGGGTTGAGCTAGCTCATGTTTTTCGGTATCTGTCTGTGGAGTTTATGAGTGGAATGTTCCTTCCCTCGAAAAGGTCGGAAGGAACCTTGGTCGAAAGGTCTGATTTGGTTTTAATGTATCTGCCCTTTGGGTCCCTAGGTTTGTTCATGAAAGCAAACAAAAAGAAAAACTACCATTGGGTTTGGGGGAACCTGCTATAACATATGCACAAGTTTTTACCTCTCGTCTTAAAGTTCCCCCGCCATCTAACTAATGCTAAGGTTTAGAAATGATCTATCTCCTAATTATTTCCTACCTTGAGATAACTCCACGACAACGGTGCCAAAAATAACGGGTGTTCTATATGCACTAAAAACCCTTAATTAAATTGTCAACCCGAGGTAAGTAGAGTTGTAGCACTATATGTGCCAAGGCAGAAAAGCTAGAGGAAATATAATCTAACTAAGGAGATGGCCTATCTGAAGGTTAATCTACTTAAGAAAAGACTATCAATGAGCAAACCCTATCAAGAAACTTGAACTATTTACCCTAAGCAACTTTTAAACAATGGATCGATGGATTGTTCCTAAAGAAGCAAATGAAAACCCTACTTTGAACAAGTTAACCTATTTAATCTAATGAACAAAAGCAAGTCATCTATTTAATCTATTCAACTTAATGAGCAATAGCAACAACAAATTAATCTATTCAATCTATTCAAATCAATGAGCAACAACAAGTAAGCAAGTAAACAATCAAACAACTAACCTGTTAAAACTTATTCAACAAGTATACTAATCAAAACTGCTCAACATGTAACTAATCAAAACTATTCAGCAAGTGAACTATATTCTTAAGATAAAGCTCATAATTACTTCTAATCTACAAAAGGAAATCTTAACCTATTTAATTAAAAGCATCATGACAATATTCAAAGATTAATCAACAACTATTCTTAATCTACAATAGTAAGAAACTTCAAATATGATGATTACGTCTTCAGTGTCTTATGACATCACGATGGCATCTAACAATTAGTGATAACTCAAGAGGAATAAATTCAATATTAACTTCTATGGAGAAATGAAAAGTATGAATCAAGCAATCTAACAAGAGCTTAGCCATCATAGAAGAAATATCAACTATCCTGAAAATCCATGTGATCTTTCAATTTATGCATTAATCATCAATAATAATAAAACATTATTCTACTCAATTCAAATGCATTCCTATGCTAATGTAAGCAAATTCATACGATTAAAAACTTGTAACTAAAAGCTTAACTCAAACTCACACTTCTAATTAAAATTGCAATTTAAATCTAGAACGGAAATTTCATAAAATAAACTAAGCTAATCGTATTTAAAAACTCAAATTGCAAGTTAAAATGCTTATAAAAACATAATTCAAATTCTACTTTTATTCTAGCATACTACAAGAAATTTGATAAGCAAACTGAGAATTAAATTAACAAAACTCACAACTACTAATCCATCGAAACTTTGCCAAAGAAACTTTGTACTTTGTGTTGCATTAATACTTTGTTTTAGTTATTCTATTTGAGCCTACAGGAATTCAATTTAACATTTAACACACAACAAGGTTAGAAGCTTGCAAGCTATTTTCTAACAATTAAAAAGACATGGCATATTGACAACTATCCCCTACAAGCAACCTGCAAAAAGGAAATCAAAACAATTAAATGATAAACTGTTAATGTTTATGCCATTATTATAGTTCTTTGCATTTCAATATATAAGAGCATCATAAGAACAAGATCACTGAGAAATACACATTCACAAAAGACACAACATTTATCTTGGGAAACCCTCTAGGGGAAGAAAACCCAGCAAAAACTTCCTTATCATAAATAGCTTATACAATGTTCAAGAGATAACTCAAACCAATACAGATAGTCCTCCCCAAGAGATGCGTCACTCTTCTTCTCTTCTCTCTAACTGGTAATTGCAGCTTGCCTCATAAGAGAATGAGCAAGTGAGTTGTGTGTTTGAAGTGAGGCACTAGCCTCTTATTTATACAAAACTGGCACGTGTGAAAGGTCACAACTGGCAGGGCCGACCTCTCACTCTGGGTGGGTAAACCCACCTTTAATTAATTTTGGGTCTTCCATAATAACTGTTGGGGCCGACTTCTTATTCTACCCTTTGTAATTGCCCGATGACCAATCCGCAAAAGGGGATTTGGTCCTTATACAATTACCGACATGATTAATCCACAATGGGGATTAATCCAATAACAATAATAATAATAACGACAAGATTAATCCACAATGGGGATTTAATCCAATAATAATAAGAATGCTCTTCGCAGTTACATTATTTCAACACTCCCCCTTAACAAGAAGGGTATTCTTCATCAGCATCAGGTGAGAGATGTCTGCATCATCAGTGGCATCTGGAGGACAATATCGTCAATATCATCTTGAAACATTGGCTAACACATTTACGAGTGATCGGAAGTTTTCTTTATAGACAGTATCATCATTCTCGAATGAATGTTATCATCATTTGCATCAAATATGTATCAGTAAAAATGATACCTCATCACATCACTAGGCTGGCACATCATAGTACTACACTGGCTTACTACACTGGCTCAATGTCACAGCGGTTAAGTTGGTAGCTCATTGTCAGTCACATCTTGCTTTACGTCTAACAACTAGGTTAGATGCAAGGAATATCACCATCTCGCTTTACGTCTAACAACTAGGTCAGAAGCGAGGAATCACAACGTCATGTTTTACGTCTAACAACTAGGTCAGAAGCATGACTCATCTTGCTTTACATCTAACAACGAGGTCAGAAGCAAGGAACACATCAACATCTCGCTTTACGTCTAACAACGAGGTCAGAAGTGAGGAATCATCTTGCTTTACGTCTAACAACTAGGTCAGAAGCAAGGAATCAACAGCATCATGCTTTACATCTAACAGCGAGGTCATAAGCATGACTCATCTTGCTTTACATCTAATAGTGAGGTCAGAAGCAAGGATCACACGGCGTCATGCTTTACGTCTAACAGTGAGGTCAAAAGCATGACTCATCTTGCTTTACGTCTAACAACGAGGTCAGAAGCAAGGAATACATCTACTCCCCCTTTCAGGGAGGGTCCTTTCAGACAATACCAAGCTTATCTCGAAAGTGTTCAAACTTTACACGAGATAGA
>ML780339.1:926712-937542 GCA_009831015.1 Picea engelmannii
TAAAGACATCTGATGCAATGTCCTTCATTGTACCTGCTATAAGAAACACTGATATACCAAATACAACACATATAGGTGTTTTGGGGAGTGGAAATACTTCTAGATAAAATTTTATAAATCAGCACAATCACCCGAGAGTAATGCTGGGAAGGGTGACCATTTAGGGAGTAGTGCTGATATGTAACATGTGGCTTAAGTAAAATAGTGCAACAAAGCAAAAAATAATTTTCAATCATATATTTAAATTTTACAGAAAAAGCAATTATTAAAGTTCAGGAATCGTGAAGGATCAGCCGGAAGAAAGCAATGCAAGAAGGGAGGGATTTGCACTGCTTACTCATTCAAACGAAAGTCGAAAATTACAACTTGCTTGGAAAGCTTTTAATTCTATTTTTTTCATCATGTGTACGGAGAGAGGAATGTGGATGTTGATAGGCTTTCAAAAGCTGGTTTGCATTTGGATGCAGGTGTTTGGATCATTCAGGAGAAGGTGGAGGGTCAATCCACTGAATTTTTTCATGAACCTTTCATATAATCCTGGGGATTTTTCAACAGTTACCAAAATGCTTGCAATATCTTAAGGACTGTGTTAGGTGCTCAAATTATATTTATAGTATCTGCATACTTTTTAGAAATGATCTCAGTTATGTTTTTTTTATATCTTATCCTGTTATGGGACCTCCTTTCATGTATTTGTTGGAGCAGGATACTTACATGACCTATTGTTATCTGATCTCCCTGTAAGGGGACTTTTTGAGAAGCAGTTTTGCATCTACTGAATATTATCTTGTTATATATAATAAAATTACAATTTTTTCTGAGGGAGGGATAAAAAGGTCGAAAAATAAAATAGTTAGTTCAAAGTTTAAACCACCCTAAGAGAACTTATGTTTTAAGACCAAAATTTATACTATATTGATACGAACTTCTGTAAAAGCCTCTCAACTATTTACTAAACTAATAGTGAAACAGACCCTTCTGATGGAAACCCTAATTAATTGGTATTTTATCATATCTTACCTGATATGTCAATCTGATCATCAAAGGGCACTTCTCCGTTCCTGCAAATATAACGCTAGGATTCAAAATCAAATCCATTATAAAAAAAAGGACTATCATAAAAATTGTATAAATGTTGTTTCCTACCTACCACAAAATAAAATATTTTGGTACTTTCAAACTTACATTTCATCTGACATACATTGTAATTCCCCTTCATTAAAACAGTTTTCCATCCAGCTTTCTGATACTTGTCCTATGTTTTCACTTGGAGAACTGTATGCATGTTCTATAAGCCAAAACAGTGTTATTCCTTAGGGAAAGACAAAACATTCAGAAACAGAACAAAAAGTGTTCAAACAACATACCATTGCTTGCCAACCGTGGTGAAGTGTTATTAGAAATCTGTATATCCCCGGATCTGCAAATAAATGAATTCCCGCCATCCTAATATCCAAAACCACAAATGACTAATAAGCAATTGTTAAAAACAAATCATGAAAACCTGTATGGTTTTATCTTCTTGAATTTCATCGCATATATGATAGACTATATGAATTCAATTGAATGGCATTTTTAACTGTTGGTGTGATACTGACAAAAACGACCAATATTTTTGTGTTACCGCATAAGTTTACATGTGATCTATACTCAAGAGTTTAGAAAAGTTGCAGGATCCAAAACCACCCAGAGTTATAAAAGAAGTCATTGACAGAACAGGAGCATGGACATAATTTGACGGTGCTGCTCAGGGGTTTCTTTGCATGGGAGGAGCTGGAGGAATTTTATATTGCTCAGAGTCCACGTTCTAGAAGTATAAAACAGGCCTGGGCAGAAGTACAAACAACAGGGCAGAAGTAATTGCTTTGAAACTGATTTTAATGTTAGCTGTGAAAAAACGAATTCAGAAATTGCAGGTGATGGGTAACTCCAAAGTTGTAATTGATTGGATAACAGGTATTTCTGCTATGAGGAACTTTCACTTGAGGCCCATATTTGGTGAAATTAACAATTTGAAAAACTCAATAAATTAAGTTTCTTTCTTTCATGTATTCAGAGAGAGGAATTGCACAACTGATGCCTTATTAATTGGGTCTGCAGATGGCTCCAGGTACATGGCATATCTGGGCACATCAGGAAGAGTGCTGAGCGAATATGATCCAGGGCCTTTCATATGACTTTCCCCTGATATACTGCAGATTATTACAGATGTGGTTATATATATTTTTCTTTGATGTAAATTTCTGGAATAATAGGTTGGCTGGGCAGACTTAATGTTGTAATTTTGAACTTCTTTTGGAAAATTTGTAACGTAAAGGTCTTTTTTTTGTTTCAGTTTTTGAACTGATTCAGACCATATGAACCTTCTTTTGAAGAAATTGAAAGCCAGTTATAACAGGGTGATGTAAACAGATATGCAGAACAGTTTCAGGACTTTTTGGATGAAGTAGAAATAGGAAGAAATCATTGAGTGCCAATAGCCATCTACAGAATGTAATTTTGTTTTTTATTTAATGAAATAACAATTTTTTTTCCAGGGAAAAAAAGTTACATGTGATGGCCTGTGTTTCTGTTAGCAGTGCAAATCCATGCCATTTGCATTAACAACATTATCAAGTTATGTAACAGGAATATATGTTCTTTGTGTCGGGCCTGTTTTTTCCTTCAAACTTGTCTGTGCATAGAAAAATAAAAACATCATGCAAAATCCACCTCAATTATTGCAAAACCAGGCTCAGTACGTTCATCACAGATGGTAGGATCAGGAAAATGTAGCATTCGGCGTCTTTTTGAATGGGGACTATCTGCATCTCTCTGCACCGCAAGGGGCGAAGAGGTTGGTTCTTGATACCCTGAAAAGCAATAAGTTGCTATAAGTAAGGCCCACAACCTGTAGTCTAGCAATGGTCCAATTTTGTAATATCACAAGGAGAACAATCTGATGTGCTACTGAACTTTAATCAACAACACCTTGTTTGGCCATGGAAGTTGGAGCAAGTTCAGACTCCATGCAGTCTTTAGCTGGTGTTGATTCAAACAAGTTCCGTGACTCCTCTTCACTTACAGTCAAATCATCCCATAAGATCTGTGAAATTGCTGAATGAGAAGCAACAAAAAGAACGTTTAGATTTACATAAATGAGGAGTTGCTGATAGATATTTCATATTGCAGATTTGTCCTCAAAAACTTAATATTAAGGAAACCTTCTATAGATTGTTATGCTAAGGAAATTCCTAGTTAATTGAGCTCTTGCTTTTCATCTCCCTAAATGATGAGAAGTTTCAGGGTTAAATAATGTATTTTAGGGGCTCAAAAAATAAAATCAGTAGTGTCCAACTCACTCATGTAACTCACATTAACATAGCAAAGGTGAAAACCAATTCATATCAACAACCAGTAGAGCAAAGATTTCTCTGCAATCTTTCCTAGAGACAAAAAAAAAGCAAATTTTTTTGGATTAATGATATATTTCACATGGTCTAGTAGCATGGGCTTCCCTAGTGAGAATTGTCAACATAAGAGATTGGAAACTGATGAGGATCTTAAAGACACGTCAACAAACAACAAAGCAGAGATATTTCCACAAATGTACAAAGAGACGAAAAGGGTGTGAAATATATTTGGTTAATAATATTATTGCTCAGAAATAAAAATTAGTAGTATCCATTTCCCTGGTTGGAGCTTACAGCAATGACATTAGAGCCAACAAATGTCAGACATTTTCGAACAGACATCAATGATCAAGCATTGCAAGAGATTTTTTATGAACATGCCAAGAGATTAAGATTTGTTCAAAGTTATATTATCCATGTACTTCCCGTGCTCAAAATATAGAGTTAGTAATGTTGGTTTCCCTGGTTAAAATCCACATCAACATAACAGAGGAGAAAAAAGTCTAATATCTTTAGAATTGACATTATAATAAGCATATCAAACTTTCTTCTGCAAACTTACCAAGAGACCGAAAATGAAATGAAGTCTTTTGGGTTGATAGCATATTTCAGGTGCTTAAGTTTAATGGTGATGGCTTCCCGGTTGGAATTCATATCATCACAAAAATGTTCTAAGATTTAAGAATTCGATCAGCTTTTGGCACAGTAGAGAGTTTCTGCTAACTTTTCAAGAGGCAAAGGAAGGTGTAGTGTTTTGGGCAACAAATATTTCTGATAAGCTCTAAAACAGGTAATGTTGGTGTCGGTGGGTGGAATCTTATACCTTAACAGAGGTGAAACTGTTTAAGATTTTGGACATCACATTGACAATCGGCATGGTAGAGATTTTTAGATGGTACAGTCAGAAATCAAATCAGTAGTCTTGGTTTCCGTGAATGGAACTCAAATGAACATTGCATTGGCAAAAAAGCCCAGATTTTGGATTTAACAACGTCAAGAAGCATAAGCAGAGATTTGCCTACAAACTTACTAAGAGGCTAAAATGGAGGTAAAGTTGCCCCTGGCTGGAGTTCAAATCAAGTTAACAGAAGCAAAATAGGTATGAGAATTAGAAATTCACACCAACAATTAGCATAACTAGGATTTTCCTACAAACTTACCAAAATCTGAATGCAGATGCTCAAGAATACAAAATCAATAATGCTGATTGCCCGCTTTGAAGATCGGCAAAGCAGAGGTTTTCACTGAAAACTTACCAAGAGGCGAATCGACATCAAGCTGAAATTCATCCCCCTGCCATTGCCAGGACTCATTGAAGGACATCTTCTGGAAAAGTCAAAGGATCTTATTGGAATTACAAGAAAACGATAACAATATATATCTGCCAAACAATGGAATCCTGCTGGATAACGCTCTCGCCGAGCAGCGGAGTGCTGACAAATATTTGTTAATGTCGGTCTGATTAATGTCGGTCTGAAAAATGCCGTTACAAAAAACGAGGAAGCCTTTGAAAATATGTTAAAAAACAGAGAAATTATTTATTTAGTGCAAAGAATTCGTCACCGACAGAATCCCTGGTTTACAGTTCAGACAGAAAGGTTCTGGTACAGGCCTCTCTCACACGTTGCTGACGATGGAGCGCGCCGAGACAGATCAGCAAGACAATTAAGATGACAAAATCAGATATGAAAAGAGAGAAATCTGTCAAGCTCTGCTGCAAGAAACATTAATGGATATTGAACACCTAATAACTGGTCAGTTCGTGTAATTTCCTATTTAAGTCTTCAAAGATCCGAACACTGAAACTAGCTTCTCTTAAAAGCCTCACTAAATTTAAACGATATTAAAGGCCTCGTTAAATTTTGCTGTTTGTGGAAAACCTAGGCTATGAACGCAAGATTTCAGCTGGTCTTTTCGTCAAAGTATGCAAGTCTTTCCATGATATGCATTTTTGCCGAGATTTATGATAGTTTCCTTAAATGCAGCAGAGGATTTTGTGCATAGCTTGAATACTTGGAAGTATTTGCATGAGAAAAAAGGCAAAATAAAAACATTTCTTCAAAAAATCTTAGCGAGCTTTGGCGCCAAATGGAGGATCTAGCCATTCAGGGCCGCAAAATCAGGCAAATGCAATCAATTTAATTTTATTATCTTGAAGAAATCGGTAATCTGGAAAAACGAGACAGAAAACCAACAGAAAATAAAAATTTCTTAAGCCTCAGGAAGCACGAAACTAACCGTTTCTCTTTCAGATTGGATCATTTCACAGCATAGGCAGCTAAATGCACCCTTTCATAAGCCCATAGTGCTAAAAATCAGCTCCATTCATCCCAGCTAACCGTGTAATCTCATCATTTACTCCACTATTTAACTCGCTCTTGTCAATCTAAGCAAAAGCACGCTGGATTTCGCTAAGGCTACTCCAAAAACGCCAAACGAACAAGCTTTCAACCGATTATTATCGGATTCTGCTAAATTATATGAAAAAGACACGAATCGGTTTCTATTCTGCACTGCTGGGATCATAACTCTTGATGGACAAATTTCGTATAAAAACTGACCGTTCTTTGCACTTATCCATTCATTTCCGTGCATTTAAACGCAGATTTAGTTGGTTTTCTCGAAATGCTCCGAGCGACACAAAGACTGGCAAAACTTACATCAAATGACGCCGAAATCGGCCGACCTTTTCCCCAAAAGTTTTCGCGCTCATTGCCTGCCACTCTCCACTTGTGGACGATTTTCACAGCTCCTTTTTCCGGTTTTTAGCACTAAGAGGCCAGTATTTTCCATAAATAAGCCAGCAATTTTGGCTACATTTTATAGCCAAGGACCAGCATTTTGCTTCCGAGGAGTAATAGTTTGACCATTTTGGGGCCTGTTGTTCTGCAAATCCCTCCGAAATAAGCTCGCTTGGGATTTGAACTGTTCTATCTACTGTTCCGTTTAAACGCTGTCGTTCACTTCACCGTGGTTAAAGATTGATACCGGATCTACAAACTGCGGTTAAGGTTAGAGTGACCTGAGTTAATGAAGTTTGTGGTCTCGTAAGCACGCACAAAAGTGTGAGCTTTAGTCCCACGTGTTAAAAGACACTGTGCTAGTATCGCCTCATCATGCAAAAGAGGGCTAGGCGTGACTTTGGTTTTTATAAAACACATAATTGATATAAATAATAATAAATCAGATTAAAAGATATTATAATGTTAATGGGTAAGAGAAAGAGAGGAGATTTAAAAACAGAATATTAATTGATAAGGAAAAAATAATATTACAATATCAATGGGTAAGAGAAAGGGAGTAAATTTTACAATAGAATAAGTTATTCTTTAAAAAGTTACATATATATCTACACAAAACCTGTTATAAAGAATGGCGAGAAGGTTCATTTAGTAATGAATTAATTATTAGATATAAAAAATAAAATAAAAGAGTGTTAATATGACATAAGAATTATAGTATGTTGGAATTTATACTAATCTTTTTATTTATTTGTAATTGTTATATCAATTTTTTGACTTATTTGATGATTATAATAATAATAATAATTTAATTTTAAAGTTACTCTACATCAAATTGGTGTATGAGATATTTTTGTTTGTAAACAAGGACGAGGGGTCTACTGAATCCAATGATTTGATTAACAAAATCTTCTAAAGTATACATACTTTATTCAATAATAACGTTTATTCCACTTTAAAATTAACAAAAAAAAATTGAAATATAATTTAACACTATAAATATTAATATTTAATTATAATTAATTATGATTGTGACATAAAATACTTTTATCTTAATGTGGGTTGCTATTTATTTCAACTTATTGAAATGAAAGTGACCTCTTACAAAGTTTTCATATTTCTTTTTAATTTAAAGAAAACAATTTCACAATAATAAATAATAAATGTACAAAAAGAAGTAAAGTATATTTTATATATTTACTCAACATGAATTCATGTAATATTTATATTTAAAGTATATAAATCAAAATGAAAAATAATATTTCATAATAAAAATATATACATTTAATTATTATTATGTAAAAATCTAGATATAATAATATAATAAACCAAAATAAATATATCTTAATCATGAACATATTATAGATTAATTATTATTTTTTTATTTTTTTTTAATGTATCTAACTTGTTTTTTTTTTAATTTCTCAATGCTTAATTATTTGAGATTAAGATGAATTTATGGTGATTATAATATATCTCATTTTTATATTAAGATTATTTTATTATTAATTATATTGAAGAAATTTAGATTTATTCATCTTTAAAAATTTGAAAAAAGGAAGAAATTTGATTAGCCTCAAGAGCTAGTGTACACATTAAAAAATATTATCTATATATGTTAATCGATGTTGAGTGGAAGGACATGTGTTTGTTGCTTCCCTCGTCCCTCAATAGTGTTTGTCTCAAACCTTATTAGCATTTCACCTTTAGTATGCAGGGAGTATATTAGTGGCTAGGTAAAGCAAGGACGTGGTTGTGCAAGAGAGGAAAGTGGAGTTGAGGTGCCTTTAGAGAATAGCCTAGCTTGTTGTTGCATGATGTAGCTCGAGGGTTTCCATTTTGAGGCATGCAACATCTCTTTTATTCTTGGCTTTTGTTGATAGGAGGGCTTTAGCTCCATGTTGCAAGTTCATTCTTAGCCCTGTCCTTTCAACTTCTATTAATGTTTGCAACTCTAGTTGCCCTACATTTTCGAGAGTTTCATGGACACGTGTTGTTGTATCTTGCTTCATTCATGGTTCTACTTGTGGCCACCTTATGGAGTTCTTCTAGTGGATGATCCCATGGTGGAGCTTATGTTCTTAGCCGAGGCTTATTATCCTTCATTCATGGTTCTACTTGTGGTTGCCTTATGATGTTCGTATGGTGGAGGGTTCCATGGGCATGGTCATGTTCTTAGGGTCTCACAATCCTTCATTCATAGCTTTGATGGTAGTTGCCTTATGGTATTCTTCTAATAGAGTTTTCCATGTTCAATCTTTTGTTCTCAAGGACTTGCAACTAGTGGCCCTCCCATGATATTGTTTGTATCAAAGGATGTGTTGTGTCTTTTGTTCTTGTGGGGCAGCATAACCTCGTCTTTCCTTTGTTTGCAACCACTGTAAGTTTTGTGCTTTTGATGTAAGTTGTGGTTTTCATAAACAAAGAATGCTTTGGTTGCCTCTCACCGGAGTTTTTATCTTCATTGTGTTTTGTTTAGGGTTTCTTATTTCTAGCCTCATGTAGCCTTAAGAGGGGTGTTCTTCCTTTCACACCTTATCAATAGCTTGTGGGGGATGATTATCTAGTTTCAATGTCCATGATCATGTTGCTCCTTTGCATCAATACCTGTGTTTTTGTGAAGGGACGGTTTTAAGTGAATTGATGTTCACTCAATATATGGCTATGGTCAAGGGGTGATGTTAGAGCCTATTTTTTAGTTTTGCCATGAATTTTGTTAATGCTTATGAAAGTTGTTCTTTGTATGTTTTTTTATAAGATCTTTGTAAATAGCATTGCATTATTAATAACTAGTGTATATCCATCTTAACTCTGGATCTATCGAGTATCAAGAAAGATCAAATCCTTTGAGGTGTAAACCTTTCCTCAAGTTTTACACTCTAAAAAAGGTTCACACCTCAAAGGATTTTATCTCTTTCAATAAATATGAAATTAAGAAAATCTAAGTTAGTTTAATATATACATATAATGCACTATAAGTTTTCAACATAAATAAAATATATTAGTAAAAATTAATAAACCCTAGTCTTTCAACTCCATATCCTTTCGTATTTTTTCAATTATTAATAAAACATAGATAAATTGGTGAAAATTGTAAATTTTATTGACGAAGAACCGTATCCAAAACCATAAACTTGTTTACATATTACGTTTAGGTGAGAAGAAAGGTAAAATTGGAAATATAAATTTTGAACTCATGGCAAGAGTATTAACATACATATTTAATCAACTCTATAAAGTTATCTAAGATCTTGAATCAATATCTCTATTGACGATGAACTTAATAGCATGGTATGAGTTACGTTGAAACATTAACAAGGCTACATGGTAGCAAATACCTGCCGAAGTTTGAATACATAAAAACAATGCAGAAGTTTGAATATATGAAAACAATGTAAGAGAGTAATATATTGTTAATGGTATGTACAATTACATTCAAAAAATAAAATGAAAATGTTATTTAAATAAATTTGTAGTAAGGATATGAAATTTGTAGATTATTTGATAAAAATAATAATATAGGTTGCAGATCATAGGAAAAGTTGCACCAACATAGGATGTAAAAGTTTCGAGCAAAAGAAAGAAAAAGGTTGTAGAGCATAGGAAAAGTTGCACCAGCATAGGATGTAAAACAAGTTTTTGAAATGTGTAAGCCTYGTTGAGACTTAGACCAACAGGCCARCATATTTTGTATGCCTGTAGAGGCATTTTCAAATGTGAAGTTGTAATGGATAGTATTGATAGCACRGAGTGTTAAAAGATAATTACTCCCAAAAATAACTATTAATAAATGTAGTAGGTGAATAAGACTTCGACCAACAGGCCAGCATATTTTGTATGCCTGTAGAGGCATTTTCAAATGTGAAGTTGTAATGGATAGTATTGTTAGCACGGAGTGTTAAAAGATAATTACTCCCCAAAATAATTACTAATAAATGTAGTAGGTGAATATTCTAGATAAGTCTTAACCAGAACTTTCTGACAAGACTTCTCCATAAGTTTAGTGACAGTTGTGTGTAGATGGTACTCAATATTCCTCCAGCTCTTAGAAACTATGCATATAAACACCTATTTGGTGGATCAATAAACAATGAAGTTCACAGAGCTGTAGCCTTCTAGTGTTTTGGGGGAAAGCACGAGCTGGGAAGGCGGTATACAATGCATCCAGCTGTAGAGTATCTGAATCCAAACATAACCTAATATATATAACCCTTTCATTAACAACCTTTATAAAGGATTGTTGTCCAAAACTATTTTCCACTAATGCGTTATCCCAATCTGCCATGAAAATGAAAACTAGAATCACATAAACTTGGGAATGCAGTATACACTGCACCCAACTATAGAGTATCCAAAATTCGAATCCAAACTTCACCTACTAATTGTGACATATATATCTAATGTGTTATCCCAAGCTGCCATGAAAATGAAAACTAGAATCACATAAACTTGGGAATGCAGTATACACTGCATCCAGTAGAGTATCCGAAATTCGAATCCAAACTTCACCTACTAATTGTGACATATATATCTAATTAATCCTTTCTCATGAATAACCTTTACAAAGGATTGTCCTCCAAACCTATTTTCTACTACCGCCTTGTCCCAATTTGCAGTGAAAATGAAAACTAGAATAGCATAAACTACGATGAAGAAATAAAATAGATAAATTGAAAACTAGAATCACATAAACTATG
>ML780339.1:942626-973782 GCA_009831015.1 Picea engelmannii
CTTTGAATTGTACAAAATATTATATTATTTTAACTTTAACTTTAACACTCAAATAATTGTGAAAGAAAAAGTACAATTGTCATCCATTTGAATCTTACCTACAAAATATTATTTTATTTTATTTAAATGTGCCAGGAAAAAGGTACCCATTTAATGAGAACAACAAAAAACAAATGCATATCCATGTCAAAAAAGAAAGGGTTATTTATTTAACAAGATGGGGCCCCAACTTTTGACAATATATATAAGAAAAAACAAGAAATATTTATTACAATTACATTGAGGGAAGTGAAGGCAGCAATAAGACTTCAAAGTTTTTTGGCCAATAAGATATCACATAAATGAGATTTAAATTTTAAAATAAATAATTATTTTTTTAAACTTTGCATAAAGGGGTGTATATTTTATGGTCAACCATGAACTAATAAAAAGTCAAGCCTAACTCAAAGCTATATACCATGCTTATCGCAGGTATAATAATTTATTAGAATGTTTGTTTATTATCATTTTTTTTCGTAAGGACAAAGTAAACAAATTAAATAATTTATTAGAATATTTGTTTATTATCGTTTTTGTTCCTTAAATAAGGACAAAGTAAATAATTTATTATAATGTTCATTTATTATCATTTTTGTATTTTTAATGACAAGACTTGTATTGTTTTATTATTGTCACGGGCTTGGCGAACTTTCGGTTGGGTGGTTAAAAACACCCAACATTCCCAGTCATTATGCGGCATTGGCGTCTTTCATTCAGTAGCAAGGCCAAATCGACTTACTCAACATTAGTTACTCCTTCATCTTATTATGTTTCGTTACTTAAGTTATGTTTGTGTTTGTCTTATACTTAGCTTCAACAGTAAAGAGAAACCATTCATACACAATGCAAACGAAACATATATGTGGGTGGTCGAATCGGCCTAATACCCAAGACTTCTTAACACAAAACAAAACAACAATGTATCGAGTCAAACACTCGTGCCACATAAAGAAAGATTGTACAAAGGAGATTTCGCTCTGTTACAAGGAATCTGTGCGAAAACATTACAACGCGTCTTTGGTTAGTTGCCTTTGTGCGCCCTTCCTTTGTCGCTACAGCTAATAGAAACTCTTTGTGCTTTATCTCTGCAATGCCTGTGTTTCTACCTTTGTGCGCTTGCCCCCTTGCTTGGTTCAGACTTGTCTTGCCTTAGATTGGAGCACCCTCTCTTCGCTACCACAGTTCTTTTGTTCCAACAACTCCCTTCAAGAAAGACTTGCCCAGACCTACTCCTCGGTTATGCCTCCCCAACGCAACTCAAGCCACCCACCAGGGTCAACTTGGCTCCTTGGGGAGAGCTCTCCCTTCCTTCTTGGTCGCTGCCTCATAATTCCCCAACCTGCGATAATGAAGAAGTCTTCTTGCCAACTCCAACCTTGCATGCCTCCCAAATGACTTTCGCCCCTTGGCTTATATAAGCATGTGCCCCTTCCAACTGACGCACCCCTTCATCATTGAGTTGACGTGACTCTTAGTCATTTTGTTCACTTAGTGAATCGAGACGACTTGATAAAGGGCGCGCTCCATTTGCCTCGGCGCACCCTTCCTTAGCCAACTCATTCAACCTTCGTTTCTAGGCACCCAAGTCAAGTTCATGCCTCATTTTCAGTTCATCCCTTGGCCAAGCATCCAATGCATGTTTTCCCTTCATTTGGTCAGCTCCCCTTGGCACGACGCGTGCCCAAGGCATCCAAGCTTCCCAACTCAAGTTCTTCGTTCGTCCAGTGACTTGGGCACCTTCCTTGCTGAAGCGTCTAATTGGTGCCAACCAACCAAATGATCGTTTTAGTGGGGTGCCCGCCTTTCCCACGCCTTCGATCAAGCTCTCACTTTAACGTCTGTTGCAAGCAACCATTTGGTGAAGTCATCCTTGGCACAACGCTCGCTTAAGGAGCCCAACTTCGCTATATAACAAGTCCTTTGTCTTCAACAACTGAACCGAGCACTCTCTTGCCCAGCTCGTCCATCTAAGTCTACGATGGAGGAGCGTGTGTGCCCAGGTCAACTCCTGAGGTGTTATAGCCTTCCCCACTCAAAGTCATTGTTGTCCTGACAATCTCAAAATGTCCAAGTGTTGAACCTTCATGACGAATTGTTGCGCCCATACTCGAACTAAAGTTTGTCATGTTTGTGTATGCAGTTAACCCCCACGTTTTGAACAAGTTGGGTAGCTAATCCAACTTCCCGTCCAACTCGTGAGCACATCGTCACGCAACCAATCATAGTCATTTTTTTCCAATGTCCACCACATGCTCAACCCAAAAACACAAAGTCAAGATCACACTTGTCGTTGTCTTCGTCCAACTTTGTCAAGAAGTTCCTCTACAACAACCAAGTGTTGCACAAACAAATCGTTGTGCTCTTGAATTTTGACCCCTTCGCCATGTCACTGCGCACTAGCTCTTCCAATTGTCGGATAAGTTGGGTGGTTGATCCAACCATCTGATCACATGCATGATGGCATACCTCCAAGTCGAATTGATCTCTTCCCTTTCACAACTTAACTTCTCCATGCAAAAACTCGCCAAGGCAAACTCCCTTGCCTCATCAAGCTGCAATGTCACTCCAAAATGAAGTCTTCCTTCAAACTTCATCATTTTTGCCATGAAAGTTGTTGTCACTTCCTCTTATTGTTGCACCCATCCCATCTCATGTCCAAGATATTCAAAACCTAAAGGAAATCATCGCATGTCTACCACCCATGTGACCAATCGAATTCACTCTCTTCACTCACCCCACGAACTATAGGATCCCTAGGACTGCCTCATCGTTGTTGCAACCGTGCCTTCCATGTCACCATGGTTCGATTTGACAAGTCTTCCCAATTCAAGTATGAGCCTGGCTTCATCGGTCAACCTCCCATCCTCTTCGTCTCGTGTCCATGAAACGCTCTAAGTGCACAAGTCTCACACATCCAACAATCGCCTCCACATTATTTCCTCGTTTGTGCTTCATTTATTCTTGTCTATGTGATCCTTCGATCTGTAAAAGCCCAGAACTGTCTTCACAAGTGTTCCAACGTTCTGTCCCAATGGTTCCAAGTCGAGCAAGTCACCCAAAGACTTCCATGCCGAAGCATGTTCGAGCCAATTCCTCTGTCAACTCTAGCCAATGATCCTTGGATCTCCGAGTCATTTTGTGATCATCCACAAGCATCCTGGGAATACCTTGTCTATTTCACATCCCATATTGTTAGGGACCTAACCTACCTAACCCCTCACGTAAGTAGAATAATATAGTTTCCATGTAATAAAGGCCAATATTAATAAGGCCTAGTAATAAGGAAGAATAAGTCAATTGTAAGAAGACCTAATAAAAGCTTCCACTTCATCTTCCTCTAGATTGTTCTTTTGATAGATAGATCTAGTATAAATATGAGTAGAGGGCATGAGATGTTTTTTCTTGAGAATTATTGTAATAGAGTGTTGCTCTGTTGGAGGTTTCCCCCTCGAAGAGACAAGTGAACATTGTTTCCTATCAATAAAGGTATTATTTTGGTGTTGTGGTTTCATCTATTGTGTTGTTCCATTGTTATTCTCTGCAATTTTTTTGTTTTTGGCTATTATAATAGATTTGGTACCTTACAAGTGGCATCAAATCACTTTCCTTGGTAGAAAATTGTGGGTTATTTTTTCTAGGGTAGAGACGTAATTTGGCGTCTTAAAGCTACAAAGATATGTCGTTCATCGCATAAATTCGCAGTCGGGGAAGAATACACGCAGGAACTACAAGTGGTATTTAAGTGTACATTGATGGTCACCCTTGTAACCTATGTTGGTACCCCTTCGAGTGGTAGTGCATCAGACAACACATGTATACAGATCAACCTAGATATCCTAAAGCCCTCCGTAGATAAACCGATCAGTCGCATGACTTTTATAGTGCTACTGAGAGAAACAGTTGGGAATATACTCTCTATTACATGGGTAGTCGGGTAGTACAACTAAGGGCACGGTCTAGCCTCCTTAGTTGGTGCCCTAAGATATTGGGTCGAGTACTACTATTGGACCTCGCATGTATATCAAAGAACTATAGCACAGGGCAAAACCTTGTCTGTAGAAACCTTGAATACCCTAACCCTTGGGATGGAAGAACATACAAGATCTATTGTCGTGCAACTTTACCTCCTGCATTTGTGTTGCGAAATTACTACACATTTTTTCCTATTAAGAATTTGGGCCTTTCAACACCGTAGTATTCTTTAGATCGGACTATAACTTCGCGGGACTAAGAAAAAAAAGTATGGATCTTGCTAACACCATTATTTGAGCCCTATCCCATTGGATTCCTCTCTTCACTCTGATCACAGTCATTCCTATCATTTTTCTGCAAATGTTTTCCCAGTGGACCTGAACCCCTTCCAACCCCCTTATTTAGGACTTACCCCATTGGATTCCCCTCATTGCCCTGATCGTCGTGATACCCTTCACCCATAACCCATTTTCTGTGTGGTCCCACCCGTCCCTTTACGTTTCCCCCCTTCATCATGGCCCACACCTGTATCCAATACCTTGAAGCCCGCCTCAATTCCTTGTCCTCTGATTTCACAGAGACCCAGCAAGAAATGCAACAACTCAGTGCCAATATTACCACCATCAATAAAAACATGCATTTCACCATAGATTCATAAATGGAAACCTTGAAACATGACTGCTCTACCCAGCTTGCATTCTTCATTGGCCAGATTTGCGCCAAGTTGAATATCACCGAAGACCTTACCTCCTTTGACCCACCTTTGCACCTCAAAGGTGAAACTTCCTCTAATTCCTAGACTTTTCAGTGCCATCACTTTTAGCGTGACCTACGCCTTCTGCACGTGGATATGAACAAATTTGATGGCTCGGATCCAACTGGTTGGATAACTCAAATGGAACACTATTTCTCTTTGTACGACATTACAGATGAGTTAGCCAAACTCTGGTATGGTGTTCTCCATCTAGATCAAGAACATTGGCAATGGTGGCAATGGAGAAAAAATGTTCGCCAAGGGTATGTGGCTTGGACATAATTTGTTGCAGAGCTTTATGAACGCTTTGACACTGACACCAACCATTTAGGTTGTTTGACAAAGTTGAAACAATCTGGCACATTGGAAGACTTTATAGCTACTTTTGAGTGATTGTATTTCCGCACGGAGGGCATGCCTGATGCCTTTTTCCGAGAATGCTTTATCAGTGGCCTCAAGGATGAGATTTGTGCTCATGTCCTCATGGCTCGCCCCCAGAGTTGGGTGGAAGCTACTAAAAGAGCTAAGGAAACTCAACATGTTGTCTCTTCTCAAACTAGAAAACCCTCATCTATTCCTTTCCCTAAACCAGTCACTCCCACTTCTCCTTCCACTCCACTAAAGATCCAAAAATTGCCCCGGGCAGAAATGGTTGAACGCCAACTCAAGGGCCTTTGTTATAGTCGCGATGACAAATATTTTCTTGGGCACAAGTGTAAGGAACAAAATATTTTTATGGCCATCTCTGAGGATGTTTCTGAAGAAGAGGTCAAGGCTCCCCCTCTGGCCAAATCGCCTGAACACACTGACCTAACTCCACCCTCAGACCCCCCAGAAGTTGAACCAATCATTTCCATGAATGATCTCATTGGCTTCTCTGCTCCCCAAACCCTCAAGATCATTAGTTACACTAGGCATCAAAAGGTCATCATCTTCGTTGACAATGGTAGCACCCATCATTTTATTCATCGTTGCATTTTCCAAGAAACTAATTGCTATATCTGAGCAGTCAACAAATTTCAAATCATGATTTCCAATGGGGGGTCCATGAAATGTGGGGGGCATTGTGAAAATGTGCGTCTCCAAATTGGTCAGTACCACATGAAATCTCATATGTTTGTTATCAACATGGGTGGTTGTGGCATTGTACTGGGTGTCGAATGGTTAAGGACTTTAGGCCCCATTCTCATGGATTTTAAGGAATTAACCATGAAATTCAACCAAGAGGGCCAACAATATAAGTTCCAAGGAATCACAACAAGTTCCCTTGAGATCATTAGTTCTCATCGCATGGAAAATCTTCTCAAAAAAGGTCATTCCCACATTATTGCACAACTCCATTCCATTCAAGCCACTGAGACACCCTTTGTGCCTCCTGACCTCTAATCCATCCTCTCCAAACATTAAGTTGTTTTTTCCACTCTCCAGAGACTTCCTCCTTCCTGTGGTCTCCATGATAATTACATTCCCCTCATACCCAACAACCTTCCTCCCAATGTTCATCCCCATCGTCATCCATTTGCCCCAAAAAAATGAAATTGAGAAAATTGTTCAAGAATTCCTCGCCGCATGCGTTATCCATCCTAGTACTAGCCCCTATTCTTCTCCTCTAGTCATGGTACTTAATAAAGAAGGCTCTTAGCGCATGTGTCCTGACTTTCACGCCCTCAACAAACTCACCTTCAAACACAAATTTCCCATTCATGTCATTGATGATCTCTTGAATGAATTAAGTGGTGCCCAGTTATTTACTAAACTTGATCTTCGTTCTGGCTACCACCAGATACGTATGAAAGAGATAGACATTCCTAAGGCTGCATTTCAAACTCATGAGGGCCATTATGAGTTCTTGGTCATGCCCTTTGGCTTGTGTAATGCTCCCTCCACTTTCCAAAGCCTCGTGAATCATGTCTTCCGTCATTTTGTCTTAGTTTTCTTTGATGATATTCTCATATATAGTAAAACTTGGACAATCCATCTTGCTCATGTGGATCGAGTTCTTCATCTACTCTCTCAGACCAACTTTTCCTCAAACAATCTAAATGTGCTTTTGGAGCCTTGGAAGTCCAGTACTTGGGTCATATTTTTGGCAAGGCGGATGTCAAGGTGGATCCTCAGAAGATTAAAGCTATGCAGGATTGGCCTCACCCTAAGACTCTCAAAAGATTGCATGGTTTTCTATGTTTAACAATCTATTATCGCAAGTTTGTTAATAATTGTGGAAAAATTGTGGTGCCTCTCACATCTCTCCTTAAAAGAATTCTTTCACTTTGATTCCAACAACTGATCATTCCTTTCAAGCCTTGAAGGCGGTTGTGTGCATCACTCATGTCTTAGCCCTTTCTGACTTCACAAAGACCTTTGTCCCGGAATGTGATGCTTCCAAGAGAGAAATTGGAGCAGTCCTTATGCAAGATGGCCAGACTTTGGCCTTTACCAGCAAACAACTATCAAAGCAACATTTGGGCCAATCAATCTATGAAAAGGAAATGTTGGCTATTTTGCATGCAATGGATCTCTAGCGCCCTTATATATTGGGGCAACACTTCCAAATTAAGACAAATCATCAGAGCCTCAAGTGTCTTCTGAAGCAACATATTTCATCCCCGGAGCAACAAAAATGGGTGACTAAGCTCTTTGGATATGATTATGAGATCATTTACAAGAAAGGAAAAGACAATGTGTTTGTTGACACTCTTTCAAGAAAATATGAAGATGAAGGGTCCATTTTTTCCCTCTCCTTCATTGTACCAGATTGGCTCCAAGTTGTTCGCCATGAATGGCTGCAAGATCCCAAAATTTTGTGTCTGATCCAACAATTGCAAGACAATTCTCCAGTGTCCCCAGGGTACTCTCGGCACAATGATGACCTTCGCTACAAAGGTCGTATGTATTTAAGTAAATAGTCATAACTTAAATCCACGATGATTTATGAGCTTCATGTTACACCCACAGTTGGGCACTCAGGGTTTACCAAAACCTATGAGAGGGTCAAATGTTCTTTTTTTTGGGATGGTATGAAACAAGACGTTCGCATTTTTGTGGTGGAATGCGATGTTTGTCAATGCAACAAGGGAGAAACAGTCAAAGCCCAAGGCACACTACAACCGCTTCCGATCCCACCTGTTATTTGGAGGGATATCTCTATGGATTTCATTGTTGGCTTACCTAAATTGGGCAATAAGTCAGTCATCATGGTGTTAGTTGATCATATTTTCAAGTATGCTCATTTATGTGTTCTTCCAAACCCATTCACCACCTCCACTATGGCTCAAATTTTCATGGATCATATCTTCAAGCTTCATGGAATGCTTCATTCTATTGTTTCTGATATAGATCCCACTTTCATCATCAATTTTTGGCAAGAATTGTTCATGCTATAAGGCACACAATTGCATCTCAGCACCGCCTATCATCCTCGGACTGATGGTCAAACTGAAGTTGTCAACAAGTGTTTGGAAACATATTTGAGGTGTTTTGCATCTGAACGGAAAAATTAGTGGGCTCAATGGTTACCCCTAGTTGAATGGTGGTACAACACTTCTTACCATACAACTACTCGCATGACTCCCTTTGAAGCATTATATGGACAAAATCCATCTTTAATTTTATCATACATGTCTGACGTCTTGAAGGCCCAGGCGGTCGACCAAACTCTTACAGTTCGAGAGGCTATTCTTTGTACCGTCAAAGAGAATTTGGTAATTGCTCAGAATCGCATGAAGCAACAAGCAGATCAAGGTCGCTTAGAACGTCAATCTATTGAAGGGGACCAGGTGTTTCTTCGACTGCAACCTTATAAGAAGACTTCACTCAAGGCTAACCATTGTCAGAAACTGGTGCCCAAATTTTATGGTTCTTATATAGTTCTCAAGTGCGTGGGATAGGTGGCCTATTAGTTATCTTTGCCTAGTCATTCGAAGCTCCATATTGTTTTTCATGTCTCTTGCTTAAAGAAGGTGTTTGGAACTAAGTGCCAAACTCAAACCAATCTTTCTGAATTGGATGAAAAGGATCCATCTATTTGTAGCCACAAGCAGTATTGGACCATCGTTAGCATTGTCTTCAGCATCGCACCATCAAGGAAGTGTTAGTACAATGGAAAGATACAACTCCAGTAGATGCCACCTGGGAGCCAACTACCATTCTGCATTAATTTCCATATGTCAAGCCTCGAGGACAAGGTTTCTTTTTAATGGGGAGGGCATGTTAGGGACCTAACCTCCCTAGCCCCTCACATAGGTAGAATAATATATTTTCCATGTAATAAAGACCAATATCAATAAGGCCTAGTAATAAGGAAGAATAATTCAAATGTAGGAAGACCTAATAGAAGCTTCCGCTTCTAGAAGATCTTCCTCTAGATTGTTCTTTTGATAGATAGATTTAGTATAAATAAGAGTCGAGGGCATGAGAATTTTTGTCTTGAGAATTATTGTAATAAAATGTTTCTCTACTGAAGGTTTCCCCCTCGAAGAGGCAAGTGAGCATTGTTTCCTATCAATAAAGGTATTATTTTGGTGTTGTGGTTTCATCTATTATGTTGTTCCGGTGTTATTCTCTGCAATATTTATGTTTTCGGTTATTATAATATATTTGGTACCTTACACATACCATAGGTAAAAGCGCATCACCCAATCTACTCAGTCTGCATTCTGACCCACCTCAGTTTTCTATCAACAATGCCCTTAGTCGACTCCTTGTTGCCTTTGTTTGCCTCTTGGAACAAATCGTTTTGCCTCTGCTAAGACACTTCATCATTTGGATATTTGTTGTGATGGTCGAGTCACCTCATGACTCAACCAATGTGTCTAAATCACTCATGCATCAAAGTGCCTTGTGCAACCTCCTCTCAAAGAAAGTGTGCATCCCATCGTTTTGTTCGTTGCAACAAGATCTTCAACACACTTCATAAGAGAGGTAGACAACAATCCAACTCATCTCCATATTTGTCACCAAATTTGTCTAAGTCCCCTTATAGAACTTTCCCAAGCATGATACACCAAGTCCTAATTTGTATTTTCCCACACCAAGGCACTCTGAACTACTTTGTGAGTCCAACGAAGGTCGCAACACTTGGAACTCCCCAAGTCTGAGGTGGAATCAAGTCATCCTTGTCTTCGGTCAAGTCTCCCCATTCGTACTTCAAAGGAACCAATGCAACAATCCAGATCTTGAAAATATATTGAATCGATCATACATGTTCATGGCATCTTCGACAACCTCATGGTTAGGGTCTTCATACTATCACAAGCCTGCAACTCATCTAAACCACTAAGTCTGATTTCGCAAACAAATCTCCTTGTTGTGGCACAAAAGCAAGTTCATTTTTTGGCTAAGTCAAAAACTATGATGCGTCCCAACCACACACTCCAACCAAATTCATTGTCCAAACTTCGGTTTCCTTCTTCACCAAGGTTCCAAGCTCCACGACACACTTCGTCACATCAATCCATTGATGTAACTGAATATCTGCAATGACATGACCCAACGTATATGTATATAGAAGCCCAACATAGACTCATCTTAGTAATGTGCGTCTAGACTGTTTACATCGAGCCTTCAACTCATCTCAGTGATATGCAAAACTTCGTCAAGTCAGCTTCTCCATGCATTCAAATGAACCCATTTTCTCTATTTGTTATCTTCATGCCTTGAAATACTTTTGCACCAGGACACCATGCATAAATCCATCGATCGTTAAGTCCCATGCTATTAACCAACTTACATGACTCTGTAACAAGTCACCGCATCTGAAAGTTGTGATCATCATTCGCAACCCAATTGACCCACTGTTATCTTTGGCAGTGCATGCAACGAAGTTGGCACGGTGGAAAACGTGCTCAGTTGACTACCCTGCGACCCAAACTTCATTATGTTATATCAAGTCACGATGGTGACCAAATTGTCCATCAAACCAACTTCTACAACATGATTTTATGATGTGTGCTCTGATACCACTTGTCACGGGCCTAACGAACCTTCGATTGGGCGGTAGAAAACAACCAATGTTCCCAGTCACCATGCGGCAAAGGCATATTTCATTCAGCGGCAAGGCCAAACCGACATACTCAACTTGGGCTATGCCTTCATCTTATTTTGTTTCGTTACTTAAGTTATGTTTGTGTTTGTCTTATACTTAACTTCAATGGTAAAGAGAAACCATTCATACACAATGAAAATGAAACATATGTGTGGACGGCTGAATCGGCCTAATACCCAAGACTTCTTAACACAAAACAAAACAATAGTGTGTTGAGCCAAACACTCGTGCCACACAAGGATATATTGTCCAAAGGAGATTTCACTCTGTTAGAAGGAACATGTGTGAAAACATTACAACTCGTCTTCGATGAGCTACATTTGTGCACCCCTCCTTTGTCACTAGAACCGAACAAAACTCTTCATGCTCTTCTCTACAATTCATGTGTTTCTACCTTTGTGCACTTTTCCCCTTTCTCAATTCATACTTGTCTTTCCTTATAGTGGAGCGTCCTCTCTTCGCTACCACAGTGTGTTTGTTCCAACCACTCCCTTCAAGAAAGAATTTCCCATGCCTACTCTTCAGTTCTGGCTCCCCAAGGAAGCTCAAGTCAACCACCAGGGCATGTTATCACACAAGTTGTAGGTTGGGCAAAGCCTGACCCAACCACTAAATGGAAACAACTAAGAGGTAACCTACCCACTGTCACCTTGGGCAGGTGTCCCTGTCACTTTAGAGGTGAGGTAGTCACCTCAAGGGGGGAATCCCGGTGACCCTAGCGGGAATGAGATGAATAAGGATGAAGATGGAGATGAAGTCCCTAGAGGTCAAATGTAAATGGTATGAATCTCTTGGAATGAAGTCTTGGGAAGGTCCAAGGGTTTCCAAGTATGTGGAGTAACCTGCAAGTGATGAAATACCTACCCGAGACACAAGAAAAACAAGCGTATATTGCAATATAATCAAATGGACGAGCAAGTTAAGCTTGTTGTCCCTAATAGCTGTTGTTAGTAACAATGTATATCAGCAATAAAATGGCATCATAAGTTTCAAAACAAATGTTAGATATCAAGTAGAAGATACAAGAGAAAGACTAGTTAAAGGCTAGAAAAACTCAAGATGAAAATCCAAGATACTAGAATGAAAGACAAAGTTGTTGTAAACACTTTTCTGCAATAAATTATATCAGCCTTATGGCTGTAACATTCAATGTATTACATCAAGAAAATCAGCCATTGAAAATCCTCCAAACTTTTCCACAAAGTGTGCAAACTTTGGGCAAATTGTAATGGTTGATAAGAGAGTTATTCAAGCAAATGAGTTAGGGTTTATGCAGCTCTAATGGCTAAAGATGCAATTTTATAAATTCATCAAGAAGTACCCCTTTGATGGGGATTCCCTAGTGGTTGTGAGGTGCCCAAGGCACAAGGAAGACAATCCAAGTTGCAAGAATTAAAAACGATAATAAATTTGTTTCCCAATGCAATATTGTGTTTCTCCAATGCAAGACTAGTGCCTTTAGTTATGGGTTAATGGGGTCAAGAATAAATATCTAGGGTTACTAAATCCTTGGGGGTGTAAATCCTATTACTTCCCAAGGCAAGTAACCTAGCTAGGGTTTGAAGACGATGGGTGTAAATCCTCTTACTTCCTCGACTAAACCCTTGCAAAAAAGCTTGATAAAGTGGTGGAAACTAAGATAGTGGTGCATATCCTTATACTCCCTATCTAGCCTTGGCCAAAACAACTTTACTTGAATCACAAATGATAATAACAAAGTAGAGAGACCATACCATTCAAGAAAAAGCTTTTACATGCCAAAGTAAACCTCCACAAAAGCAAGAGAATGACCTTATGGAGATAGTGCACCATCATCATCATCAAACCATAACCAAAATGCAAAATTCCATAGCACAAGAGGCAAAATACTCCAAGTGTAGCGGAAATTTCAGACCAAGTACTTCTCACAAGAGGGAGAGTTATATAAAATGAGATCTTATGATCTCTTATTGATACAAAATGTCACCAAGGTGACTTGTCCACATATTTAGGGGTAAAGCACAAGACTAGGGGTCAACAACCCTAATCTTTCCCCCTTAACAAAGTAATATTAATTTAGCATAGCCATGGTTTTACAGAGAGAAAGAAAAGCAGAGACTCTACAGCCCCGTGAACCCTAGCTCGTCGTTGTAGCCCTCGTTTCTCGCCGCCTCCCCGCCTGACTCAATGGTTAATCCGGACCCGGATCCTCCGCCGGATTTCGAAGACGATGTTGTTGCATTCAAGTCTCTAGTAGGCTGCTTAGACAAACCCCCAAATTAACCAACTCATTCCTAGTTCATGAAGAAACTGAATCAAATCCCAGAAGTGGCCATTTTACGCATTGTTGCTCGAAGAAAGTCTCTTTCTTTCGCTTCTAAAGCAATTGTCGGTCAATTCATGGGGTTATGGTCGTCTCCTCACCAAATAGATCTTTGGACTGAGTGGAACTAGCAGCCTCCGATTCAAGGGTGTATGAATCACTTTTTTTGCAGTAAGGGTTTTTATATTTTTCACTTTGAGTACAATGAGGATAGAGATCTCATCTTTACGAATGGCCCTTACTTTTTTGGCCCTCGAGAGTTAAATTTAAACAAATGGACACCAGACTTTGATCTCGACAACGATATCCCCTCGGTCGTTCCAGTCTAGGTGCGACTTCTGCATTTACCTTTTCACTGTTGGGGGGATGAAGTTTTAAAAACCATTGGGGATACATTGGGAAAATTCATTGATAGAGCCGAAGCCAAGTCTAGTGTGTACTCTTGTGCAAGGATCTATGTGGAGGTCGATCTGGAAAAAGTACTTCCATCAGCAATAAAACTAAGGCTGGATGATTGGACTTACATTCAAAAGATGGATTATAAAAAAATCTCATTCAAATGCAAGAGTTGTCATGAATATGACCATTTTTCCAGAAATTGTCCGAATAACAGGCAACCCCAGGAAATAAGTACTCCAAAACATGAAGAAGGATGGCAGTAAGTAAGGAAAAAAGCTAATACTAAAAAAGGTGCAGGACCCATCCCTAGTCCATCAAGGTCTGCCCCCAAAGAGGGAACTTCTTACCAGAACCGTCCAACAATTGAAAAACCTCCTCCAAAAAAACACACCCCCACTCCTTCCCCTATCATTCCCCCCTCCCCTTCCCAAAACTCTTTTGAAATTCTGGGCGAACCCTCTTCTAGGCAAGTTCAGCCAACTGGTCCAGTGTTGGAACCTTTGGCCCATTCTACCTCTTCATCTCTAGAAAGACCAAATGAAGACTCGGGTGAAGAGGAAATTTTCCATGAACCCAACCAAGACAAGGATCTTCAAGAACTCGGGGAAAATCCATCTAAGGAGATCCCCCCTTTGAAAACACAGTCAAATCAAGAAATGGAAGAATGGGAACTCCCATTGGAAAACCCCAGAAAGTCTTGGTGCAGATCCAATAAAGAAGTCAAAGAAGAGGCGGCGTCAAAGGAGAAGGCCCAAGGCAAACAACAATCCATAGAAATCTCAATGAACATCTCAAATCACAGAGGAGGAAATAAAGGTTTAGATCTCCCGACCCCCGAAAATCGGGCCTATTCCACTCCTCGCCAAATTCTCTCCTGGAATTGCAGGGGATTTTGTAATAGATCCAAAGTTGAAGCCCTAAAAGATCTTATTACTACAGGAAAGCCCTCTATAATTCTCCTCCAAGAGACAAAAATGGAGGAAAAAGTAGTGTTAGAAACAACAAAAAATGTCTTCAAAAGTTACGGTGGAGTAGCTATAAGCTCACATGTCGCCTCTGGTGGAATCGCCACTCTCTGGGACGAGGAGATCTGGAAACTTGAGGTAACCCAACTAACTCAACATTGGCTTCTTACAGTTCTTAAAAATAAAGAATCCAAGAATCTTGTCTCTATCATTAACATCTATATGCCTAATAGCTATGTTGAAAAAGTAACATGTTGGAACTCCCTCTCTGTACTAAAAAATTCTATGGATCTCACTTCATGCATAATTTGGGGTGACTTCAATATCCACCTCAACTTAGGAGAAAAAAAAGGAGGAAGTATAGTCATAGACCCTTTCTCTGAAAAACTCAATGATCTTATTTCAGACTGGGATCTCCAAGATATTAAACCCACTAAAGGTAAATACACCTAGAACAACAAGCACTCCAGTATTAGCCACATAGCTGCCCATCTGGACCATTTCCTTATCAATGGAAATTTCCTCCTCTCCTCCTTCCACATCTCTTCCCTTATTCCCCCTTCATCCATTTCCGATCATAAACCTATCTCTTTGATTTTCAGTAATCCTCGGAACTTTGGTCCCCTTCCCTTCCATTTTAACCCCCTTTGGATCGACAATTCCTTTGTTCCCTCTCTCATTCAGCGAACTTGGTCCTCCCCCTTTTTTGGGTCCCCTAATTACAGCTGAGAAAGCAATAAAACTAATTCTCAAAGATTGGGTGAAATCCTCCTTCATTCCCCTACAACAAGAAAGAATAGAGAAGGTTGAGATCCTCTCAAATATCCAACGGATAATATAAGAAGAAGAAGTCACTGAAACACTTCTGACATAAGAAAAATAAGCTTATCAATAACTTCACTCGTCTATGCGCAAGGAAGAAGAACATTGGAGGCTAAAGTCGAGGAGTCTATGGCTAAAAGCAAGGGATTCAAACACTTCCTTCTTCCACAAACATGCTCAAAATAGGAGGAAGAAAAATATAGTCACCAATATCCTTTCAAGCTCTGGGAAGCAGTTGGAAACCTTCGAACAAGTCAAGGAAGAAACATCACAACACTTTGAGCTACTTTATCAACAACCTAATAAAGAAGGATCATAGGAAGACACGCAAGCAATGCTCGATAATATCCCAGACCTCATCTCTGAACATGACAACTCCCAATTAGTGAAGGAGATAACATAAGAGGAAATCACCAAAGCGGTGTGGGAAATGGACCCAGACAAAGCCCCAGGGCCTTACGGCTTCCCAATTAGGTTTTATCACCATTTTTGGGCCATTATAAAGAGAGATCTCAAAAAATGTTGAATTAGACTCTGCAAAAACAAAAGTTGGGAGGCGCTACAAACTCAACCTTCTTATTCCTCATCCCTAAAGAAACAAATCCCTCAAACTTCTCCCGCTTTCGGCCAATTTCCCTCTGCAACTCTTCTTACAAAATCCTCACAAAAATCATAGGAAACCGCTTAAAACCTCTTCTTTCCAAGATTATTTCATAAAATCATGGAGGATTTCTAAAACACGAGCAGATTACTGACAATATGGTACTGGTACAGGAAGCAATCCATTCCAGCAGGAGAAATAAAGACTCGGGAATGGTTATCAAACTGGATATGGAGAACGCCTTTGATCGTGTCAAACACTCATTTCTTTTCCCAGTTCTTAAAGCCTATGGGTTCTCATATGTTTTTATCAATTTGATCAAGGCCTGCATTGGTTCTCCTTGGATAACCCCCCTGGTAAATGGTTGTCCCTCCCGTTTCTTCAAAGAAAGAAAAGGCGTAAGACAAGGCTGCCCTCTTTCCCCCCTATCTTTATATCCTATTAGTTGATTCCCTCGGTCGGAAATTGGAGGAAGAAATAAGGATTGGCAGGCTTCCCGGTTTACTTATAGCTCGGGGGTCAAGGAATTAAACCACTCCCAATTTGTCGATGATACCTTTCTCTTGGGGGCGGCTACTACAATCATCGCCAAATGTTTTCAGAAAGTTCTAGACTCCTTTCTCTCTGCTTCTGGAGGCAAATTGAACAATTCTAAATGTAAGATCTATGGTTGGAATGTTTTGAGACACATCAGAGATCACATTGCTAGAATCTTTAGGTTTCCCTTCATTATCACATGGAATCATTCCAAATATTTAAAAATGCCTATTTTTCTAAATTCCTCTGGTTCTTTTGCCTGGCAGGATATCATTGACAAAATACTTTCTCAGATCCAAAGCTGGGGGTACACTGGCTTAACCCAGCTGGAAAAATGGTGCCCCTAAAGTCTGTCCTCTCCTCTCTTTCCATCTTTCAATGTTCTGTCCTACTTGCCCCGAAAGGTATTCTCGAAATTTTTTCCAAAGCCCTTCAATGTTTCCTTTGGGTTGGTGGGAAAACTAACACAAAGAAATTTCATCTTCTCAAATGGAAACATGTTTGTCAACCTTTCAACAAAGGAGCTCTAGCCACCAGAGACCTAAGTCTAATGAATTCGACTCTTGGAGAAAAAATCACATGGCATCTTATCTCAGACTCTCCAGAATGGTGGAAAGTTGCTATTGTCGCTAAATATTTCAACATCTCAAGGCTCCACTGCCTTGATGCATCCCCTCCCTAGCTTCTTGACTCCCCAATTTGGCGTCTCCTGAAGCACTCCGCTCATCTTATCAAATAAAAACTTTCTTGGGCCCCTAGAAATGGATCTCAGATAAATGCCTGGGTAGATCGTATCGTGGATCAAGAACCAATAGGAATACAAGACTCTCTTCGCCCCCCCAAAAGATTGGTGCTTCTCCAAAGGTATTCTCCTTCTTCAATACTTTTGCATATGGGCCCCTGATGGCAATTGGATCAATTGGAAACCTCTAGACACCCTTGCCCATCTTTGCCCTTTGGTCTCTCTTTTCTACAATATGCTGGCAGGTCGTGCCCCCTCTTAATTCTCACAAAATTGACTACCGCAGTTGGGGCCACTCAATCTACTCAATAAAAGCGGGCTACTCTTTCCTCTAGTCTTCCTCTCAAGGTCCTCCAATCTCCATAATATGGAAAGAGATTTGTTCAATGCCTTCTCTCCCCAAAGTCAACATCTTATGTTGGTTGATGGTTCATGGAAAAATCCTAACTGCGGAGAACTTGCAAAAACGTGGAATAATGGGTCCTTCAATATGCCCCCTCTGCCTTGCAGCCTCATAGTCCATACATCACCTTTTCTTGGAATGTTCTTACTCTTCTCAACTCTGGAACCTATTATTCCATCCCCTCTCCCCCCAAAATTTTCCACCAGAGAATTGGAATGAAATGTTTGTTTCTTAGAAACAAAGGTATGTTGGCAGCTTCAAAAATAAGAAACTCTTCTCCCTCTTATGGAAACAAATTCCCAAATTTGTGTGTTGGGAAATTTGGATAGCAAGGAATCATGCCATTTTTCGAGATAAGCTTCCCCCCTTGCAGCATATATTTTCAAAAATCTATGGCTCAATTTATGAAGTCTTCTCCTCCATATTAGTTCAACTTGATCCCTGAGCCTCCCTAGAGCAAAGAGAAGAAGACTGGATCTCTAACATTTTGGGACCGAACTACCCAAGAAAGTTCCCTTCCCCAGTCAGGTCTACTAAGAGGAAAAAGTGGCAATTACGACTCAAGGACCCTAAATTCCTTGATTGAAAATGACAACAAACATCTCCTATTCTCTTCTTCGATGGAGCTTCTACGGGTAATCCAAGGGCAGTAGGTGCAGGGGGAGTCATCATATATTCCGATGGACAAAATATTTTGGACTACTCTTGGGGGCTGGGGAATACCACCAATAATAAAGCAGAAAGCCTAGTAGTCTATATGGGGTTACGAATTGCCCGATCCTGAAATATTCATGAATTAATTGTCCTTGGAGACTCTAAGTTAATCATTAAAGAGCTTCTTGGCTTCAACAAATCCACAAACCAATCTCTTTTTGGTCTTCAGTCTCGGATAAGGGCCCTAAAATCGCAATTCATTAAGATCCAATTCTTCCATGTTCTCTGCTCCCAAAACCAAGCAGTTGATTAACAAGAAAAGGCAACTAAAAACAAGAAACATAGCCTTCTTTCCATTAATCAAATCGAGTCCCATGTGTGGCTTCCTTAAGAACTATCAAAGGTGGTGATTTCCCCAAAATCGCTTGGGTCCCTGTCTTTGTAGTGACCCTGTCATTCTCAGACTTTCTCTTCCATCTCAGCTCCTTCTCTCTACCATCCTGTCACTCCTATTTGGACCCCAACGTTCACATGTTTTGGACAGCTGACATTTTATGCCCCTTGATGCCTAGATCATCCTTTGGCTTTGTGGCGCTTTTCTCGTCCCTCCCCTCTTTTCCCACATTCCTCGCCGCAACAACCTTTCTCTTTTGCACATTTATTGTGTAATCTTTTAGCACTCCCTGATGTTTTCCATCATATTCATGGTGTCACCGGAAGAGTTTTCCTCTATAGATGGTTACTCTGGTCCATGGGAACCTCAATTCTCTTGCCTTCTCCTGTGTGCAAGTGATAAATCTTCAGCTTGTATATGGATTTGGCATCTTTTGCATCCCCCAGAGATGTATTTGCACTCCAGAAAATAATTTCAGGCCTCTGAGAATCTTCGTCCCCTTATCATCATGTAGAGAAGATCCAAAGCACCATGATCCTTCCCCTCTTGTGCCATATAGGATCTACGAGACCAAAACTGAGATCTAAGAGTTGTGATTAGGACCTCAGAGGAAAGAATGGGAACGCAAATCCGAGAACTTCAAACAAAGAATCAAGAGCTTAAATGCCAAAGTGAAGCCCTTCGTAATGAACTGAAGACTCAGGAACACATGCATAATCAAGAGCTCGTGATCATTCTGTGTGGGGTTAATAGAAACACCAGGCATATCAGTCTGCTCAGACAACAATTGAGAAATCCTCTCGACCGTCCTCAACGTCCTGCAACCTCAATTGAGTCGGTTGAATCAAGGCTTCCATCAACTTTCCACTCAGAGGCCTCCAAAGAACATAATTAGGCCCTCCAGACCCAGTACCATTACCAGCAACGCATAACCCAGAAAGTGGAATTCAACCTCCAGTAGCAATTCAAGCAAGTTTTAAGGCAGATGTAGAAGCAACCAACAATTTATAACAGGTCCTATCGATGTTTAGTAAATATCTGTTTATTTTGTTTTCATATGTAGCCATCTTCACATGACATATTAGCAATTCTTTAGGGAGCAATTTTAAGCTCAAGACTATACCACACCAGAATTCTCAGAGAGCTCTCTAGTCACAGTTTAATGAACTTCCATAGTTTTGCATCTATGTAAAGTGCATTAGCACATATTTTTTTTTAATATAAACTTCCAACCGTTCTTGTTAAAAAAAAAACAAATTAATATTAAACAATTCATTAAAAATTCACTTTTGCACATAAGAAAACCCTAATTTTAGAAGGACGTCACCCCTCTAGGGGACGTTTTGGCACTAGGAGCAAGTCTTTGGTGTAGGAGGAGGGTATCTAGGATTGCTAAAGCCATATGTCAAGTACCCAAGTCACTTCCTTCATGGTCAAAGCCCATTTCTCCTCAAAATGTCCAAGTGCCAATGCATCAATCACACCACTAAACCCTAACCCCCCTAGGTGACATCATGCCTCTAGAAGTGACATTTGCCTCTCTTAGGAAAAACGTTTGGCATGTGGGGGCTAGGTTATGTCGTGCAAGTCATCTTTAAGGCCTCCCAAGTTTGATCTTTCATATCCGACATGCGGGCCCTTGGCATCCATTTGTGGGCTTCAAGCCTCATGGAAGCCCAAGCTAGGCTTGTTCTTCCAAAATTGTCCACCAACTAGGTCCTACAAAGACAAATAATCATGCTCTGCAAGGATATCAAGTCATAACATCATGATACACGAATCCAATCAATAAATTAGCCACCTAATTATGTGCATCAAAGATCACTATATCAAACAATTAATTGCTCAAAGACATTATGTGACTTGTCAAGCTTGAATATGGGAGGGTTGACGAGGTGTCATATTGGGTATATCTTTCCCTAGGTCAAGGAAAGTTTCCAAGAGATCCCTCTCTACGCCATGTAAAGTGGGTGAAGTGGTTAGGGTCAAGACTCAATGGGCATAGGGCTCATGACATACAAGAGGTCCTAGTGTCTCATTCATGGGTTCCTTTGTAGAGGGTGTGTGGTACCTTCATCTGCAATGCACTTTTTCCAAGCCCATCATTTTCCATTATTTCATTCTTTCATAATTTTAAGGAAAGTTTGAAGGTTGCTTCCCTAATGTGGTGTCCAAATAATGACAATGTCACACACAAACACCAAGTGGAAATGAGAAGGATGGCTCGTGATGACACCCCCTTTCTCTCAGCCATGCAATTGAGAGCCATTGCCCTGGCTTGGTGACCATATGATGGTAATGTCATACTACTAGATATTCATGGACATGATAGGTCAGCTCGTGATGAGACCTCCTATCCTCCAACTAACCTTTTAAGCATTCTTGATAATATTTTATTGTGGGTCCCCCTTTTCTCAAAGATAAGTGTTTCATTGCTTTCTTGGGTGATCCTTGGGTGAAGCATCTAGAAGATTCATACATAGGCTTTTATCTTTTACCCAACATCAATCCCTCTGGGCCTTTAGCCCCTTCTTCCCATAGAATAAGTGTCAATACAGCCTAAAATCCCAAGAGATAAGGAAATGGGGGGAAACGGTGATGGAGAGTGGTAAGTATGGTTGGGAACAATACGATGTCTCTTCAAGGGAGTTCCTAGTAGCAAACCCATCCCCAAGGAAGACCACTTATTTGGGCACAATGTCAACCGCCAAGGTGAATCAGGGCAAAAGGCATAATGTCCAAGCATATATCATGAAATCTAGAGCAATATAAGATACAACATACTCAAATGGCTTAAATATTGAAATGATCCTCACCATAATACTGACTTGTACCTCATGGAGCAAGGCCCACTTCCTTCCGGAAGCCAGTTGATGTGGTGGATGTCATCTGCAAATCTATGACCTATGTGGTGGTGAGAAGGGTCTCCATATGTGCAAAAGGATATTGTTGGTCATGTAGTCTCTCGACAGTCCATATCTACAACTTGAGGGCCTCCAGACATAATCTCCTTAGTTATACACAAAATGGGGATGACATATGGCTCCTACTTGGGGACATGTGCTCACCATAGATTGCATGAGAACCGCAACATATCCTGGTAGACATGTGCCTGCCAAAAACTCAGACAAAGGGACCAGATCATCTAGGGTGGTGCTATCACCCTTCATCCATATATATATATCCAAAAATGAAAACTAATCTAGAAAAGAATTTTTTTGACATTGTTTCAAAAATTTCTAAGCTAAGCATGAAATCAATATGAAAGTAGAGAAAAATGAAAATGAAATGCATCTAAACTGGTATGAGAAACCAAGATGCAAATGCAGGCGAAAGCAATATGACTTACCTACTTACCTGGGGCATGGGCCCTGAAGAAGTCATGTGACCTGGATGTAAGATTGGAGAGGAGATCCATCCACTCGTATTGGCATATTCCTCCCATATAATGATGCCAGATAGTACCTTTCTTTATCATATTTCTTCTTGATGATGTAAGGGCCAATCTATGAGTTGTTATCTTTTTGGTCATATCTAGGCTTCCCCTTTCTTTTTTTCCACATGAGCGCAAGGCTTCCTTCATTGAAGTTGATGCAAGGTGTATTGTCAACGTTTGGAGGCTCTATGTGGACTGTCTCTTTGATGATTTCTTCATGTTTCTCATCTTCTTCCTGCATAACATGGATAGACCCCAACTCCTTCCCATGGTATATTGCAATTTTCTTCTTATCTTCCCATGGAAGAAACATCTATATGTAATCTTCTTGTATGAAGGGTAGCTTGGATGGATCATATTCAAAAAACTGTGGAGGCGTATCATAGTAGTGTTCACTGACATAATCAAGACCATCACGATTCATCACGTGTCTATCAACCTTCTCTCGATTGTATAGTATCTGGAAAGTGCCATCTCCCATGGGAATGTGTGCATAGGTGAGATACATGCTAAGGAAACATCCAAGAGAAGTAGACCAAATCCTGGATAAGAGCATCCCCCAAGCATCTAGAACGTCGATCACTACTATGTCCATGAGAATGTTGATATGTTGAAAATCAATCAGGAAGACCTCAATATCCTCACATACCCCGAGAACCTTGACCTGGAATCAGTACCACACACGTTTCCATAAGGTCGGGTTGTCTTCAAACAAAGTTGTTTCATCACCCTACATGATATGACATTTTTTGAGGCCCCTGAATCAAGCATGTAGTTTTTAAAGCGAAGGCCATTCATACCTAATGAAAGATAGAAAGGAGGATTCTTGTCCCTTGGTCGATCGAGATACATAGTGTTCAAGATGATGGGACGATCTTCCTTCTTGGTTGGCACCTGCAATACTTTCAAAACTTCCCTTTTTACAGAAGGGATATTACACATCTCTTTGACTGGCACCATCTTATTTAGTTTTCCAAACATGCTTGCAACATCTAGATTTAACTGAATATCATCTATAGGAGTTGGCTTAGGAAGAAACTCACATACCAGAGGTGGAGGTGGTGGAGCCACCTTCTCTGTTGATGGAAGAGGAGTATCGAGTTGTGATGGAGGGGCCGAATCTTTATTTCTTCTAGTGTAGGTCATATACTCCCTCCTCGTTAAATCCTTCTTTTGATCATCTGTCAATTTATTCAAGGCCCAGAGTCTTCTCTCTTTGTCTCCTCTTCTTCTAGCTTCATCGATCTGCTCTTGGGTAACTTGTTCCTCTTCGAAAGTACAAATCATATCAATGAAGTTCATATCATTAGGAGAATCTTCGTCTCGTCAGGGCATTCATCTTCCCTTTGGGGTTCTTGGCATGGGAGGCACCAAGATTCTACATCAATTGTCCCAAATGATTTCAAAGTATCTGGGACCTTTGCCTCCTGTTGAGGTCTTGGTTTCCAACCTGCGACATCTGTCTGTGGTCTAGAAAATTGAGGTATGGGATCAGATTGATTTATTTTCATTGTATTCATACGACTCATAAGTTGATTCTACACCTAAACAAACTAAGTATTCATCCGGTCTATCTTTTGAGTTAAGAGAGCAATCAGATCAGAAGAACTGTTGTTGGAAACCTTAATATTTGCTTATGTTTTGACACGAGGGTAGTGAAAAGGTTCTACCCTTGAATCAAGGAGATTTTCTTCAACATTGGCACTGTACTCTTAAGCTTATGCCAATGATGTGGGATTTTTGTCTTTGAGAATGAATCAAAATTTCCCTTCAAAAGAATTCATGTAAAGGACATGAACTGATGATGTTGTAGGATGAAAATCTGTTGGAATTTTATTGTACAACCTATCAAACTTGGTATTGAATTCCTTCACCGTCTCATTATCCTTTTTCTTTATCTGATTAAACTGAGCCCCAAGCATCCCACCATCTACCTTTGTTGACCATCTATTCTTGAATGAGTTGGCAAGAGATTTGTAGGATGTGCAATGATTGTCAAGGAGTCCTATGAACCAATCAAGGGCTTCTTCAGTCAATGACGAGGGAAATAAATTCATGGCCACATCTTCATGCTCAATACCTACATTTTCCATATCTCGTCCCATGACATTAAGATGATCTTCAGTGGTTATCACATTGTTTCCTGGGAACTTTGGCAACCACTTGTTGACTTCCTTTGGCATTTTATTAGGGTATCCTTGGATATTGGCCATGTTAATAGGTTTGGAGAGGTCCTTTTCCCAACGGTGAGCCATTGGAGCAAGAGGAAGGGTATTATGGAAAAGGGTTTTAACAATGGGATTCTTGAGAGGGGGCCTTCTTTGGTAAACCTTAGAAGGCTTGAACCTCCTAGGGGGAAAAGGTTTGGGAAAGGAATGGTTATGGGAAGGTGGAGTCGTCAGATGAGATTCAATATGAGCTCATCAAGAAGGGTGGAAAGGGAACATCCCTTGGGTGGATTCTCTAGGCAAGCTAAGGGGAAGGATTTGGGATAGCTTTCCAAAGTGTCGTTAGGGTTCCGAAGAGGATTCAAAATCCTCCCCGACAACGATGCCAAAATGTTATCACACAAGTTGTAGTTTGGGAAAATTCTAACCCAACCACTAAATGGCGACAAATAAGAGGTCACCTACCCACTGTCACCTTAGGTAAGTGTCCCCGTCAATTTAAAGGTGAGGTAGTCACCTCAAGGGGGGAATCTCGATGACCCTAGGGGTAATGAGATGAAGAAGGATGAAGATGGAGATGAAGTTCCTAGAGGTAAAATTTTAATGGTATGAAACTCTTGGAATGAATTCTTGGGAAGGTTCAAGGGTTCCCAAGTATGTTGAGTAACCTGCAAGTGATGAAATACCTACCCAAGACACAAGAAAAACAAGCATATATTGCAATATAATAAAATGGACGAGCAATTTAAGCTTTTTGTACCTAATAGAAATTATTAGTAACAATGTATATCAACAATAAAATGGCATCATAATCTGCAAAACAAATGCTAGAGATCAAGTAGAAGATACAAGAGAAAGACTAGCTAAAGGCTAGCAAAACTCAAGATGAAAATCCAAGATACTAGCATGAAAGACAAGGTTGTTGTAAACATTTTTCGGCAATAAATTATATCATCCTTATGGCTGTAACATTCAATGTATTACAGCAAGAAACTCATCCACTGAAAATCCTCCAAACTTTGCCAAAAAGTGTGCTAGACCGAGAAGAGTAAGTGTGCAAACTTTGGGCAAATTCCAATGGTTGATAAGAGATTTATTCAAGCAAATGAGTTAGGGTTTCTGCAGCCCTAATGGCTGAAGATGCAATTTTATAACAACAACAAGAAGTACCCCTTTTATGGGGATGCCCTAGTGGTTGTGAGGTGCCTAAAGCACAATGAAGACAATCCAAGTTGCAAGAAGTAAAAATGATAAGAAATTACGTTTCCCAACGCAATATTTTGTTTCTCCAATGCAAGACTAGTGCCTTTAGTTATGGGTTAATGGGGTCAAGAAGAAAGAGCTAGGGTTACTAAATCCATGGGTGTGTAAATCCTCGTACTTCCCAAGACAAGTAACCTAACTAGGGTTTGAAGATGAGGGGTGTAAATCCTCTTACTTCCTCAACTAAACCCTTAAAAAAAGCTTGGTAAAGTGGTGGAAACTAGGATAGGGGTGTATATCCTTATACTCCCTATCTAGCCTTGGCCAAAACAAAAAAAATTAGAGAGACCATACCATTCAAGAAAAAAAATTTACTTGCCAAAATAAACCTCCATAAAAGAAAGAGAACGACCTTATGGAGATAGCCCACCGTCATCACCATCAAACCATAACCAAAGAAAAATTCCATAGCACAAGAGGCAAAATACTCCAAGTGTAGCGAAAATTTCAGACCAAGTACTTCTCACAAGAGGGAGAGTTATATAAAATAAGATATTGTGATCTCTTATTTATACAAAATGTCACCAAGGTGACGTGTCCACATATTTAGGGGTAAACCACAAGACTAGGGGTCAACAACCCTAATCTTGCCCCCTTAACAAAGTAATATTAAACAATTTATTAAAAATTCACTTTTGCACATAAGAAAACCCTAATTTCAGAGTAGCATAAAACTTACATTACGTATGTACGAAATTTCAAACACAATATGTTTACTACACAAATTGTTACCCACAAATTCGGCACAAACTTTTTTTAACCCACATATTTAATCGATGTTGATATAAATATTTAATGGATTTATTCTGTGGAACCTAGTTCAACAAGGGTTGCATGGCAATGAAAATAATAATGACTTAATGTTATATTAAAACCAAATTACATTAAGAGTGATAAAATCTATAAGCTGCTATGCAGATTTGGAAATGGAAATAATAATGACTTGGAAATGAAAATAATAATAATTTAAAATTATACTACAACCAAATTATATAATTGGTTAACAATGATAAAATCTATAAGCTGACATGCAAGTTAACAATGATAAAATCCACCCTGGATGGGGTGACACTTGGCTAGAGGGAGAAAGGTGGTGCGCATGCGGTGAGGGAAGCTAATACCCCCAATCGTCAGCCATACAACCATTCCTCCTGATTGATGGGCTCTCACTTGGTAGTAATGGTAGTGCTATGCAATACCATTAGGAATTCAATGTCTCCCCTCGCGATCCAATGCTGGATTAAGGGACCAGGTACGAAGCATCAAGTAGAAGTCACCTTGGCATTCATGGCGGTCCTTGTAGTAATTTCTTTGGCCTTTAGGAAGGTATGTGCCCTCAAGCACTCTGTCATTCTTCATCTCTCGCCTTCTCCCACTCATTCCATGAGCACTTTGTTTTCCTGACTCTCCTAGACTTCGAGTTGTAGACACTCTGTCATCTCTGCTCTCTCAGTGCTCTCCATCACTCTGCTAGCCTCCCTCCTATGTTTTCATTTCTTCTGCACAGTACCTCTAGCTGGTCTTTCTGCCATTATTCCCAGAGAACACGGAAAGCCCAAAAGAGGGTCACAGTATTATAGTTTTCTTGCTCGGCGCAATCGCCCGGATCCCTCGTAGCCTTCAACTCCAATCACCAGCTTCTGCCAGAATTGGCTGGATTTTCCTTTGCCCTACACTCCACACTCGTCCCCTCCCCTCGTTGACACCATGCCTAACCCAGGAAGTTGCCCAGAGGAGGAAGAAATCCCTCCCCTCAGGTTCCAACCTTTGGAAGACATGCCAAGGTCAGATATCAACACCATTTCCCAAGCCAAGCCTTTGGATCGAGGTGGTTGTTTGGTTGAAGAAGAAATCCGCCCCCCAGTTGGTTGACATACTAGATTGCTGAAAATGCCACCTCTGGAATGGCCTTGGATGAAATTCCGCCAACGGCTTTGGATGAAGACACAACTCGGTGCACATGTGGGCAAATTGAGCAACCTCATCTCAATCAGCATAGTCTTTCAGATGACTACCTTCAGCGGATATTTGATATGAGGCGGAACCTAGAGGAGAAACTACATAATCAACGTACCCTCCGCCGACGCATGGACCTCCTGTTTGACTCTTTGGCATGTACTCCAGAAAAAACGCGTTGTCCAACCTGTGGAAAAATATTTGTCTTCACCTACAACTATGATGGACGTCTGGGTTCACCACTCGTCTAGCCTCTTTTATTTGTGTATATCCAGAACCAGTTTCAGACTTTTTTTAGTTTTGTATTTCTCTTGTGTATGGTATCCATGTCATGTTGGCTGGTATGGGTTACAGTCTTGGATGCATGAAACTGGGCATGTCACAAGTTTATTTCATGATACTAGACTTGTCATATTTTTTAAACATGCCACCTGTTTCGGTTTCCCTATTGTGGCGAAACATGTTCATTGTACTGATTTGAAGATTTTAAGGTAATATATATAGTTTCTCTTTTATTTACAAAAAAATTAAAAAATGATAAAATCCAACCAAATAACATAGTTGGTTAACACTGATAAAATCTATAAGCTACCATGCAGTGTACCAATTATAAAATCTATTTAACATGAAGTAGAAAATCATCATATGATATCTTGTCAGAAAATACTCACATTAAAAATGAATATAGAATCGTGTCTGTCAAAATGAATATAGAATCTTGCCTGGTTTCTCTACAAATTTCTCTCCGTTCATGTCTTGGAAAAAGAGTAAAAACTAACAATTTTAACGTTTTATTTAAAGTACTTGATGAACGTCAAAGTCGTTGTCAACACGACATCATCTGCTAGGTTGTAATAATGCACAAAATTTTGTTATCGCAATAGATGATTTTTTTCAGATTATTGGTATCCTCTGGATAACTTGGTAGTGATTTTGTAGTTTATAGTGTTAACAAATTTTAATTAATTTTTTCATTATCATGATTAAAGTATAGGTTTATTAAAGGTTTGTTAGTTAATTATTAATTTATTACTTAAAACTAAAACTAAGAATTCAGATTTCATAGGTTATATCTGCAAAAGGTTGTACATTATAAATATGCAATATACATTATGTGATAAAATATGAGATGAATTATAATAAATGCATAGTGATCATGTTATAAAATTCAATATAGAAATTGCATTGTAATTTTCTAAAATATGTTTAATAATTAAATAGGATTTAGAATTGTCAAGAATTGCATTGTAGTTTTCTAAGATATGTTTAATAACTAAATAAGATATATAATTTTGTGGAAATTGAAAAACAGTTAACCACGTTGATGGTTGAATAATTGGTGTCATCATTTCTCCGTAGCTCATTTTCTTATTTAGATTATTGTTACTCTCACCATTATGTGAATATACTTTATACGATTATACGATGATAAGGACGCTTTCCATAAAATTAATCCATTTTGAAATCTCCAAATCTATTTTATATATCCATATGTGTATATTGTAGTATGTAATTTTTCTCTTCAATTAAATTTATCAGTTGTTATTTGAAAAACAAAACATATTATTATTTTTCATATATAAATATATAACATGTCAAGCATTTTAAAAATCCAATTTTTTTTTTTTGTTGATAATTATAAATAGAGAAAATTAGAATAAATAATTACAATTTATAGTGAGTTGGTTGTCTGAGGAGTATGACAGTGGGGATTCAGAGGGTTGAACGCCCCTATGAGATTAAGAAAAGGAAGGCACGAGGAGCGGAAGGAGATGAATATTTGGGAGTGGATTGCAAAGTAAGTTTTCTACACATACAAAATGTTAGAAATCTGTGGAATACAAAACACTTAGAATGACAATGTTAGAAATTTGTGGAATACAAAACTATTAGAATGACATTGTTGGGCTAGCTGGTAAGTGACAAAGCCGTAGAAAAGAAGGAAATAATGTTTAAGGAAAGCAACAAATGGATTTTTGATTTAGTATTCATGTTCTACCATTGATTATTTAATTGCATTGAACATTGGAGCGACAAGTCAATGTAGATGAAAGTTTATATGCACTAATGTCATTGTATGCATTTCATTTAATAGATGTCCAAACATATGCATAATGGTTATGGTTTCCACCACGATCGGAGAAAGCAATCACATCCTTGTCTGCGAAGGAAAGAGCATTTCTTCCCCGCATGCTCCAGAGTCAATTTTATAAGAAGATATGTAGTAGCACCCTTTAATTCCTAGAAGTTTAGAACTCAACCTTCCCTTTCTCCCCTTCTCAATGGCGGTTGAATTTGTTCCCTAGGCTTTAAAATATTTCGTTGGTTACTCTGCAAATTTCTTTCTACATCTCACCATTGAACTTGTCTCTAAAGATGTTTTCCATTCATCAATTCACTGAATGTGGAGAATCCCATTGATGGACAATAGAGATTCACCCACATGAAAGAAATGCAAGGGTTGATCGGGCCTTTACTCATTGGTACCTTTCTTGTAGCGAAGGGTTTGAATTCCTTCATTTACGTTGTAGTAGTTTTGGTGTAGATAGCATCAGTGATGGCCACGTTGTAGAAAGGCATGTAATGTTGTTACCACCTTGCAAGAGAGGAGAGGAGGGTAGTCTACACATGACTGAAAATGAATAATTTATGCTACATCTTCAAAGAATTCACACATAATTTACAGTCTGGAATATATGTGATATTGGAGAGGGTTTATGAGGCAAAAGTGGCATTGGCGCTAAAGTATTTGCATAAGCAAGGGTTTGTCTAATATGTTTTCTTGAAAGAAACAATACCTTGACGAACATCAAGGATATTGTGAACACTAGAGCATGCCAAATAAGTGAAAATAATGGTTTTTGCTTACTATTCTAAATTTTGGCTTAGAAATAGATTATGGTTTAGAAGCCATGTTTTGTTCTCATTACACATTATTATGTGTAGAAATTTGTTTGCTTTAGAGAGACAATTCCATGAAAATAGTATTCCTTGGAACGACAAGTAACAAAAATTGTATCCAAACAATATTTTGATATTCTTTTCAATAGCTACTCAGATATAGTATATTCTTATATGAATTCCTAAGCTTATGTGTTATTATATACATAGTTTACAATGTGGAATATATGTGATATTGTACAGGAGTTATGCAGTTGAAGTGGTACTTGCGCTGGAGTAGTTGTATAAGCAATGGATTGTGTGTTTTTTTTTTTGACAAAAACGGTTATGTTGCATTAATCGGCATTCTGGCCAGCCAGAATCTGGAGTTTACAAATCCGAAGAAGGTTGGTGACCTCTGACAGTGCTGCCAACCTTCTGGTGAATGTCTTGGGAGACCAGTTCCCTTTGCTCCTTGAGCTAATTCGAGAATAAGACAAAAAGTGTGTACATGAGTAAATTCTCACAAACTGTGAGCATAGCAAAAGACAGAAGCAAAGCATTATTCCAATGGGACTGAATTTTTCCCCTTAATGTAGGGGTCCAGCTTTTTCTAAGATCCTAAAGAAATGTTGGAGGCCGCCTCCTTTTCTCTGCGTGCTTTGTTGGTCTTTCGCCCTTGGGTAAGGGGCGGAGACGGAACCGAGTTGTCTTCAGGTTCTGAAGTTCCCCCAGAGCCGCTAGAGGGGGCTGTAATCCGACCTTCTTGAGCTTCCGAATCTGGAGCCCGAATCTTTCTCGCTGCTACCGATTTTGGGGGGGGGGG
>ML780339.1:981007-996610 GCA_009831015.1 Picea engelmannii
TAAATCTTTTTGTTTCAAAAATTTCACTAAAAGCAATAATGAACTTTCTTAAAACAAAGAAACCCAAACTAAAAGTTCTCTTTTAAAGTGAACTATTCAGAAGAAATATGATCTTTCCCTAAACAATTCTAAAGAAAACACATACTTTGTAATTGAAAGACACTCAAAGCAAGAGACTAATCCTTCAAAACCAAACAAAGCAAAAGTGGCTAAAAGCAACTTAAAGAATGTCAAGAAGACTGTAAACAGATAAATATAGGCTCCAAAAGTTCAATCCAGTTGTTCAAAGAAAAACTGGACATCAAAAAATGACAAGACCCATTCCAAAAATGTTTACAAACAAGTTCGCAGGCTAGCAGTGTATTACAGTGCGAGAATCAAAGATTCTCGCAGGCTAAACAAAGGTTGACTGCGAGGGGTTCGCACTGGACTTAACACCAGGGTGCAAACTCAGGTATTTCTCGCAGGCCACTAAAAGGTACAGTGCGAGAATGCCTGTAAACAAGCAAAAAAATTGAAAAAGGACTAAATTTGAGTGAACTTTCAGATCCAGAGAGTCTAGATGGATCTCCCACAGACTTAGAGACCAGAAAACAAGCAATCAAAGCAAGGGAAACTAGACTAACTAGGAAACAATCCGTTCCCCGGTATGGTCGCCAATTTTGTTATCAGACTAATTGGTAGGTGCAGACACTAATTGATCTCCCTAGATCCACCTAGATCTAGAACAAAACACACAAGAACATGACGCTTTCCTTCAGTTTTAGATATTGAATTTACTAACCAAAGAGGGATGAGTGACATACCGTTTAAATGTCGCTTCCTCTCGCCATCGCCATCCTAGCTCCGTTCCAACGCTCATACAATGATGAACCTGCAAAAGAACGGAACCAACAAAACTGATAGTAATAGCATAAACTCAATATAAACCTATGTATGTGATCAAGGAATCATACAATAAAACACAACAGGCTTTATAGGAAAGAATCATATTGTTGTATCATATAGGAAAGAATCATACAATAAAACACAACAAGCTTTAAAGAAGACATGTTTTTGATCACGTCTTCGGACCCCTAGTATGGAGATATACTAGTCTATCTCCAAACTTTGAAGTGCCCCACATCTGCTTCTCGTGATGAGCATCACCGTATACACCATCAAGCTAAGAACTATCTCATACTCGAAGACACTTTTTATCGTCGAGGTGTAGATTGCATCCTTCGTTGGTGCCTCACTCATGAATAAGCGGAAATCATGCTTAACGATTGCCACACTAGATCATGTGGAGGTCATTTGTCTGGGTTGGCAACAACCCAAAAGATTCTAGGAGTCGGTTACTTTTGACTGACATTAATCAAAGATTGTGTTGAATCGGTCAAGAAGTGCCACCGGTGTCAGATCTTCTCTCGGAAGATGAGGGCACACCCCGCTCCCATGTTTCCCTTCATCACAGTTGGTCCCTTCACCAAGTGGGGGATTGATTACACTACATGCAACCCCCCTTCAGCAAGGGGGCACCGTTATATCATCATAGCAGTAGACTACCTCACGAAGTGGGTCAAGGCTATGCAAACGTTTAAAGATGATGGCGAGACAACAACTCTGTTTTTGTTTAACTAGATAATAGCAAGGTTTGGCGTCCCAAGAGAGATTGTCACTGACAACGACAGTCACTTTCAGAATAAAATGATGTCCAAGTTAACGTCAAAGCTTGGGTTGAGGCAGGAACATTCGTCACCCTACTACCCACAAGTGAATGATTAGGTGGAAGCTGTGAATAAGTCCCTTAAGACTATTCTACAACGAATGATCAATTCAGCCAAGTCAAATTGGCATTTGATGTTGTACTTGACATTATGGGCCTACCGAACGTCTGTTAAGACTGCAACTGGTTTCTCACCTTTTCAACTCATTTACAGGTTGGAAGTAGTCTTGCCTATAGACTGTCAGATCTCGTCTCTAAAGTTGGAAGTACAGTTATTGCCAGACACTTCACCGCTTGAAGAGCATTTATTATATCTTGACCAGCTCAATGAGCAACGTCGTGATGTAGCCTTGGCTAACAAGGCTCATAAACAAAGAGTCAAGTGTCAGTATGATCTATTCGTTCGTCCTCGGATTTTCTCTGAAGTCAACCTTGTCCTGGTCTATGACCAAGATAAGGATCCCCTGGGTGCAGGCAAGTTCAAACCCATGTGGTTTGGACCCTTCATCGTGAAGGAGGTACTAAAGAAGGGTGCTTATCATCTGGTGGAATTTGAGGGAAATGCTTTGGCATAGCCTAGAAATGGGCTTTACCTCAAGAAGTATTACTCGTAGGTGGATCGCCTTGGGTGACTTCTTGTACATGTGTATAGTTTATACAGTTAGTTTTGGTTTTTGTGTTTTATGGACATGTCGTTTTTTATGTCATTTTTCATTTTGGCCTCCAAAGCAGACATTGCGCAAGGGGTTTGTGACAAATCTTCCACTATAGAGTAGTTCTGGGTGGCCCTTGCGTTTGGATTGTGGGAAGCTTTCTTGAATGCACATTTTGGGATGCGTGTCATTGTTTCACCCAACGTCTTCTCAATCTGGAGAGGAAGAGGTTGGTTTTCAGCTTCTTTTCCCTTCTTAGAGCTGTTTGGCATTCCGTAGTCACGTGTCCTAATTTCTATATCAACGCTGCCTTTCAACATATACACATTCGCGGACAAAGGATTACTCGAAGACGGAGGTGGTCCTTGACTACCCCCTTTCGTGCTCGAAGAGGCTTGAGTTAAATTTTGTCCATGTGGAAATGGGTTTGTTAACACGGCAGGTTGTTGATGTGCCAATAAATTATGGGCCTCCGCAAGGCAAGGGCACTAGTGAGTCGGATGGTCTTCCATGCAAAGATTACACAGATACTTCAACTTATTCATTTCTGTGTTTCCCCTACCAGCATTATGTTGGGTATGTGTTATATTCTTTGCACGAGTAGCAGTGTCTAAGCATCTGCGCCAGGCGTGCAGGGGGGTGGAGCGCCCCACGCAGGGGTTCGGGGACAGCGCCCCCGAAAATTTTTTTCACACCGGGACAACATATTTCTAGGACCACATGATATTTAGGTGGTTTTTCGGCACATGGTTTTTTGCCGATGGTTTTCTATTTCCAGTTAAGGAATTAGGGTTTTGGACTAATCCAGGTCATTGGGTTAGGGTATTGGATGCCGTTGGCTCCTATATGTATATTGTATTGTAAACAATGTAATACAATGTATGAATATAATATATGTTGGTTTTCCCGGTTTGGGTGTCCAAGGGAAAAATCTCTGTGTAATGTTTGTATTTTCCATTGTATCTTTTCTATTCTTTTCTGAATATATGTTTACAGTAGACATTGTATAAGGTTAGAATTTACACATTATTGGTAGGTTTCTTATCCCCCTTACCCTTCTTTCGTTGTTTGTTCTTTCTATCAGGCTACTGGGTGGCCTTCGGGTTTGTCGATTGCACACTGTGTACATCTGAAGTTTGAGTAGGGGGAGCAGCTGAACTAGTGGTCCAGCTCACCATTGTTTGTTGTATTGATAATTGTTGTAATTGATTTGACGGGTGATCAGTGGGCTTCGTTTTTGCTGAACCAACAATACCATCGACATGTGGTCCATATATTTGTCTGGTCTTGTTAAGTATCGACCGCGGTGCATCTGGCAAAACTTCGTAAAGTAAACCAGACTAAGAGTAAATCAATTCTAGCTTTTGAGCTCTCATTATCGCTTCTTCTTCTTAAAAGACCCCCGACGTTGCGACGTCTTTGGATAACCGAGGTACCAAAGATTTAAGGAACCACTCAAGCAGGAATGTTGGTGGGACTGGTACTTTTATCAAACTCTTCTGGTGTCTCCATTCTCAGATGTGATCGGAGATATGGTCCGCCTTTGTCTGCACAAAGTTGGCCAACAATTATGTGTCGGCGTCGTATCTCATAGGTAATTGAAAATGGTTTAAGAAAACCATCACCAATTCGCCAAAGGTAGAGTATCTTGAGCGGTCGATCTCAATGTACCATTTCACAGCACTCCCGATGAGAGTGCGTTGAAACAAAGGCAACTAGATTGAGTCGTCTCTCAATGATTTGGATGAGCACCATAAATGGAAGGTAGTCACATGATCGCTTGGATCTTCATTAAGCTTAGCTTCGAACTTTGGAATGTTCGAAGGCAACTTGGTTGACATGGGAGGCCAACGTGGATCGTGACAGATGGGGTCATTTAATAACCTTGTCAAGTCTAGCAAGTGCAAAGTTGCCAGAAATGGTAATTTGGGTTGTTGATTATAACCAGGGAAAAAGGAGCCTAGAGTTTGGTTGGCACCAGGTTGCCAAAAAAAGTTAGGTTGTTGGCCAAGGTTCTGGTAATAACCATGGCTGTGACTAGTGTATGGATTCTGCGCTTGTTGAGATGTCATCGACTGACTCCCGTAATAGGATGTAGAAGGTTGGGCTTGGGTTGCATTCCAAGGATTTTGGGAAGGGTTTCCCCCTGCCGATCCGACGGGCGTAGGTTATGAGCCTTGCCCAAGGTTCCATTGGCTATGGAAGGGGTTGCCCCTAATCAACATCTTCGATGAGGGAACTGATCCCTGCCATGGATTCCAAGGTCCTTGTGAGGAAGGAATTCTTGAGTTTTCCCCCTGTGCAGGAATAGTACCCTCCATAGGATTTTGTTGTCCATAACTGGGGTTGCCCCCGGCCGAGACGACAACTGACGAGAATGCGTTGTTACCAAACGCGTCGAACAAAGAGAACGACGTCGAACCTACCGGCATGCTATAAGAAGGAAGTCCTTGACTACCTACTCCAAACGAAATATAGTTTACGTTCGGCTCAGCAGAGTGCTGGTGAGTACCGCCGAGCGAAGGGGACAAAGGAGGTATATGACCCTCGTTGTAAGGAAAAGCATTATAGGGAGATGAGGTGGCCCCCATGGATCCTTGCAAAGGAGCGTTCGAGCTCCCTACCCCTAGACCTAAAGTCTATAGATTGGAGTAGGAAAGGACATAGTTCGTATCAAAGCCAGGCATCCTGTATGAGAACAAAGGGCATGTTTCACTCTGGGTGAAAGGAGAAGTGATCGTTGCCATAGACGGAATTAGACCATTGCCCGAGGTAGAGGCGGTCGAGACCATAGTGGTCTGGTCTGGCGATAGTTGGTTTGGAGGCGGAACACCCCCTGTAATGATAGTCGTAGAGGGAATATGAGAATTCTCTGAAGAAGCCACAGCATTTCTTTCCATCGCTGCTTGTGACACTACCTGACGCTCGTAAGGGTCAACTTGTACGATGATGGGCGCCGATAGATCAGTGATCAAAGGGTTATACGGACCAAGAGCTTCCCCTCCAAGGTTAGAAATGGTTGGTTCCTCCAGAATCAATTGTTCTCGTCTCGGAGATGGCTCAGGCATAGTTTCTTGTGGCTTGGTCACCTCAAAAGACCTTTGATGGTCTAGTTTTCGCCTTAGCAGTGGCCGGGGTGGCTCCAGATTAACCAGCGGCAGGCCAATAAGCCTTCGCAACCGATAGAGCTCTTGATCCTCCACGATGTGAGAAGATCAATGTCACACTAAGGATTTCTATTAACGTTAAATACCAGCACACATTAGAAAAATCTCCTATGAGATAAGACAAGGAAACCACTAGCTAGTTGGAAAAACAGTTACACCATCCAACACTAGAGCAACTTATCAGTGCAAGTGCAACTCGAATACGGAAGCACCCTCCGGGTATACTCTGCAAAGCGTGGCCTGATGTCTTCCCTAGGTACCGCGGTATACCCCCGCAGTCACCTGTGTAAGTCACAAAGATAAAGGCCACTAGGTTGTCAGCACGCGAACAGTCACCAGGCGGGTACAGTAGACAGTTGGGTGGACCACAATGAGAAGGTTATCAAGCCCGAAACCTATCAAGGGTATCGAAAGCAAGTGTTCTGGAAGACGACTGAGGACCTCGAACGTATTCGAGACCCACGAAGCTCTGTGGGAAATGCGATCAACGAAATCCCAAGATAAGCCCTATATATGCCTTCCCCACTACCCTTGGTCTAGCTTTGGAGGGGTTATCTCCGCTACCTTTCCACACGCGGCCTCGTGTTTAGCCCCTGTGTTAGAGGGGGGTCCCGGACAACTTTCGCGGTTATTGGACTTTTAAGCACTCCCTAGCACAGACTCTTATGTTTGTTTTTGTAGCCTTGAAGAGTTTCCTCTCCAATCCTAAATCAAGGCTCTAACCTAGACTGAATTGATGGACCCTACAAACACAAAGTCTAATAACTTTTAATTAAGCGTTAATTTTAGTGGATGTCTTAAGTCAAAGGGAACAAAAGTGAAACCAGTGATGTTCTTTAAGAGACGAAAGGGAGGAGCATAAAATGAAACTGAAAACAAACTACTTCTTCTTCACAAATAAAGATTTGTCAAATTAAACTCTGTAACCAAACTTTTCGTAACTACTTTTCTCAGATCTTTGAAAAGAAAAACCTAAAACAAGATTTCGCTCGACTACGGGCTACTTAATGATATAAGTATTCAAATAAATAACTTAAGAAAACTTTATTTTTCCTTGATAAATAAAACAACTAACCTAAATTATTTTTACCAAACAAAGAAATGAAAAACTTTTTTTTTATTGTTTTATGCTTCAAAACAAGAAATTTGAAAATGAATTCTTTTCTTTTCTTCTAAAGCAAAAAAGGGAAAAATGAAGACAAGACAAGACCAAGAAATGACTTCTGGCCCATCGCAGATCACAGGGAGTCACTGACAATACCAAATAGGCAGATCAGAATAGACTCACCAACTCATCTAAAAACCCTAATAAAGAAAACACAAGAAATTTTTGATAAAAAGAAAGCTATGTTGAGGTCAGACCTAGTCTACAGACTGTTATAACAGAGACCAGGGCTAGATCAAGAAAACCCCTGAGAAGTATGACTTTTGAATGGGAAGAGGATGATTGCCTCTTCTTTAAAAAAGATCTTCTCAACACAGGCACACTACTGACACTTGAGCAACATGTGTATGTATGCGGGATGTCCAAACGTAGGGCGTGTATGTACGCGTGTAGACCCACTACATGCTGCGTACATCTTTGTAACTTCCAAAAAAAGAGAAAAAAACAGTTAAGCTGATAAGGCAGGGAGTAGTGGTATGGAAGACCAGAATCCCTTAAAGACTCAGACACTTACAGAAACTCAAAAAAGGCAGTTAAACCAATTAAAGCACCCAAAAAGAATATCCCAAAAAAATCTATAGGTCTCCCCAGTATGGTCACCAATTCTGCTATAGTGAGAAAATCCCCTACGGACTACACTAGGGTTCTAAAGTGCAGGCAGAGCTAACCGTCTAAAGTCTTCTACTTTTAACAACTATCCCGACATTACCCCACAATCATACATAAAAAAAACAAAGTATAGGGATCCGGTAAGACTACCTTAAACTCTGTGTTCGGTGTTGATCCCTTTGCGCTCGGTTGTTTTTCGACTGTAGATCTCCTCCCAAGGCCAACCTGCATTCACCAAAAGAAAAACAAGAAAATACAAGCATGCATTCTATATATGGATTAGTGGGTTAGATATCATAACAAGAAATGTAAACAAATCATAAAGACTGAAGACATCATTTGGCGAGACGAAAAAAGTATTTCTGTATATTAATCTCACAAAATTCGTTTACAATATGAGTGGCCACTATGTTGTGTTTATCCTAGGGAACACAAGATAGTGAGCTTTATCCATGTATTCTTCTCCTCTTCAGTTCTCTCTAGGGAAATGGCAAGGGTTTGCAAATGGAGAAAAAGGGTTGGAGAAGGGAATTCTGGCTCAAACTCACAATGTGGCTACAAAATATTGGGGCAAAGGGGAAATACTTAAATGGGTAGAGTTTCTTTGCTCTTGTCCTTCCTCTGGAATGGGACCCCAACACCTTATTTTATAGGCCAAAAAATATAGTAACGGTTGGGTGACTGGCTATGGGCGGGCAAATGGTTAGGTAATGGCCCAAAAACCCGTATCCCTTTGCAATTTTTTATTTTCATGCTTTTTGTGAGTATACACAGGCTGTAATGGTGCATCAAGCGTGTGTACGTGGGTTGTATTGGTGTAGAAATCATGTGTACGCGGGTTGTAATGGTGTAGGGCGCATACATCTTTAAAAGAATGGTTTTTTAGAAGAGTTATTCAATGATGGCTTGACAAAAATAACAAGTAAGATGACTTGATGCCAAGTATGCATGTCTGGTGCAATTTAGGGTTATAACAATGAGTTCCCATGGTGTCAACGGATCGGTGCGTCGATTCCCCGTACATACTCCTTTGCTTCAAAACTCGGGAATGAGATCTATCCAAACTGTGGAGTGAAGGCGAGGCCATCTCCACTTAAATTCCTAGAGACTCGAGCTACCAAATGGCTCGGCCTCCCTTCCCCCATTTATTGTGCATGCTGGCTGGATGACACCCCATCCGAGGAAGGTTTAGTCGATTTTGACATATCTTTACTTTTTGTCTTAATTTGTGTTACAACATATTTCAAGTGACCTCTTACAAAGTAACTATACTATTGTTTTTTAATTTAAAGAAAACAATTTAAAAATACGAAGAGAAAAATGAGGTGCACTTTACAACTAAGTATGAATGAGACACATGTAAATAAAAATGAGAAAAAAAAAAGATTCATAATTAAAAATTAGACCATTAATTAGCATAATCTAAAAAAACTATACATAATAATAAATAAATCAAGATGGATCCTTCTTAACCATGGGTCTTTTAAGCATGAAGCTTGCATCTTTGTTTCCTTTTTATCCTTTTTGATGTTTAATATATTTAGGGTTAAGATGAATCTATGTTGGTGATAATAAAGCTCATATTTTGTGATCCATGAGGATCTCAGTGGCCACTCACCTGTTCCAACTTGCTCAAAACAGTCTTTTGGCAATTTACTATCTTTAGCAGTTTTTCAAGTCCCAAACTTTCGGGGCCATTTTAAGGGCCTAAACATCATTTTTTTCATGACTGGGCACCTCAATCATAGCCAAAGTCTTTGATTGAGCCCCCAAAATGAATCTTTTCGTCGATACATTTCCAATGAGCTATCGTGCGCCCTAAACGAAGATCATATGCAAAAGTTACGACCCCGGGAAGTTGATGTACTAACTTACCCCAACGGGGCCCACATGAATTTTGGCGCTTCATATCCTAGGGTTAGGTTTTTGGATGTCTAGGGTTTTGGAATTCATGTTTATTGTAAAAAACTCCTTCAGAGCCTCATTGTACGCATCTTCTTGCAAATGAGCGTAGTTGTCACATCTCTTCTCAGAGATAAGCTGCCACCATTTTAGCATGTTTTCAATCTGCATTTTACAATTTTCAACATATTTCTTATTTAATGGAAGTCAAGTTTTACTGTATCTTTGTTTTTGTACACTCTATCTCTATGTTAATATTATAAATCTGTGTTTTCATTTCGTTCTACTCATAAATCCGGATCATTTTGTATTGATATTATTTTAATATCAATGATATTGAAAAAATGGGTTAATTCATATTTAAAATTTTAGAAAAAGGGAATAAATTTGGTTAGCCTTGAAAGCTAGTGTACATGTTAAAAAAAAACTATTTTATTAATGTAAGTTAATAGACATTGAGTGTGGATTCAAAAGGAGAGAAGGGAATGAGAGGTTTTTGTCACCTCCCTTTTCCCTCGATAATTTATCCAAAATGGATCCAAACAAGCAAATGGTTATAAGATTCACTACTTGCCAGTGTAATTATGGTATTAATTAAGGTTAGATAAACTATGAAAGACAATGCAAATTGTCAGGCCAGGAGTGGGCAGAAATCATAACACCATGGGATGATTATTCCATTAGCTTGAAGCTCAATAAATATACAAAATGTAAATGTTGGTCTTCTCCAACGTACGACTCTTCCTATCACATATGACGCTTCATGTGTACATTACTGTTACAAAACGCAATCCCAAGGATTACGTGTCCAACATCCCCCCCCCCCCCACCTTAATCCAAAGGGGTGTGTGTGAGTCCAAGCATCATTCTAAACTTCTCAAAATTTTCTCTTCCAAGCACTTTGGTGAAGATGTCCACAATTTGCTCATTTGTGGAACAATGTTTCAAGTGAATAGTCTTGGCCTATACATGATATGAAATCAGGTGATACTTTGTGTTGATGTCCTTTGTTCGATCATGGAATCTAGGATTCTTGGCCAACTTGATTGCAGAAGTATTGTCAACTAGAAGAGAAGTAGAATTCACTTGTTTCTCCTGCAAATATTTAAGTATTTTCTTGAGCCACACAATCTCTTTTGTCGATTCTGTAGCTGCCACATATTCTGCCTTTTTTGAGGAGTATGTTGGAATTGATTGTTTGCGTGATCTCCGGGAAACAACTATTAATCCAAGACTCACGAGATAGCCTGAAGTTGACACTCCATTTTCCTTATCCCCATCAAAGCCTAAATCAGAATATCTGATCAAGTTGAAGTCATCTACCTTAGAGTACTTGAGTAAAAAATCTTGAGTTCCTTTCAAGTATTTTAGAACTCTTTTTGTAGCAGACCAAATTCCTTCACAAGGATTTTACATGAACCTGGAAAGAATCCCAACAACAAATGAAATGTTTGGTCTGGTAGTAACAAGATAGATAATACTTCCCACAAGTTGTCTATACTTGGTTGCATCCTCAAATTCATTCCCTTCTTTTGATGTGAGTTTCAAGTTTTGTTCAATTGGAGTAGAAACAAGATTGCACTTAGTCATGCCAAACTTGTTCAACAATTCTCCATTTTAATTCTTCTGGGAGATGAATGTGTACCTTGGATTTTGAATCACCGCAATGCCTAAATAATAGTGAAGATGTCCCAAATATGTCATCTCAAAATCTTTCTTCAACTTTTTTTTATGGATGCAATGTAGCTCTCATTTTTCCATGTTATCAACATATCATCTACATATACTACAAGATATACACTTGTTTTTCCACTTTCTTGACAAACAAAGTTTCATTGTCAAGATTGAAATGCTTGAAATTCAATTTCAGAAGATGCCCAGTTAACTTTCACACCATGCTCGTGGTGCTTGTTTCAAGCCATATAAGGATTTCATGAGATTGATACTTTATGTTCTTGTCCCTTCACAACAAAGCCTTATGGTTGAGACATGAACACATTCTCTTTCAAGTCTCCATTCAAGAAAGTAGTCTTCACATCCATTTGATGACTTTTCCATCCATTTTGTGCTGCCATGGAAAATAGAGTGTTGATGGTAGCCCATTTTGTTGTGGGGGAAAAGTCTTCTCATAATCAACACCTTCTTTCTATGAAAATCCTTTTTCCACAAGCCTTGCTTTGTGCTTTTCAAGTGAGCCATTTGATCTGTACTTGTTCTTGAATACCCACTTGTAGTCGATTGGTTTGGTTCCAAATGGAGGATCCACCAAATTCCATGTCCCATTCTTGATTAGAGCATTATATTCCTTCTGCATGGATTGTTTCCATTCATCATGATAAGTGGCTTCTTTAAATGAATTCAATTCATGCTTAGTAGATAAATTCAATTCGCAATCATATGAAACATCCATGTCATATACATCACCTAAGTTTGAATTATCTACATTACCTCCATCTTGTTTTGAGGATAATCTAGTTCTTGGCTTCCCGACCTCATCAAGATGAACACTTTCAAGTGTTTTTGTGAGCCATTTTGGTGGACCTTCCTGAGATGGTCCAGGTTGCTCAACTAATTGAGATGGTGTTGAGTTCTCATCAAGCCTCAACTTTTTAATCCTCTCGATCACATCATCCAACTGAACCTAAAGTTCTGATGAAGTGGCAAGAACTTCTTCATGTGGGGAAGATGGTGTTTCAAAAGGAGATTCCATAGATTGACCCAAGATAGGGATCCCCCCTTCAAGACGTGGAATCTCATCATCAAATTCATGATATGTCTTTACATGAGTGAATTTGTCCAAATGATCAAGTTGCCTCTCAACAGTTTTGTCTTTCTTGGAAGATTCAAGAAAGATCACATCTATACAAAGGATGAATTTCTTGTTTGTCTCATCGTAAAGACGATACCCCTTGGTGGTATTTGAGTACCCCGAGAAGATGCACTTATGGCTCCTTGCATCAAGCTTGCTTCTTTGCTCCTTAGGAATTAAGGCATGGCAGGTGGAACCAAAGACCATGAGATGCCTCACCGAAGGAATGTGGCCATACCACATTTCATATGGAGTCTTGTTTTTAAGAGCATGAGATGGACACATGTTTTTGACATAAACTACACATAGAACTACATCAATCCAAAACATCAATTTAACATTCTTGAAAAACAACATGGAACAAACCATATTTAGGAGTGTCATGTTCATTCATTTAGCTACACTGATTTCTTGAGGATTGTATGGAACTATGGTTTGATGTTTGATCCCATGTTGGCAAAGATAGCTTTCAAATTCATTAGATGTATGTTCTCTTCCATTATTAGTATGAAGAGAGCCAATACGAGACTGAGCTTCATTTTGAATCCATACATGAAAAAATTTAAATGTTTAAAAAGCTTGTGATTTATCTTTCAGAAAGTACACCCAATACATCCTGGTGTAATCATCAATAAAAGACATGATATATTCATTTCCATTTGCAGAAAGAACATGCATAGGGTCGCACAAATTAGAATGAATCAGTTCAAGTTTTCTACATGCTCTGGAAGTAGAATCATTGAATGGTTGTTTGTTATACTTTCCAAGGATACAAGCATCACATTGTTTCAGTTTTCTAGGAATAGTAGGAATACCAAAAGCATCGTTCTTTCTCAATAAACGGAGACTGTCATAATTGATATGACCAAATCTAGCATGCTACAAAAGACTAGGTGGCATTATACTTGAGTCATGATGAGAGAGGTATGCAGTAGTGTGTGTATGGGAAAATCTCCCATTTAGCTTAAACAATATTCCATCTTCCATTATTGTCATTACAACCATGTTGTCATAATCCTTCCTTATCTCAACTTTTCCACCGAACATATGAACAGAGTGGCCTTACTGTCTGATGTTCACAAGGGACAACAAGCTCCTTTCCATCTCAAGAAAATAGAGTACATTATGCAGAAGAAAATCCGAGAATCCAGGAAACTTGAGTTTGATGGTGCCCATTATCGAGGGTTTGAGGTTGGACTTGTTTGCAAAATACACTATGCCATATACATTGTCATTAGTCTTCAAAAAAGTCTCTTCAGAATGCCATGTGAGAGGTTGCGCTCATGTCAAGAAGCCATGCATCTTTCCAAGGAGTATATGCAGTGTTAAATAAATCTTTCGTTACTCCTATATTGCAATGAGCAACAATGTGATGGGCATATTCAGGTGGATTATATTTTTTTGGTTTTGAAGGTTTACCTTTGTCCTCTTTCTTATTCTATTTGTCTTCTTTGATCTTATCCCACTGAAATATGCAGTCATCTACTTCATGTGACCCATTCTTTTTGCAATGGGTACAATGAATATTGGATATATCACCTTGGTTGTGTCTACCCTCATGCCTCTGAAATTCTTTCTTCCATGTCCATGTCCTCTTCTGTTGCTTTATCCTCTAGAAGAATCATGTGTTTAACTCTTGTCTTTTTGAGCAAGGTAAACAGTCTCGCCAGTTGAAGGAGTTGGCTTCTTTCCAAAGGTTTTCTCACATTCTGCAATTTTCTCTGCCAGCTTGTCAAATGTGATGGATTTCATTTGGCCACTTGTTTGTAGTGATTCAAGCTGGTGAGAATATGTAGGGTAGAGGGCCTTAACGAATGTCATGAGAGGAAGCTCAATCTTCACTCCAGTGGCTTCAATGTCATGCATTATGTCTTTGATTTCTGAAGCTAAATCCACAGGGTCGTCATTCTTCAACTCTAGGTTGAAGAGATTCAACATTAGTTGTATGAATTCTAGTTCAGAATGTGTGTCATACAAGTCATTCAATCTCTTCAAGGTGCCATAGGAATCACTAATGGAATAAATATGGCAACCCACCTCCTCACTTATTGTTGTATAGATTACAGCATATAACTTCTTCTCTTTGTCTTCCCATATTTCAATTCTTTGTTTGAGGTCGGAATGGCTGGTTTGCTACCATGTTTGTTACTTTGTGACTTTGATTCTGAGGAAATTTCTTCTTCTTTTGATTCTGCTTCTTTTTAGTGATTTTGTTGCTCTGAGGGATTGTTGTTGCTTCATAAATTCCTTTCCATGGGTAGTTGAAGATCAATGTGCTCTTTATCTTCTTGTACCATTCTCTATAGTTCTCCTTGTTGGTCAGTGCCATGCCGACAATGGAGATGAGAGAATACATTGTGTTCTACCTTCACACACATGTTAGTAAATAAAAATATAATGAAGTTGCTCCAATAAAAATTAGAATTTTCTTGCTATTGCACCAAGAACACAATGAAGCTTAAGGCGTCACTGAAATGCACTTCACGGGTGCATTAGGGTGCAGTAAGTCCATCTTCATCAAAGGATTTGAGGATAATGCAAATGGACTAAAGAGTCAACAATGGCTCGAGATACTTAATGTTGTCTCCTTGCATTGCTTATGCGCTTAAAGCATCCCCTTGTGCTTGAACAAAGGCCGAGAGAGCAAAGGTTGTGAATTGGTCCATGTATATTTTGTTCGCATCCATGTATATTTCTTTATCGTCCAGGTGCCCACAATATTTAATTGCAAATAAGCATGGTTAATTGTAAGTATCGTGTGATTTCGAACACTCAGATGAGATATGTAGATATCTCGTAATACAGTTCAGTCGAGAGCAGTGTATGAGGGGTGAGGGGTGAGTATGAAGTGCAGTGACGGTTACTGGATTGTGAGGGTGATAGAAACATGAGAGAATACCCTTAGATCAAGGGAGGCATGCTAAAATGGGACCTCAACCAAAGTAAATATTAAGAGTGAGTTGTAAATTCATATCTCAGTGATGAAAGCACTTTTTATAGACCAATTTAAAGGGTTTTTATATTAGGCACTCTATGGCTCTTAATACAGATGAAACAAAACCTCAACCGGACTGAGATGACAAAGAGATGGTCCCGTGTCATTTTTGGTGTAATGGCAGCTTGAGAGGTAGCATACGCTAGTTACATTTTTCTACAATATAAATTAGGTTTAGGGTTTCATAGAGATCGTACGCAAAAAGAGGGTGCACAAAGAAGGAGGACAACCATAGATGGTATTGATGTGGGGAGTGAGCATAATGGGGTTAGATTTGAAAGAATAAACCAAGGCACAAAGGGAAAAGAGACATGAAGGCCAACAGAGGTGTTTAGCAAGCTGGGAAAATGTCAGGGAATCTATTCATGGAGTTAACCAGGCTCTAATACCACTGTCAGGCAAGGAGTGGGTAGAAATCATAACTCCACATGATGATTATTCCATTAGCTTGAAGCTCAATAAATATACAAAATGTAATTGTTGGTACCCTCCAATGTATGACTCTTCCTATCACATATGGTGTTTCATATGTACATTACTGTTACAAAAACACAATCCCAAGGATTACGTGTCCAACACAAATGGAAAAGTAAAC
>ML780340.1:0-25017 GCA_009831015.1 Picea engelmannii
TGAAAAAATCATTATTTATGTAATTTTCTGAATATATCAGATGCTAAAATAAATATAGAGACAGAAGTAAAGACACCAAGTCAATAATAAAAATAGATGAGACATAAAGAAATCCTTTATATCATTCCAATTCATCAAAGAATCGTTCTCTTTACAAAATTTATTGAGGAAGTTTTGGACCAAAGTCAAACTTAGATGCCCCCAATGAAACATACAAAAGGACTTCTGACAGAAAATCAAAAACTGAACTTTAAAAGATGGATCATCTTGCCAGAGATTTTTTCCCACTCGACTCTACACAATATTCTTTGTCAGTCATGAAATCTAATTCACAAACAAACAAGTCTAAACAGACTATCAAATATAGATCAACACCTATGAAAAACAAGTGTCTGAATGATGTAATTCAGCCCTGAATCTTGGTGTTTACATTAAGACCATGCTATCATAAAAAGTAATTAGGCTTCTAATGAATTAAGGAATGAATGAAAACTGAATTATCTCAACAAAATCTCAAAGAGAAAACCTTAGTATGCTTCTCCTTCTATTCTCCTCTTGTTCCTCCCTTTCCTTTTGTCTTTAAGAAAATTAGAATTGGTTGAAGTAGTTGAACTACTTCATTAGTTAAGTTAACTAAAACTCAACCAACTTTTTAGTTAAGGGGGAAAGGTAATAAATCATAATAAGGGTTTTTAAATAAATAATAACTAGTAGGTGGGACCCCTTGTGACTCCCTTTAGCTTTTAACAATCATAACACAACTAGTTAATTAAAAAAAACATCCCTCCTTGTGACTCCCATCATCACATTCATATTTGACAATTTATCTCAATGATAATTGAAATTATTTCCAAAATATTTAACTCATATATCCAAAAATAGTGTGTTGTCCAAAATTTCAGAAGTCAACTATTCTCAACAATTAATAAATAAAAAATCCTAAAATCCATATTTTCCACTCTGGGAGGCAATCCTTCCCTTGTTGTTGCTATCACCTTTTGATCTCTTTGAATTTTCCTTAGGCTGTGTGGAGACTTTAGGCCTAATATCGTTGATCACATGAGAGAAATCATCTCTCAAATACATGTGGGAGGACACAGATTTATCAAAGTCATTTGAGGGTGAAGAAGGGGAAGCACTGGATTTTTCCTTTTCAGGGGTATGGTGGGCCTCGGTTTTCAAAATTTTTATTGCATGGGAAGACTGAACCGATGAATGGGCGGGGGCAGCTTGGACAATCTGATTGATAGGCGGGGGAGAAGGTAAAGACAAGTTATGCCAGCCACGATGTTGGGAGACTGTCAGGTGGACAATCTCTTGCCATCTGTCATTCTCGAGAACTTCAGGCTGTAGTGAGACATGAGGAGGCACAGGGACAACAGGGACGTGTGGGTCTTGGAAGGGAGGCCTTTCAGACCTAGGTTGGACCACCCCTTGCCCAATCCAGTTAAAAAATCCAGCTTGAAATAGTTGGCCTAACTCTTGCGAGTCTGCATCAAAGTGTATATATAATTTTAGCCTTCTAGGGCCCCTGTTCCAATTACCTCTTCCTAGGTTACCTTGACCATGGATACCTCTGCTGAAAAAGATCATTCCCGTATGCATAGTTGATTAGCAAATAGTTTCTTTAACAACCATACATGACAACTCTTTTAAAATATGAAACAAAATTTGGCTCAACAACATATCAGACTCATGCAATCCAATCCATACAAATTGTTTAATAGTTGTCAATGAGCAAGGGGTGAACAAAGGTTATGGGATATGCGAGGCATTGTATTGAGTGAAAAATGTTAAAATGAGGGGGAAAAGATCATGATTGCTACTCACAGACAAAAAACAATCAATTGTAATGCAAACCAAAGAATATGTCACTGTAATCCATCCTTGCGATCTTAAACTCTCATAATATAGGGTTTCCTTTAACTGTAATTAAATTTTACGAACATGGAGTGGATAATGAATATGGGAAGGCGAGGGGATTGTAATGTGCGAAAAATGAAACAATGGTAGGGAAAAGAGCGAATAATGTTTGTAAAATCAATTAAGTAATCTATAAAACAATTATGTATTTAATGCAAACGATCCAACACCAACTAAACAATTATTTTGATCAATTAAAAGCATACTGTGTGTTAACACTTGTTCATTGTCCACATTTAAATATTCAATCCTTTTAATTAACACAAGGTCATCATACTCAAAATCAATATTCCTTCCAAACATCCTGTGTAAGAATTATGTTTCCTCTCACTTCTTCCATTTTATATTTAAAATGAAATTCCAATGAACACACAGTCATTTGTTTCAAATATGTACAGCATCAAAACCTTAACCATTGTCTATAAATTGATTCCTAAAATCAAACATAGACACAAGATCTTTTAAAATGTGCCCGATTCCATTCCTTTAACCAATTTAACACTTAAAGTGCAATGAAACCATACTACTAAAAACCGGTGCCCATCTTTGATGGTGCAATAAGTCGATTTGATGCACGATATACATAAATCATACACAATAGACAACCAAGCCACAACTATCAATACCTTAAATTGCAATAATCTCGATCGGGCAATTTAAACACATAGTAAAAACAACCATCTCTTCAACTTATACCATGTTGTGGGAAACACACATACCAATGCATAACACAAATAAGCATTTATGTGACTGTATATATGCAATTACTCCTGATGAGAACATTAAAAATGTTGAGTTATCGATCCAACTGTCATAATAAATAATGCAGTGACTATATACCAATAATCAAAACCACTATCAACTCTATGCCACCAACTCATGACAGTCACACAATACTCAACAGGATGTAACTGGTTCAGTTAATCAAAATCGGGCTCTAAATAATCAATGGTTCGCTCGGTGGAACCAACACAAGGAGACTGGAGGTCGACCTTGTCGACAATAGGTTAGAAACCCTTGAGAAAGGAAAGGTGGAACCATATGCATTATAACCCTTAACTCGTATGATAGGGTGAAAATTCAAACTCAGGTAGGAGAGATTATGAACAAAGGAGTAGAGGTTTCTTACTGGCCAGTAAACAACACTAAGAACACACAAGGCATAACCCTCGTAGTTTTCCCCAAAAGTCGAATAATTTTGATATAAATGCAGAGCTCATGTAATAGCAACCAACCCTAAGGCAATCCTCTTGGCATAATAGCCACCATAACCAATTATGAAGACACTGATAACATAAAATGAGCCCACGACCAAGTGGAGAACAATATGTAGTGACCCAAAGGTGGTTCAAAAATTACATAGCAACCCCATAACAACAAATTTGGTCGGGTGTGGTTACGAAGACTATGAGGAGACGTCCATCAAGTCAAGATGGAATGAAACCCTCCAACAAAAACCCATAGATACAACAAAGATCTTTCACGGCTTCCACCACACAGAACAATTCACGACTTCAACAATCAAATTTTCCATTTGCAATGAAAAACACAAAAAACCATTCCAGAGAAACACCACGAGTTTACATAGTTGCCAACCTCAAGAAAAACACAAACCAATACATCACTGAGCCAATATTTATTTCATAAACAGAGCGATTTCATGGATGGGTGAAAAAAACATACCTGTAACCAAATGGCCTTAAAAATGCAAGCTTGGTCGAGCAGTTTCTTCCTCACATGAATATCAGATCTTAACCACAACAAAAATCAATTGAACAATAACCAATCAAGGGTGACAACTAGTGGGAGAGGTATGTAGTGACGTGCATTTACTACACATCGCTTATGTCCTCCCTTCATTCAATTACGTAGTACACGACAACTACCCAACCATTAATCCATGCATTGAAACTAGCATACATTGCTTACCAAATGTGCCATCCGATATCATATTAACCATTGCCAAAACATACCATAATGTATATCAAGTGTGCCAAGGATAACTCAATAATAATTGTATAGCCACTAACATTTCTAGTTAAGACTAACAATAATCCTTTTAATTTCATTTGCACATAGTATAGCGTAGCATAGCATAGTTTCCTTCCTTAGATTTATTCCATATTGCTTTTATCTCTTGTCATGACTTACATGTGTATTGTGCAGGTGTAACATGTAATAAATTGTGGCGCCAATAGCATTGTAATAACAATGAATACAAGCCATTCACACATGGAATTTTAGAGCTTAGAGTAACGAAACCCACACATGACATGCATTATCCATCTGTCATTATGTCGTAAATAAAACCAATATTTGACCATCAATCATGTAGAACCCTGTAAGAATAATTGAACAACATCATAAAATGTGTAACAAGACTATCTTTGATCCTCCAATCTACAAGCAGGGATGATTTTAGGGACTAAATTTCTCTCATGGGCTAATTTTCCATGGTTTTTCCCAAAAAAAGATTCGCTATTCTAAAAATGATTCACCCAAATTCTAAAGGAAAAAATTATTTTACCTTAAAAATCACCAAAATTTTATATAAACTATATAAAATCCTTAGAAATTTGAATATTTTTACAAAAAAATCACCAAACATTTATAGTTGGCATATGAAGGATTAGTAAGATTCGTCAAGGTTTCTACATTTTAAAATAAATTTCCATCCTTAAAATCATCCCTGTCTACAAGTGGGTCCCACCTACTAGTATTATATATATCATTAGCTTATAAATAATAGGCTTTTAGAAATACTTTGCGGGCAAAATCCTCGTTGCGATTTTTATCGTCAACTCCCTATATCTAGAGTTTGACTATGCATGTTCATGTTGAGAGTAAAACAAAAGTTTAATCTTCTCTGATTACAATCTATCCATAGTAAGCATTGACTTATATATGGAGCCCGGTTTCTTAGCATTAAATAACCAGAGGAGTTTGGGAAATCCCCAAAAGAAAAAAAAACTTTCTACCCAAACTGACTTGATCACTAACTTTGGGAGAAAAAACTACCTAGGGTCATCATAACTCCATGGAGGGTCTAAGCGCCATGCCCGTTTACCAGTCGATGCCTTATGTTTTTGCTGGATTCCGACTGTTCCTCCTCCTCGACCACCTGGATTGTGTTTTCTTGGGTTCCTATCAGCTCCCTCTTTTCCTCTTCTCTATCCTTATGTGTGTCCTTGGGAATAATTTCCCTTTCATGGAAGCGGATGTCGTACTGCTCCTTCCAGAATAAATCAAATTTTTCTTCCAAAAACCATATCACTTAGCAGGTGGCTCAAATTTTTGCTTGTTGTTGTGCCATGGTTGCCTTTGTCATCCAATATACTTATGATATAAGAAAGAAGTTAGTGTCCCTTGTTCAATATTTCCTAGGGTCGGAGACCCAATCCTTAGCAGACCTCAAAATTTATTCATCAGTCGTGCTCTTCCATTTTTGCAAAACTACCTCTTGGACTCTCCCCATAATCTCTTTCTCTTTGGCTGAGCACAAGTTTTGGTCCCTCATTATATCTCTTCTAGCAGTCCTGGCCTCATGACTGTTGATCAGAGATGGGTCTCTTGAGAGTTGTTTCCCTCCCCCTCTCCTTGGTTGAGTTTTATTATTCCTCAGGGAAGCGGCCTTAACTCAGAGAAGCAGTCACGACATCCTAGAAAAGGGAGATCTGCATCCTCATATAGTCGAGGTTGTTGTCTCGCTGATAATTGATCATGTACTTTCTCCACTTCCGCCCATTATTTCGTAATCTAATCCAACTCCTTTGGGGTTTGGGATGATCCAACCTGCTCATTATTATTCCTGGTGTGGTTGAGTATGTAGCAACCTCGTCCTTCTCCCGTTAATTTGAAACTCAATATTATTTGGCTCGCATTGCCACTTCTTCATTAATTCCTCCTCCCTTTTCCAATAATAACTAACAGATGACAGGACAAATCCACCTATCGCCGAAATGACCTGCGTTCGACCATCGTGGAAATCCTTTAGAATCATGGGAACACTTGGGATTCTGACAACCCCACTCACGGTACTCACAAGTCTCCACCTGCCCTATCATGTAGTTGGTTATCATGGAGGTTAAGATGTGTGAAGCTATCACAAAGTTCTCCCACACTCACGTCTTGACATTGCCATTGAGACACACTTTGGACCTGGTCCACCGCCACATTGGATATATAGCCAGTTGCAGTGTTGGCTTGTCTCCTAACATGTCTTGGGATGATCACTAACGTGTCATGGATGGCCTGCTCCACCTCCGCAATCCCAACTAAAAATCACCAATTTTTTGAGACTTTGTCCAGCAAGGCTGCATTGATGATCTTGCCTAAGGCCGAGACTAGAATTTTGGAGTCTCCCTTTGCTATGATTGTTGAATACCCCCCTCTTTCGCCATTTGCAAACCTGTCAGTAAACCGGCTAATTTCGCTCCATTGTCGGTGGTATATCCTAGTCTGATAGTGTACAAGCTGGCAATCTCTCTCTGGGCATACCTGAAAATCCCATCAACTACCCTAGGTCCTGGGTTGCCCCTGTAAGCCCTGTCAAATTCATTTTCAAGAAACCCTTGGGGGGGGTTCCCATGTCTCTCTGCTAGCCTGTCACGAATCGAGGTTGTTTGTTTGGAGAAGAAAATACTTCTCGTTGTCGGGATTCCACATGGATAACAGATCTTTCTCGTTTCCTATCGTTGTCAAGTCCTCTTCCTGTCATGGTATCTATGGAATGGTTTCTCTTATATTGTGCAGGACCCCTTTCCAGAGAAGATTCATAGATGGAGTCGTGTTTTAGAAGATCCTTCTGCTTATGGTTTTCCAAATGCTCCATAGGAGAAGGCCTGGGAAGATTGTCCATCCCTGATTCATAATTGCATATCGGTAATGATTATTGTTCAAGTATTTTTGTCTTTATTATGTTCTATCTATTTCAGTATAAAATTATGAAGATTGAGGCCCCTATGTCCCATAATTCCAAGGCTAAAGGGAAAGACTTAAGGAGATGGTTGAGTTTTTCTTCCACTTGATTGCACATTAGGCACATGGAAGGGCCCTCAAACCCTCTTTTTATTATTCGGTCCCAAGTAAGATCTTTTTTGTTGACAACCAGCCATAGAAAGGTGGTTACTTTGGGCCACAATTGGGAATTCCAGACTTTGGTCCAGACTAGCCTTTTGGGGTCATTCCCAAGTCCGAGTGCTTCTTGGTATGCTTCCTTAATGTGGAAGTTCCCATCCCCCTTTTTCCCCCATCTGAGGATGTCCTATCCCTGCCTTAAGGGAGGAGAGCATTCTTTGAGGATCTCCTCCATGAACTGACTAGGTGACTCATTCCATTCGATAGGCCAATCGACCGAATGGATCCATGATATTATTCGATCTATGATAGGAAGTTGTTTCTCCTCCCAGTATTGAACAACCTATGTTCTTCCTATAGAAATTATTTTTTCTTTGACTGACTATAGTCGTTCGTCTGAGCTTAGATTTGGACATTGCTCCCACGCGTCCTCCCAAAAAAGGGTCGATTGGTCATCGTGTAGCTTTCAAAAACTTTGATTTTTCACCAGCACCCGATTTTTCCAAGCGTAGTTCCATATTATTGATCCTAGTCTGTCTCCATCCAATCTGATCCAATCTTGAGGGTGGATGTCTCTGGCATATTTCCCCTGCCAAATCTTGGCCCAAAGTGCTTCTGGGACCTTAATCCATCTCCAATAGATTTTTGTTGCTAGGTCCTGGCCCATCCTTTGGGGGTCTTTTAGTCCTAAGCCTCTCCTAGATTTTGGTTCACACAATTTTTCCCAAGCTATCAACGCCCATTTTTTCCCTTTTCGTTGCTTCCCATAGAAAATTTCTCTGGATTGATCGGATTTTCTGATAAATGTGTGCAGGCACTGCTAGAACCGAGAACAAATAAACCGACATAGCCATTAGAACCGATTTGATTCGCAAAATTCTCCCTGACAAAGAGAGGAATCTATGTGCCCAGTTGTTAAGCCTATTTTCCGATTTAGACAACAACTCCTGCCATCTCAGATTTCTTGGATCTTTGATAAGAAGGGGGGGGCTAGGTAATGTGAGGGAAGGGAGGATCATTGGAAGCCAAAAATTATGGTTATTGTTTGTTGGATAATGTTCAGGGTATTAAAGAAGAAGATATTAGATTTGACTATGTTGAGTTGCATCCCTGAGGTGCAAAGGAAAACATCAAGAGTCTTCTTGATGGCTCTGGCTTCCTACACTGTGGGATTCCCTAGGAGAAGGGTATTGTCGACAAACTAGAGATAATACAAGAGGTTTGTCTAAGGAGTTATTACTAGACCTTTTAGGTGCCCTTCCCTCAGATATGAATGACGTGTGTCATCACTTGGATGACATGTGTCATTGTGAGTCATACGTAATGTGTGATAACATGTTTGGAGCCTTGAAATTGATCCACGTAACGTGTTTGAAGCCTCATAATTGATTCATGTGTTTTAAAACTTATGAATTATATTGGACTTTAAAGTGCAAACTATTTTTTTCTTATAATTAAAAACAAAATAAATATGATTATGTAGTGCATCCTTCGTTTTAATTTGTTTTGCTTTCCATATTACATTTTTTCCATGATGCTTCCCATTGTATTATATACGAATGCATATATTTTATATTTCAGATTTAGGTATAATTTTGTGTGCGAATAGAAGGTGTTTAAAATGAAGAAAGTAAGGTGTCTAAATGAAAAGATTTAATAGTGATATTACGGAACAAACTTTTGGAATATATATATATATATATATATATATATATATATATATATATATATGTGAATGAGAGAGTTCATTATGATGGTGGAGTTTTAATTTTTTTTAAATATATATATATTATTATGATGGTGGAGTTTTAATTTTTTAAATACATGCTTAAGCTATTTTAATTTGTCTTTAAAATAATGTTACAAATATTTTATGAGTACTTGTGGGTTTAACGATAAAACATTGAAAATAATCCTTTTAAATTATTTGATGAATAGTTAGTATTTGTTTACTACTCATAAAACACTGAAAATGATCTTTTAAATTATTTGATGAGTAAGTAGTTGATTTAAAGTATTTGTTTATTGCTCATAAAACACTGAAAATAATCCTCTTAAATTATTTCATGAGTATCTAATTTAAAGTATTTGATGATGAGTTATCAATTTAATTTAAGCCTATTATATTATGTTGAAAAAGGTTAAAATTATACATTTTTTTAATAATAAATATTTACATAGATAGGTGTTCTTTTATTGAAAATGGGGTCCCTATATTGAAAATGAGATTTTTTTTTCCAAAAAATACATTATTTTAATAATAAATATTATATGGATGGCCAAGATTTAATGAATTCCAAATATTCTTCATTGTCATAAAAAATGGAGGAATGAGATTCAACTCAAAACCTAAACTTGAGAATTTTTCCTTTATCTTTTTTACATTTCTCATTTTTTTTTGGCTTCCTCTGGGTGGAGGCATGCTTGGTTTCCTCAGGGTGCAGGCATGCTTCCTCTCGCCACATTTGGATAGTGCGAGCTAGTGGGATGGACTTTCAGTTTTCAACCATCATCAAGTAGGTTCTTTGCAATTAGTCCCTTGCACCTATCAATCCATCCATCCATTATTATCCATAGCAAATCTTGAATTACATCTAAGGTTTCATTGTAGTTAACGGAAATGATTCAAATGATGATTGGCCTTCGATACCTCTTATGTCCAATCAATCATTCGATGGCTCTCTCATTCCTTCTACGGTCATCCCGTTGTTGTATGCTATTGAGGTTTCCCACTACTACAACCCAAGTTTCACACTACTAAAATATAATCGAGTCAACCCATTATTGTACGCTATTGAGGTCGCCCACTACTACGAGCCAATTTCCCACTACTAGGATACAGTCATCCCATTGTTCTATGGTATTGAGGTTTCCCACTATTACGACCCTGTAATAAACATCGATAAGGTCAGTGTTAGGCCATCGGAGAACCTTTGGTTGGATGGAAGAATCATCCAACATTCCCAATGACTTGTGGCACCACGGATGTTCAACTTGACGGCAAGGCCACGCTGGTTTACTTGGCCCAGACTACAACTTACTCTTTGTTTCATTTATTACTTAACAATTTATGTTTGTTTCTTATGCTTAGAACATCCAACAAGTAAATAAAACATCCATAGACAGTAACAATGAAATGCAAGTGGGCGACCAAACCGTCCTAACACCTGGAATTTTATAACAAAGACCAAAGTGTGTCGAGTCTTCAACTCAAGCCACACTGAAGATACAATTACATGGAGCTTATGCTCAAGTTTACATAAGAACCTGTGTGAAACACAAACACAAACTTCCTCCATCGGCTTGCAACCTTCTTTGTGTCGTTGACCAAAACATTTGATGAATACTTCAATCTTCGCTTCATGCCTCATCCTTTGGTTCATCCTTCCCTTGCCTCAATTTGGGAAAACTAAAACACCCATATTCACCACCAAAGTTTGATTGTCCACTTCATACCATTGCTTCAAGAAAGACTCACCATGTTATTCTCTTTGGTGCAGTCTCCTTAAGGTCGCACAAATCACCCACTAGGGTCGACTTGGCCTCTTAGGAGGGAGCTCTCCCTCTCTACTAAGTTGTTTCCTTAGAACTCCCAACTCTATGATTATGAAAGATGAATGTCACTTTCCAACCTCCTCTCAATTTTGTCCTCTCCTTTGTATATATAGGCACCCAAGTTTCCCAACTAACGTGTCTCTTTTCCTTGGAGCAGATGCAACCTTTTGCACTTGTTGACATACACTTGGGATGACTTTTTCCTAAGGGGCACGTCTCCCTTGGGTGATTCATCCAACTCACCCTTGAGCATTCCATTCTTCATCAAGTTGAATCGTCATTCTCATTTCAGCACCCAAGTAATGCCCATGACTGATCCTTCAACCACTCACTTGGCTAAGCGTATGTCACACATCTCCTTGGTCAGCTCCCCTTGGCGCGTTGGGCACCCAAGGTGATCGAGCTCGCCCAACTTGAGTTTTCCTTCCATCCGGTTGGATCGGGTCTCTTGTCTTCCAAATAACCCAATCGACTCCCTTCGTTTCACGCAATTCCCATTGCTTCATTCGATGGAGCACCCACCTCCTACCCACGTTTTTTCAAGTCCACATCTTAACTTCTATCGTAATCATTCTTTGGGTGAAGTCGTTCCTTGGCATGATGCACACCCAAGGAGCCCTACCCATATATGAATATCCTCCATCTCTTCATTCAAACCGAGTGCTCTGCCTACCCGAGTCATTTGTCTTGGCCTACAGTGGAGGATCACGAGCTTGGGATGGATGCCCCATGCCTTACATCCTCCCCCACTCTGAGTCGTTTCCATCCCAACAACATCCAAAAAAACATGTTGTCTCTATGTCTACTAAAACTCATGCCTCCATCGCAACTACTATTGGAAACCCCAAGTTTTGTGCCGAAATGAAAACCCCAAATTCTGCCTTAGTGGAAACTTCAAGTTTCTTGTGAAGTGGAAACCCCAACTTTCCACAACACCTGCGATCAATATGCAACACTATGCAACCATCCACACTACCCAAAGTCGTGGTGGGATCAATATGCCTCTCCCCAACTCTATCTGCAATATATTCAAAGCTACCATCACTATCTCAACTATCGCTTTCTTCCCTTTTGAAATCGCAACCACTGTTGCAACCCCAATCAAAACATGAAAAATATCTAAGTCTTGAACTTTTTTGTCAAACTACTACGCCCATACTCCAACCATTTCACTCATGTCTTTGCACACTACATGCCTCCACTTCTTGAACAAGTTGGGTAGTTAATGCAACTTCACGCTCAATTGGTGAAAATGTACTTCCCCACAACCGTCCATAGTTGTTTTTGTCCAACGTCCACCACATTCTCAACCCAAAAACACCAAGGAAATATTGAAATTGCCTCCCTGTTGTTGTCTTCATCCAACCCTGTCAAGAAGTTCCTATGTAACGTCCAAGCATCTCACAAATGAATCACCAAGCTTCTGAAGTTTGACCCCTTCACTATGTCACTGCACACTAACTCATCCAAGTGTTGAATTAGTTGGATGGTTATTCCAACCATATTTACCTGAACAAAGGCACACCTCCATGTCAAAACTAGTCTCCTCCATGTCAAAACTAGTCTCCTCCATCTACAACTCGACCCATCCATACAACATTTCTCCAACGAAAATGTCCTTGCCCCATCACATTGCGTTGTCACTCCCAAAAGAAGTCTTCCTCTAACTTCATTAACTTCATCAACTACTCTAGTTGAGAAATTTGTTGTCACTTCCTCCCATCATTTCACCCATATCATCTCATGTCTAAGATATTCGAAAAGTCAAGGAAATCACTGCATGTCTACCACCCATGCGACCAACTGAATTCACTCTCTTCACTCATCCCACAAATTGTAGGATCCCAAAGACTGCCTCATCATTGTTGCAACCATGCCCTCCATGTCACCATGGTTCATTGATAAATCTTCCTAAGTCAAATGTTGTAATATCCCTGTTTTCAAACCCCAAAACTAGTGATCTATACATCATAGATACAATATATGGTCGAGAGCCAAGTGATGTATATTCTAAACATAGTATATGGCCAATAGCCAAAACAATGTAATATGTAAATGATGTAAATTGAATATAATGATTAAAATGTATCTTCAGCTGCAAATGGACATGGATGGATATTTGGGGGATACATATCCACAAGAGAGGGAAGGGTTCCAAGGGGGAGAATTACCCATGTCTATTGAACCAAAAACCCATTTCTTATGTATTTATAAATTATCCTTACCATGAACCTTCCATTAGTTGTTGAGTGTTCTAGAGCCCAATCACTGAATTCATGAAAGAGGGTTGGTGTGAGAGTCACTTCCCATAGTTATTGAGAGCATGGGGGTTGAGTACAATCAATTTAGGGAAGAGTGCAAGTTAAGAAAGTAACAAAACGAGAGGAAATTTGTATGGGTAGGGAGACCAGAATTATGCATTCACATTTTTTCATAGAGAGATGTTTTTACATGGAGTTTTATGGCCAACAATGGAGTTGTAAGTGTTGAATCTTGAAGATAGTTGTTGTGGGCATGTTTAGCTACTATTTGGAACTATAATTTCATAAAGAAAGACGTTTCTTTCCTGGGACTAACGAGTTGTTCGAATTTTTCCAAGGAAGCACACATTTTGCTACTGGGTGAATTTGTGTTTGCGGCTGTGGAATTCCTAAAGTACCAACAAGGAGAATTTGTTTCCAACATGTGATGGAAGCCCTAGAGGGGAGTGGAAAGGCTCGAGGGACTGTGAGTAGTGAAGGGGGATTCATCCCTTGGGTTGTGAAGGTTGAGGGGAAGAGAGTTGGTGGAATGGAATCAACTGTGAGAATTGACTGTTGAGAGGGGGACATTAACCAACCTTAGGGACCACTGTCTCTTGTGGATATATAGCCCCAATTTAGGGGTGTCTTGTTATTGAGAAATGGAACAACAAGGCTACAATTGGGAGGAATGTGTGTCCTCTGCAGTGGGTTGCATATTTACATAATATACATGTTCTTATCTGTGGTGTTTACTTGTGTTAAATGATGATATATTTGTTGTGCATCTACTCTTATTTATATTGGTTAATGTTTCTTGATGTGAGAAGAAAGATGCATTTAAATCCCTATTTATGTGGTTGAATGTTTTTGTACATTATTCAGTTTTTGTTATGCATAATTAATCAATTTTATTTATGTTTTTGAGAAGCATGGATAGTTGCATGTGTATGAATGTCATGTTGTGGGTTATTTCCACATTTATATCTAGTATTATATTTTTTTATTGGGTCTTTTTGCAGTGATGTTACCCAGCTGTGGATTCGGTAAGTTACAAGTATGAACCTATCTTCATCGATTAATATCCCATATTCTTCATCACTTGTCTACAAAATTCCCTAAGTCTACAAGTCTTGCACATCCAAGAGTCATCACCACACTATTATTTTGTTAATGTTGTGTTTCAACCTGTCTGTACAATCCTATGATCTTCATAAGTCAACAATTGACTCCATAGGTGTCTCAACATACTTTCCAAAGTGATCCAAGGTAAACGAGTAACCATATTACCGAATCGTCTCTTGGAACAAAGCAACTTGTCTCTACCCAAGTTGTTTCTTCCTTCATATTTCTATTGTGATGATCAAGTCATTACATGATGGCTCAATGAAAATAGCTAAGGCACCCCTTCTCCAAAGCATCTCTCTCAACCTCTCAAATGAAATTCAAGTCTCAGTGTCTTCTTCGTCAAGACAATCCCTTCAATACACCTCATAAAAGAGCTTGACAACAATCAAACTCATTTCCATCTATATAACCGATTCTTCCTAATTCCAATTCTTGAACTCACCAAAGTAGGTCACCCCAAGTCCTCATATGCATATTCCCACACTGGGGTTCTCTAAACTTCTTTGTGACTTCAATGATGGTCACAACACTTGGAACTCCCACAATTCTACGGTGGAAACATGTCTCCCTTGTTCATCAAGACTCCCCATCTCCCTCCAAAGGACCCAACAAAAAAATTTATATCATGCAAAGAAATTGAAATGATCATGCTCATTCATAGCATATATGGAACCCAATGGTTCAAGTCTTCATACTATCACAGGTCTGCAACTCGTCCTAAACCACTAAGTCTGATCACAAAATGAACCACCTTCCATTGGCTCAAGATCAAGTTCTTCCCCATTAGAGTTCAGCTAAGTAAAAAACAATGATGTGCCCCAGTTACAACACTCCAACCGAAATCCCTGTCACACCTTGGTTTTCTTCGTCACCAGGGCACCAAGATCCACAACCCACTATATCACATAAATCGTTGTTGCAACCGAAGGTTTGCAACAACATGACCCAATGTCTATGTGTAGTGAAGCCCAACATAGACATGTTTTGATAATGTGCATCCAAACTATTCACTTCAAGTCTCCAAATCAACTCTGTGATATGCAAAACTTCGTCTAAGTCACATTATTCATACAACCAAATGAACTCGCCTTCACTACCTATCATCTTCATAGTCTCAATATTTTGCACCAGGACTCCATGCACACACTGCCCGAATATTAAGTCTCCTACTGTTAACCGAATTGTGTAAGTATGCAAAGAGTCACCTGTTCCAAAAGTTGTGATCATTGTCCACAACTCCACTGAATCAACTACTTTTCTCGGCAGTGCACGACACAAAACTGTCATAGTAAAAACATGCTCATTCGACTACCCCGTGACTCAAACTATGCTTTAATATGTGTTTAGATATGATACCACCTATCATGACAATGACAGTGGTGAAGAGCTCACCAACTACTCAACAAAATGAACCTAAACTATCCCTTGATCAGTTTCTTGATTTCTTTTCTCAAATACCACCTGTTAGGCCATTGGAGAACCTTTGGTTGGATGGCAGAATCATCCAACGTTCCCAACTACTTGTGGCAGTGTGGTTGTTCAACTCGGCATCAAGGCCACACCGGTTTACTTGGATCGTATCAGGCCTTACTCTTCATTTCGTTTATTACTTAACAATTTATGTTTGTTTCTTATACTACATCCAACAAGTAAAGAACAAATCCATAGACAGTAAGAAAAAAATGCAAGTGGGAGGCCAAACTGGCATAACATGAAACTTTTTATAACAAAGACATAAGTGTATCGAGTCTTCAACTCATGTTAAACCGAAGATACAATTATAAGGAACCTTTGCTCAAGTTTACACAAGAACCTATGCAAAACACAAAAATAGACTTCCTCCATCACCTTGCAACCTTCTTCATACTGCCGACTGAAACATTTGACAAATACTTCAAACTTCGCTTCATGCCTCAGCCTTCGGTTCATCCTACCCTTGCCTCAATCTAAGAAACATACAACACCCATCTTCACCACCAAAGTCATTTTTTCCACCAACTACATTTGCTTCAAGAAAGACTGGCATGTTCTACTCTTCGATGCAGTCTCCCTAAGGTGGCACAAGTCACACGCCAGGTTCAACTTGGCCCCTTGGGAGGGATCTCACCCTCTCTACTAAGTCATTGCATCAAAACTCCCAACTCTACGATTATGAAATATAAATGTCACTTGCCAAACTCCTCTTCTTTTTGTCGTCTCCTTTTCATATATAAGCGCCTAGCTTTCCCAATCAACATGTCTCTTTGCCTTGGAGAGGATGTAACCTTTTGCTCTGGTCCACATACACTTGGGATGACTTTTTCCTAAGGGGCACACATCCCTTGGGTGAATTGATCGACTCGCCCAAGCACACCCTTCCTCATCAAGTCGACTCATTGTTCTCACTTGGGATCCCAATTCATGCCCGTGATCGATCGTTCAACCACTCGCTTAGCTAAGCATCAATCGTATGTCTCCTTGGTTATATCCCCTTAGCACATTAGCCGCCCAAGGTGACCGAGCTCCCCCAACTTGAGTTTTATTTTCATTTGGTTGGACCAGTCATCTTGTTTTTTGAAGAGCCCAACTGACGCCCTTCGTTTTGGGGAATGCCCATCACTTCGTTCAATGGAGCGCCCACATCCTAACCACATTTTTTCAAGTTCTCATCTTCACTTCTGTCGTAAGCATCCTTGGAGTAAATATCCACGGGGAGGGGGTTGTATTCAACTGAAAGAATAAGGTTTAGAGGGAGGGGGTTTCCTCGATCGTACGAGAGAGAACCACACACCACTCATTGTACCATTAATTGTCGTCGAAAAGTAAACTGAATAGTCGATTACAACCCCTAATAGTGTGGGCATTCAATCTAAACAGTCAGTTACAACCTCTAATAGTGAGATGCAATTACAACTCCTCAAACGAAGATTTGTTAACCATTAACAAGAGGAATAGAAAAATCTTATAACATTATTCGTACAAGTGTCAGACCTCTCGTTTAATCTCGATTGACTCCATCCATGAAACTTTGGGGCCTGGGAGAATAACGCTTATTGGCATAATAGGGCCGGGAACAATAACTCTTATTGGCGTAACTAGCAATTGACCGTGAAGGTGCAAAATGTGCATCATTATAATGTGGAGAGGTAGAAAAGTTTTATTTTGAAATTCCATGGTTGGAACTATGTAAAATGTAAACTGCATAAGTTGAAAACACAATGGTTGATTTGAAATTTCGATGGGGTATACAACTATGGAAATAAGACTATTTGTTCAAACAAAGTAATGGGCATGCTAGTGGAGCCGATACAATCATGGAAAAATGATGTGGCACTTGGAGACAGAAGGTGGGGTGGGACAAAGTAGTGGAAAGAAATTGTAAATTGACAATGGACGGTAACATGTTCATGTGGGTATGACAACTCGTTCCTTCTTTCCCTCGCTAGGAAATGCAGAGTCAAGATTACTAAATGGAGGATTTAGTCATTTCATTATTGTTTCCTCTGTTGTAGAATGTGTAATGCCTATAGATCCTGAATTAGAATGTGGCAGTGAGAAAAATGGTGGGAATAACAACTTTGAGGTGCAGATGAGTAATTTTCACAAACATCTCTTGATATATAAAGAATGGCATATATTGTGTTATTATGTAGTTTGGTATATTTATCAAATGATACCTTGATCCACATGTGATCATACATGGATCATTATTTTTCTAACACAACACATTTTATTTTGACAACATCAAGCTAATTCTCTTCACAACTTCTGTCAATGACATGGATGAATTCATGTTACGATGCATGCACAATGATTAAATTTATTGTTATTTTTCACTTATATTGATCATATGTCAAGTGTCTATCAATCAATATATAGGAATGTGATTTTGTGTTTGGCTTGGTGTTAATTTTGGGTATGTTATGTCGATCGATACATATCATCAAGTTGAGAAGAGGGAAAATACATCTTTGTTTTACGAAAATAGTTCCAAGTTAGATTGTAAACACCCATTATCATTGCTCCTAAATAATTAACAAGGTAAAACTTATCAATGACAATGATTTTTAACTCCTACAACATCATGGTATAAGTATTCAGTTCTCACCTAAGCTCTCCCACCAAAGAAAAAATTCTTTGTGCATTCAAATCTTCTTTGCACCCATGTAAATCTCATAGGGAAGAATTTGTATATGTGTCTCCACTCGAAGAGGAGAACCCAAATTTGATTATTGTGGTAGGGTGTTGTTGGAACTTGGATTAAAGTGAGCCATGAGACTTCTTTGGAGAATACTCTTTTGCAGTGTCATGATGACATATGTCAAAGTTAAAACTATTTAAGCAACATAAAGGATTTGACTATCCAAGATCCCCATGTTATGATTAAAATTGGCAATTATTTTTTCAAACATTTCAATATGACTATGAAAGTTATCTTCAATCTCCCTTGTATAAGAGTGAGTCTTTATCATAAACAATGCAATATGAAAACACCTACACTACATATGAAAAAATACATTCTTAATGATTTGATCCAAACAACAAGTAATTGATAAAATTAACAATAACCAAACAAACATTAAACACATATCGAAAGGAAATTTTGGGTGACAAACCAACTTCAAATCAAATTTGTAAATTAACATAGTAAAATGCTCTAGACATTTTATATTCTATACAATTACAAGAAATTTGGATGAACATGGAAAAGTGTTTTCATATGTTTATATTTTATAAAATTAAAATGGTGTGGAATACTATTCCCTATGAATATTGGCCAATTTGTTGAGTTATCAAACTATGCATGTGTTTTTTTTGTTGGAAATTGTAATTACAATTTGGTGAGATATTCACGTCTCCGTCGATTTGTCTGTCAATCATTTTGTCAGTCAGCTGAAATTTCAGTTAGACAGTTAGATAGTCTGTAAGTTCAAAGTCGCACATTTACTCAAAAGTCAGTGAACAAGCAAGACGCTATAAATGGAGCCGATCTCTATCTTCTCGGGTTGAGTTAAGTGGTTGAAGAGTCATTGAAATTAATGACAGTCTTTAATGTTGATTCGGTCTTAACTTCTGTAGGAAGTATCAATCGAAGTCCATATAAGTCTGAGTCATTTAGTTAGTCGATGATGCTAGATGATGCTGAAGAGAAGCAGTTGATACATAGAGAAGAAGCAAAGAGGTAGAGAGAACTAACAACAACTGAAGAGTTGACAAAATAAGTCATTAGAGCCGAAGCTCATCTTTGTCATTGTATTTTGTATTCGCACACAATGTCGAAATTCATTAATATCAAGTTTTGTGTATTGACAAAGTTTTTGTTTTATTTCTGAGTTTATGTACTAAGCATAGCACTGTGTTATTTCAAATTCATAAATCATTTCATTAAGTGTGTATATTCACAGCGCACAACAATTTGAGAAGTCTGTATATTGTGCAGTGGTCTTGAGAATTCTGTAGCGTAGCATGTTTGGTGCGCAGTATTTGAAACTGTGTTGCGCAACGTAGACTGTGTGCATTGTTGATCCATTGGATCTCCACACCTTCAAATTGGTATTAGAGAAGGTTCTATCAGAACAAGTTTTTCATAGCAGAAACTTTGTTGAAAGTAAAATATGGCTTCTACCTCAAATCTGCAACCTCCCACTTTTATAGGAAAGAATTATGAGATGTGGTTCTTGACCATGAAGGCTTTGTTCTGAGGTCAAGATGTATGGAAAATAGTGGATACTGGCTATGTGGAACCAGTAGATCAGAAAGCATATAATGCTCTCACACAAGTTGAGAAAGATGTCTTGAAAGATCAAAGAAATAAGGATGGAAAGGTGTTGTTTTACATACATCAAGTGATGCATGAGAGCATACTTCCAAGAGTTACATAAACAAAGCAATCCAAGGAAGCATGAGACATATTACAAACCTCTTATCAGGGTATAGACAAAGTAAATACTACAAAACTACAGATTCTTAGAAGATATTTTGAAACCATGTCAATGAAAGATTCAGACACAATAGATTCATTGTACACCCACATTATTGGACTGATAAATCAAATTAAGTCTCATGGTGAAACCATAGAAGACATAAAAGTTGTTGAGAAGGTACTTAGGAGTCTTCCTCCTAAGTTTGATTCCCTTGTTGTGACTCTAGAAGGAGGCAAAGACTTGTGTCAGTTCAGTCTAGATGAACTGCAAGCTTCCCTCATCAATCATGAACACATATTGAATAGATCAACTATGTCATTAGAGAATCAATTTTACGCATAGTCATCTATAAGACGTGGAAGAGGAAGGGGGAGATATAACTCTAGAGGCATAGGAAGAAGTTATGAAAGAAGTGGATGTAGTAGCAATCCTGGAAATACTGGTGGAAGAGGTCAAAACCCAAGTACCATCCAGTCAAGTTGTCAAAGAACTAACAAATAAAATATTCAATTCCATTACTGTAAAAGGTATGAACATTATGCATATGAGTGTAGAAACAGACAGTACAATCAAAACAAGAAAAGTCAAGATCAGTCACACAACGCAAATAAACAAAATTGCCCTATGTTTATGGCGCACGTTGTTGATGTGCCTAGCGCAGTAGAAATGCCTAATATAGTGTCACCAGTTGAATGCAATGTTACTCAAGAAAGTCCATGTGATATATGGTACTTAGATTCAGGCTATAGTAACCACATGACAGGAAACATATAACTGTTTTCTAGTTTGGATGAGTCAGTCCAAACCAAGGTTACACTTGGAACATATATCCAAGTGGCTATCTTAGGGAAAGGAAGTATAAACATTTTAACCAGAAAAGGAGAAAAAAAGGTTATGTCTGATGTATATTATGTTTCTAGTCTGAAGCATAATCTGATGAGTACAGGGCAATTGTTACAAAAAGGATATAGAATCTACATGGAAGATAATCATTGTGTGATCATGGATAAATGCCCAAGTAATCTTCTTATTGTAAAAATCCATATGACAAGTAACAGGATGTTCCCATTGACATTAAATCCATCCAAGAAGAAGAATACATCACAAACTGTTGATAAAGGAAAAAGTGTGCAATTAGACACTGCATTTACAGCAGAAAGTGCGCAAAGTATCAAGAAAGGAGAAAATGGTGCAGAGATGAAGGCAACATTCCAATATGAAATACAGGATGATTCCTCATGATGGAATTTCAGATTTGGACATTTGAATTTTGGAGGAATGAAGATGCTACACACAAAGGATATGGTAAAAGGATTACCATTGATTGAAAAACTAGAAAGAATATGGAAGGTTGCATAATTGTCAAGTAGCACAGAGAATAATTTCCAGTTGGCAAGTCTTACAGAGAAAAAGCTCAAATGAAAATTGTACATTTAGAAATTTGTGGATCAATGAAAACTCCGTCAATAGGAGGAAGTACTTATTTTCTAACATTCATTGATGATTTCTCAATAAAGACATGGATTTATTTCCTAAATAATAAATCTGATGCATTGGGTTGTTTTCAGCAGTTTAAATCACTTGTGGAGAAACATAGTGGTTTTTACATCAAGTGTCTAAGAATAGACAAAGGAGGAGAATACATTTCAAGATAATTTTAGAACTTTTGTAAAGTTCATGGTATCTACAGGCAATTTACCGACAATACACACCAAAATAGAATGGTGTCGCAGAAAGAAAGAACGGAACCATCATGGAAATGGTGTCGTAGAAAGAAAGAACATAACCATCATGGAAATGGCACGCAATATGTTGACAACCTAACATTTTTCAAATGAGTATTGGGCTGAGGCAATAGAAACTACAGTATACGTCTTGAACAGATACTCGAAAAAGAGTGTGAATAATAGAGTTCCTCAGGAAGCCTGTATAGGTTCAAAGCATAATGTGGCACACTTAAATTTTTTGGTTGCATCGCATATGCACATGTACCAGATGAACTGAGAAGGAAGATGGACAACAAAGGACATAAATGTATATTTGTAGGGTATTCTGAAGAGACAAAAGGATACAAGTTGTATGACCCTATCGGAAGAAAAGTCATAATCAACTGCGATGTTCAGTTCGTGGAGAATGAAGCATGGGATGGAAGCATAGAAAAGATAGTAAAAAAATTTGATGCGATGGAGTTTGATGACACAAAATATGAAATGGTTCAAACACCATGCACAAGTTAGTGCACAGTCTCATCTACATCTGGCACTGCAGCGTAAATTACTGTGCATAATACTCCAATAAGGACAGAAGGTGCACAATCTACACCTAGAGTGCAACAAACACCAACAAGCAATGAAAGCAGTTCTACATCTCCAGATCTAACTTTAGCAAGTCTATTAATAAGAAAGACAAGAAGTCTGTGTGACATATATAATGAAGACGCGACAAATTCATTTTCAATTTTTTCTCTATTTTCACAAATAGATGATCCATTAACCTTTGAATAAACAATCAAAGATTATGTGTGGGCACAAGCCATGGATGAACAAATCAGATGCATAGAGAACAATCAAACGTGGAATTTGGTTGATGTACCTGAATACAAGGATGTTATAAGTGCCAAGTGGATTTATAAAACCAAGCAAGATGCAGAAGGAAATGTACAGAAGTACAAGGCAAGGTTAGTTGCAAGAAGCTTTACACAAAAACCTGGAATTGATTTCAATCAAACATTTGCACCAATGACATGCATGGACACAGTCAGAACCGTGTTAGCTATTGCCGCACAATACAAATGGACAGTTTATTAGATGGATGTAAAATCAACATTTTTGAATGGAAACTTAGAAGAAGAAGTATATGTGGAACAACCAAAAGGTTATGAGGTTCCAGGACAAGAAGAAAAAGTATACAGATTGAAGAGAACATTGTATGGTTTAAAACAAGCTCCGAGAGATTGGTACAGTCACATTGATTCCTATCTCACTCAGAATCAATTTCAGAGAAGTGAAAATAATCCAACACTATACATCAAGTCAAATCAACAAGGTAATGTGTTAATTTTTTTTTTATATGTGGATGATTTGATATTTATAGGTGATTTTGGCATAAAAGAATTCAAGACAGTCATGAAGGATGAATTTGAAATGACTGATTTGGGGCTTATGAGATATTTTCTGGGAATAGAAGTACACCAGTCCAAAACTGGTATATATATCTCACAATCCAAGTATGTGCATGAAATATTGAAAAGATTCAATATGGTGAATTCAAAAGCAACACCAAAACCTGTCATAACAAGATTGAAGTTAAGAAAGGAATATAAAGGGTCCAAAGTGGATCCCACACTATTTAAAAGACAGGTAGGTAGTCTTATGTATCTATCAACGACAAGACCTGACATTATGTATGGAGTGAGCCTAATTTCAAGGTTCATGGAAACTCCAAAAGAATCACATTGGAAGGCAGGAAAAATAATCTTGAGATATGTAAATGGAACAAAAGATTCTGGCATTAAGTGTTCCACTTCAGAATATTTCAGACTCATTAGATACACTGACAGTGACTGTGGAGGCAACATTGATGACAAGAAAAGTACCTCTAGGTACACATTTCATTTTGGAATAGGTATGGTATCATGGGCATCAAGGAAGCATCCCATAGTGACACTTTCTTCAGTAGAATCAGAGTACATTGGAGCTACAAGCGCATCTTGTCAAGCAACATGGATGAGAAGGATGTTAAAAGATTTGTTGCAAGAACAACAGGAACCAACTACAGTTTTCCGTGACAACAATTCAACATCATGTTATCAAAGAACCATGTGTTTCACAAGAAAGCCAAGCACATTGATGCAAGCTATCATTTCATCAGAGAATTGGTGAATAACAAATAACAAAGAGATCTGTTTAGAATTTTGTAGGTCAAAAGAACAAATTGCAGACATTTTTATAAAGGCTTTCACAAGCGATGCATTTCAACATCTACGCAGTAATTTGGGAATCCACACAGTATCAGATGACTGACAGTAAAATGAAAATTCAAATTTTGATGTAATTTTCTCTTGTAATCCCACCAACTTATAATTAAGGGGGAGTGTTGGAAATTGTAATTACAAGCTGGTGAGATCTTCACATCTCCGCCGATTTGTCTGTCAGACATTTTGTCAGTCAATCGAAATGTTAGTCAGACAGTTAGACGATCTGTAAGTGCAAAGTCGCACATTTACTCAAAAGTCAGTCAGCAAGCAGGAAGTTATAAATGGAGTCGATCTCTATCTTCTCGGGTTGATTTAAGTGGTTGAAGAGTCATTCGAATTAATGAAAGTCTTTAATGTCGAGTCGGTCTTAGCTTCTGTAGGAAGTCTCAATCGGAGTCCATATAAGTCCGAGTCATTTAGTTAGTCGATGATGCTAGATGATGCTGAAGAGAAGCAGTTGATGCGTAGAGAAGAAGCATAGTGGTAGAGAGAACCAACAACAGCTGAAGAGTTGACATAAGAAGTCATTAGAGCCGAAGCTCATCTTTGTCATTGTATTTTGTATTCGCGCACAACGTGAGAATTCATTAATATCAAGTTTTGTGTATTGACAAAGTTTATGTTTTATTTCTGAGTCTATGTGCTAAGCATAGCACTGTGTTATTCCACATTCATAAATCATTTCATTAAGTGTGTGTATTCACAGCATACAACAATATGAACAGTCTTTGTACTACGCAATGGTCTTGAGAATTCTATAACATATCCTGTTTGGTGTGCAATATTTGAAACTGCATTGCACAGAGTAAACTACGCACATTGTTGATCCATCAAATCTCCACACCTTCATTTTTCCTATAAAAAAATCATAAAAAAATCCTAGTTCAAATAAATTTGGCTATTTATATTTTACAAGTTTCATAGTTAAAGTCACATCATAAACAACAAATCTCTAATTTGATGGAAAAAACATATATCCAACTATTTTAATGCATCTATCCTTTTAAAAATTGTGGTTGAGTTTGACCTCATAAACTTAGTCTATATCTAATTAAGATATATTACTAAATTACCACTTGGAAGTAGAATGGAAAAAGGTAATGAGTTCGTAGATTACCAAACTAGTATTTAACTAAATTATATCTTATCATCCATTAGAGTTTGTCATGGAGTTAAGGAATTTGCACTTTATGAAATTATATGGTGGATTTTGGTG
>ML780340.1:25117-75684 GCA_009831015.1 Picea engelmannii
CAGATAGAGTTGGGGAGAGGCATATTGATCCCACCACGACTTTGGGTAGTGTGGATGGTTGCATAGTGTTGCATATTGATCGCAGGTGTTGTGGAAAGTTGGGGTTTCCACTTCACAAGAAACTTGAAGTTTCCACTAAGGCAGAATTTGGGGTTTTCATTTCGGCACAAAACTTGGGGTTTCCAATAGTAGTTGCGATGGAGGCATGAGTTTTAGTAGACATAGAGACAACATGTTTTTTTGGATGTTGTTGGGATGGAAACGACTCAGAGTGGGGGAGGATGTAAGGCATGGGGCATCCATCCCAAGCTCGTGATCCTCCACTGTAGGCCAAGACAAATGACTCGGGTAGGCAGAGCACTCGGTTTGAATGAAGAGATGGAGGATATTCATATATGGGTAGGGCTCCTTGGGTGTGCATCATGCCAAGGAACGACTTCACCCAAAGAATGATTACGATAGAAGTTAAGATGTGGACTTGAAAAAACGTGGGTAGGAGGTGGGTGCTCCATCGAATGAAGCAATGGGAATTGCGTGAAACGAAGGGAGTCGATTGGGTTATTTGGAAGACAAGAGACCCGATCCAACCGGATGGAAGGAAAACTCAAGTTGGGCGAGCTCGATCACCTTGGGTGCCCAACGCGCCAAGGGGAGCTGACCAAGGAGATGTGTGACATACGCTTAGCCAAGTGAGTGGTTGAAGGATCAGTCATGGGCATTACTTGGGTGCTGAAATGAGAATGACGATTCAACTTGATGAAGAATGGAATGCTCAAGGGTGAGTTGGATGAATCACCCAAGGGAGACGTGCCCCTTAGGAAAAAGTCATCCCAAGTGTATGTCAACAAGTGCAAAAGGTTGCATCTGCTCCAAGGAAAAGAGACACGTTAGTTGGGAAACTTGGGTGCCTATATATACAAAGGAGAGGACAAAATTGAGAGGAGGTTGGAAAGTGACATTCATCTTTCATAATCATAGAGTTGGGAGTTCTAAGGAAACAACTTAGTAGAGAGGGAGAGCTCCCTCCTAAGAGGCCAAGTCGACCCTAGTGGGTGATTTGTGCGACCTTAAGGAGACTGCACCAAAGAGAATAACATGGTGAGTCTTTCTTGAAGCAATGGTATGAAGTGGACAATCAAACTTTGGTGGTGAATATGGGTGTTTTAGTTTTCCCAAATTGAGGCAAGGGAAGGATGAACCAAAGGATGAGGCATGAAGCGAAGATTGAAGTATTCATCAAATGTTTTGGTCAACGACACAAAGAAGGTTGCAAGCCGATGGAGGAAGTTTGTGTTTGTGTTTCACACAGGTTCTTATGTAAACTTGAGCATAAGCTCCATGTAATTGTATCTTCAGTGTGGCTTGAGTTGAAGACTCGACACACTTTGGTCTTTGTTATAAAATTCCAGGTGTTAGGACGGTTTGGTCGCCCACTTGCATTTCATTGTTACTGTCTATGGATGTTTTATTTACTTGTTGGATGTTCTAAGCATAAGAAACAAACATAAATTGTTAAGTAATAAATGAAACAAAGAGTAAGTTGTAGTCTGGGCCAAGTAAACCAGCGTGGCCTTGCCGTCAAGTTGAACATCCGTGGTGCCACAAGTCATTGGGAATGTTGGATGATTCTTCCATCCAACCAAAGGTTCTCCGATGGCCTAACACTGACCTTATCGATGTTTATTACAGGGTCGTAATAGTGGGAAACCTCAATACCATAGAACAATGGGATGACTGTATCCTAGTAGTGGGAAATTGGCTCGTAGTAGTGGGCGACCTCAATAGCGTACAATAATGGGTTGACTCGATTATATTTTAGTAGTGTGAAACTTGGGTTGTAGTAGTGGGAAACCTCAATAGCATACAACAACGGGATGACCGTAGAAGGAATGAGAGAGCCATCGAATGATTGATTGGACATAAGAGGTATCGAAGGCCAATCATCATTTGAATCATTTCCGTTAACTACAATGAAACCTTAGATGTAATTCAAGATTTGCTATGGATAATAATGGATGGATGGATTGATAGGTGCAAGGGACTAATTGCAAAGAACCTACTTGATGATGGTTGAAAACTGAAAGTCCATCCCACTAGCTCGCACTATCCAAATGTGGCGAGAGGAAGCATGCCTGCACCCTGAGGAAACCAAGCATGCCTCCACCCAGAGGAAGCCAAAAAAAAATGAGAAATGTAAAAAAGATAAAGGAAAAATTCTCAAGTTTAGGTTTTGAGTTGAATCTCATTCCTCCATTTTTTATGACAATGAAGAATATTTGGAATTCATTAAATCTTGGCCATCCATATAATATTTATTATTAAAATAATGTATTTTTTGGAAAAAAAAATCTCATTTTCAATATAGGGACCCCATTTTCAATAAAAGAACACCTATCTATGTAAATATTTATTATTAAAAAAATGTATAATTTTAACCTTTTTCAACATAATATAATAGGCTTAAATTAAATTGATAACTCATCATCAAATACTTTAAATTAGATACTCATGAAATAATTTAAGAGGATTATTTTCAGTGTTTTATGAGCAATAAACAAATACTTTAAATCAACTACTTACTCATCAAATAATTTAAAAGATCATTTTCAGTGTTTTATGAGTAGTAAACAAATACTAACTATTCATCAAATAATTTAAAAGGATTATTTTCAATGTTTTATCGTTAAACCCACAAGTACTCATAAAATATTTGTAACATTATTTTAAAGACAAATTAAAATAGCTTAAGCATGTATTTAAAAAATTAAAACTCCACCATCATAATAATATATATATATTTAAAAAAAATTAAAACTCCACCATCATAATGAACTCTCTCATTCACATATATATATATATATATATATATATATATATATATATATATATATTCCAAAAGTTTGTTCCGTAATATCACTATTAAATCTTTTCATTTAGACACCTTACTTTCTTCATTTTAAACACCTTCTATTCGCACACAAAATTATACCTAAATCTGAAATATAAAATATATGCATTCGTATATAATACAATGGGAAGCATCATGGAAAAAATGTAATATGGAAAGCAAAACAAATTAAAACGAAGGATGCACTACATAATCATATTTATTTTGTTTTTAATTATAAGAAAAAAATAGTTTGCACTTTAAAGTCCAATATAATTCATAAGTTTTAAAACACATGAATCAATTATGAGGCTTCAAACACGTTACGTGGATCAATTTCAAGGCTCCAAACATGTTATCACACATTACGTATGACTCACAATGACACATGTCATCCAAGTGATGACACACGTCATTCATATCTGAGGGAAGGGCACCTAAAAGGTCTAGTAATAACTCCTTAGACAAACCTCTTGTATTATCTCTAGTTTGTCGACAATACCCTTCTCCTAGGGAATCCCACAGTGTAGGAAGCCAGAGCCATCAAGAAGACTCTTGATGTTTTCCTTTGCACCTCAGGGATGCAACTCAACATAGTCAAATCTAATATCTTCTTCTTTAATACCCTGAACATTATCCAACAAACAATAACCATAATTTTTGGCTTCCAATGATCCTCCCTTCCCTCACATTACCTAGCCCCCCCCTTCTTATCAAAGATCCAAGAAATCTGAGATGGCAGGAGTTGTTGTCTAAATCGGAAAATAGGCTTAACAACTGGGCACATAGATTCCTCTCTTTGTCAGGGAGAATTTTGCGAATCAAATCGGTTCTAATGGCTATGTCGGTTTATTTGTTCTCGGTTCTAGCAGTGCCTGCACACATTTATCAGAAAATCCGATCAATCCAGAGAAATTTTCTATGGGAAGCAACGAAAAGGGAAAAAATGGGCGTTGATAGCTTGGGAAAAATTGTGTGAACCAAAATCTAGGAGAGGCTTAGGACTAAAAGACCCCCAAAGGATGGGCCAGGACCTAGCAACAAAAATCTATTGGAGATGGATTAAGGTCCCAGAAGCACTTTGGGCCAAGATTTGGCAGGGGAAATATGCCAGAGACATCCACCCTCAAGATTGGATCAGATTGGATGGAGACAGACTAGGATCAATAATATGGAACTACGCTTGGAAAAATCGGGTGCTGGTGAAAAATCAAAGTTTTTGAAAGCTACACGATGACCAATCGACCCTTTTTTGGGAGGACGCGTGGGAGCAATGTCCAAATCTAAGCTCAGACGAACGACTATAGTCAGTCAAAGAAAAAATAATTTCTATAGGAAGAACATAGGTTGTTCAATACTGGGAGGAGAAACAACTTCCTATCATAGATCGAATAATATCATGGATCCATTCGGTCGATTGGCCTATCGAATGGAATGAGTCACCTAGTCAGTTCATGGAGGAGATCCTCAAAGAATGCTCTCCTCCCTTAAGGCAGGGATAGGACATCCTCAGATGGGGGAAAAAGGGGGATGGGAACTTCCACATTAAGGAAGCATACCAAGAAGCACTCGGACTTGGGAATGACCCCAAAAGGCTAGTCTGGACCAAAGTCTGGAATTCCCAATTGTGGCCCAAAGTAACCACCTTTCTATGGCTGGTTGTCAACAAAAAAGATCTTACTTGGGACCGAATAATAAAAAGAGGGTTTGAGGGCCCTTCCATGTGCCTAATGTGCAATCAAGTGGAAGAAAAACTCAACCATCTCCTTAAGTCTTTCCCTTTAGCCTTGGAATTATGGGACATAGGGGCCTCAATCTTCATAATTTTATACTGAAATAGATAGAACATAATAAAGACAAAAATACTTGAACAATAATCATTACCGATATGCAATTATGAATCAGGGATGGACAATCTTCCCAGGCCTTCTCCTATGGAGCATTTGGAAAACCATAAGCAGAAGGATCTTCTAAAACACGACTCCATCTATGAATCTTCTCTGGAAAGGGGTCCTGCACAATATAAGAGAAACCATTCCATAGATACCATGACAGGAAGAGGACTTGACAACGATAGGAAACGAGAAAGATCTGTTATCCATGTGGAATCCCGACAACGAGAAGTATTTTCTTCTCCAAACAAACAACCTCGATTCGTGACAGGCTAGCAGAGAGACATGGGAACCCCCCCCAAGGGTTTCTTGAAAATGAATTTGACAGGGCTTACAGGGGCAACCCAGGACCTAGGGTAGTTGATGGGATTTTCAGGTATGCCCAGAGAGAGATTGCCAGCTTGTACACTATCAGACTAGGATATACCACCGACAATGGAGCGAAATTAGCCGGTTTACTGACAGGTTTGCAAATGGCGAAAGAGGGGGGTATTCAACAATCATAGCAAAGGGAGACTCCAAAATTCTAGTCTCGGCCTTAGGCAAGATCATCAATGCAGCCTTGCTGGACAAAGTCTCAAAAAATTGGTGATTTTTAGTTGGGATTGCGGAGGTGGAGCAGGCCATCCATGACACGTTAGTGATCATCCCAAGACATGTTAGGAGACAAGCCAACACTGCAACTGGCTATATATCCAATGTGGCGGTGGACCAGGTCCAAAGTGTGTCTCAATGGCAATGTCAAGACGTGAGTGTGGGAGAACTTTGTGATAGCTTCACACATCTTAACCTCCATGATAACCAACTACATGATAGGGCAGGTGGAGACTTGTGAGTACCGTGAGTGGGGTTGTCAGAATCCCAAGTGTTCCCATGATTCTAAAGGATTTCCACGATGGTCGAACGCAGGTCATTTCGGCGATAGGTGGATTTGTCCTGTCATCTGTTAGTTATTATTGGAAAAGGGAGGAGGAATTAATGAAGAAGTGGCAATGCGAGCCAAATAATATTGAGTTTCAAATTAACGGGAGAAGGACGAGGTTGCTACATACTCAACCACACCAGGAATAATAATGAGCAGGTTGGATCATCCCAAACCCCAAAGGAGTTGGATTAGATTACGAAATAATGGGCGGAAGTGGAGAAAGTACATGATCAATTATCAGCGAGACAACAACCTCGACTATATGAGGATGCAGATCTCCCTTTTCTAGGATGTCGTGACTGCTTCTCTGAGTTAAGGCCGCTTCCCTGAGGAATAATAAAACTCAACCAAGGAGAGGGGGAGGGAAACAACTCTCAAGAGACCCATCTCTGATCAACAGTCATGAGGCCAGGACTGCTAGAAGAGATATAATGAGGGACCAAAACTTGTGCTCAGCCAAAGAGAAAGAGATTATGGGGAGAGTCCAAGAGGTAGTTTTGCAAAAATGGAAGAGCACGACTGATGAATAAATTTTGAGGTCTGCTAAGGATTGGGTCTCCGACCCTAGGAAATATTGAACAAGGGACACTAACTTCTTTCTTATATCATAAGTATATTGGATGACAAAGGCAACCATGGCACAACAACAAGCAAAAATTTGAGCCACCTGCTAAGTGATATGGTTTTTGGAAGAAAAATTTGATTTATTCTGGAAGGAGCAGTACGACATCCGCTTCCATGAAAGGGAAATTATTCCCAAGGACACACATAAGGATAGAGAAGAGGAAAAGAGGGAGCTGATAGGAACCCAAGAAAACACAATCCAGGTGGTCGAGGAGGAGGAACAGTCGGAATCCAGCAAAAACATAAGGCATCGACTGGTAAACGGGCATGGCGCTTAGACCCTCCATGGAGTTATGATGACCCTAGGTAGTTTTTTCTCCCAAAGTTAGTGATCAAGTCAGTTTGGGTAGAAAGTTTTTTTTTCTTTTGGGGATTTCCCAAACTCCTCTGGTTATTTAATGCTAAGAAACCGGGCTCCATATATAAGTCAATGCTTACTATGGATAGATTGTAATCAGAGAAGATTAAACTTTTGTTTTACTCTCAACATGAACATGCATAGTCAAACTCTAGATATAGGGAGTTGACGATAAAAATCGCAACGAGGATTTTGCCCGCAAAGTATTTCTAAAAGCCTATTATTTATAAGCTAATGATATATATAATACTAGTAGGTGGGACCCACTTGTAGACAGGGATGATTTTAAGGATGGAAATTTATTTTAAAATGTAGAAACCTTGACGAATCTTACTAATCCTTCATATGCCAACTATAAATGTTTGGTGATTTTTTTGTAAAAATATTCAAATTTCTAAGGATTTTATATAGTTTATATAAAATTTTGGTGATTTTTAAGGTAAAATAATTTTTTCCTTTAGAATTTGGGTGAATCATTTTTAGAATAGCGAATCTTTTTTTGGGAAAAACCATGGAAAATTAGCCCATGAGAGAAATTTAGTCCCTAAAATCATCCCTGCTTGTAGATTGGAGGATCAAAGATAGTCTTGTTACACATTTTATGATGTTGTTCAATTATTCTTACAGGGTTCTACATGATTGATGGTCAAATATTGGTTTTATTTACGACATAATGACAGATGGATAATGCATGTCATGTGTGGGTTTCGTTACTCTAAGCTCTAAAATTCCATGTGTGAATGGCTTGTATTCATTGTTATTACAATGCTATTGGCGCCACAATTTATTACATGTTACACCTGCACAATACACATGTAAGTCATGACAAGAGATAAAAGCAATATGGAATAAATCTAAGGAAGGAAACTATGCTATGCTACGCTATACTATGTGCAAATGAAATTAAAAGGATTATTGTTAGTCTTAACTAGAAATGTTAGTGGCTATACAATTATTATTGAGTTATCCTTGGCACACTTGATATACATTATGGTATGTTTTGGCAATGGTTAATATGATATCGGATGGCACATTTGGTAAGCAATGTATGCTAGTTTCAATGCATGGATTAATGGTTGGGTAGTTGTCGTGTACTACGTAATTGAATGAAGGGAGGACATAAGCGATGTGTAGTAAATGCACGTCACTACATACCTCTCCCACTAGTTGTCACCCTTGATTGGTTATTGTTCAATTGATTTTTGTTGTGGTTAAGATCTGATATTCATGTGAGGAAGAAACTGCTCGACCAAGCTTGCATTTTTAAGGCCATTTGGTTACAGGTATGTTTTTTTCACCCATCCATGAAATCGCTCTGTTTATGAAATAAATATTGGCTCAGTGATGTATTGGTTTGTGTTTTTCTTGAGGTTGGCAACTATGTAAACTCGTGGTGTTTCTCTGGAATGGTTTTTTGTGTTTTTCATTGCAAATGGAAAATTTGATTGTTGAAGTCGTGAATTGTTCTGTGTGGTGGAAGCCGTGAAAGATCTTTGTTGTATCTATGGGTTTTTGTTGGAGGGTTTCATTCCATCTTGACTTGATGGACGTCTCCTCATAGTCTTCGTAACCACACCCGACCAAATTTGTTGTTATGGGGTTGCTATGTAATTTTTGAACCACCTTTGGGTCACTACATATTGTTCTCCACTTGGTCGTGGGCTCATTTTATGTTATCAGTGTCTTCATAATTGGTTATGGTGGCTATTATGCCAAGAGGATTGCCTTAGGGTTGGTTGCTATTACATGAGCTCTGCATTTATATCAAAATTATTCGACTTTTGGGGAAAACTACGAGGGTTATGCCTTGTGTGTTCTTAGTGTTGTTTACTGGCCAGTAAGAAACCTCTACTCCTTTGTTCATAATCTCTCCTACCTGAGTTTGAATTTTCACCCTATCATACGAGTTAAGGGTTATAATGCATATGGTTCCACCTTTCCTTTCTCAAGGGTTTCTAACCTATTGTCGACAAGGTCGACCTCCAGTCTCCTTGTGTTGGTTCCACCGAGCGAACCATTGATTATTTAGAGCCCGATTTTGATTAACTGAACCAGTTACATCCTGTTGAGTATTGTGTGACTGTCATGAGTTGGTGGCATAGAGTTGATAGTGGTTTTGATTATTGGTATATAGTCACTGCATTATTTATTATGACAGTTGGATCGATAACTCAACATTTTTAATGTTCTCATCAGGAGTAATTGCATATATACAGTCACATAAATGCTTATTTGTGTTATGCATTGGTATGTGTGTTTCCCACAACATGGTATAAGTTGAAGAGATGGTTGTTTTTACTATGTGTTTAAATTGCCCGATCGAGATTATTGCAATTTAAGGTATTGATAGTTGTGGCTTGGTTGTCTATTGTGTATGATTTATGTATATCGTGCATCAAATCGACTTATTGCACCATCAAAGATGGGCACCGGTTTTTAGTAGTATGGTTTCATTGCACTTTAAGTGTTAAATTGGTTAAAGGAATGGAATCGGGCACATTTTAAAAGATCTTGTGTCTATGTTTGATTTTAGGAATCAATTTATAGACAATGGTTAAGGTTTTGATGCTGTACATATTTGAAACAAATGACTGTGTGTTCATTGGAATTTCATTTTAAATATAAAATGGAAGAAGTGAGAGGAAACATAATTCTTACACAGGATGTTTGGAAGGAATATTGATTTTGAGTATGATGACCTTGTGTTAATTAAAAGGATTGAATATTTAAATGTGGACAATGAACAAGTGTTAACACACAGTATGCTTTTAATTGATCAAAATAATTGTTTAGTTGGTGTTGGATCGTTTGCATTAAATACATAATTGTTTTATAGATTACTTAATTGATTTTACAAACATTATTCGCTCTTTTCCCTACCATTGTTTCATTTTTCGCACATTACAATCCCCTCGCCTTCCCATATTCATTATCCACTCCATGTTCGTAAAATTTAATTACAGTTAAAGGAAACCCTATATTATGAGAGTTTAAGATCGCAAGGATGGATTACAGTGACATATTCTTTGGTTTGCATTACAATTGATTGTTTTTTGTCTGTGAGTAGCAATCATGATCTTTTCCCCCTCATTTTAACATTTTTCACTCAATACAATGCCTCGCATATCCCATAACCTTTGTTCACCCCTTGCTCATTGACAACTATTAAACAATTTGTATGGATTGGATTGCATGAGTCTGATATGTTGTTGAGCCAAATTTTGTTTCATATTTTAAAAGAGTTGTCATGTATGGTTGTTAAAGAAACTATTTGCTAATCAACTATGCATACGGGAATGATCTTTTTCAGCAGAGGTATCCATGGTCAAGGTAACCTAGGAAGAGGTAATTGGAACAGGGGCCCTAGAAGGCTAAAATTATATATACACTTTGATGCAGACTCGCAAGAGTTAGGCCAACTATTTCAAGCTGGATTTTTTAACTGGATTGGGCAAGGGGTGGTCCAACCTAGGTCTGAAAGGCCTCCCTTCCAAGACCCACACGTCCCTGTTGTCCCTGTGCCTCCTCATGTCTCACTACAGCCTGAAGTTCTCGAGAATGACAGATGGCAAGAGATTGTCCACCTGACAGTCTCCCAACATCGTGGCTGGCATAACTTGTCTTTACCTTCTCCCCCGCCTATCAATCAGATTGTCCAAGCTGCCCCCGCCCATTCATCGGTTCAGTCTTCCCATGCAATAAAAATTTTGAAAACCGAGGCCCACCATACCCCTGAAAAGGAAAAATCCAGTGCTTCCCCTTCTTCACCCTCAAATGACTTTGATAAATCTGTGTCCTCCCACATGTATTTGAGAGATGATTTCTCTCATGTGATCAACGATATTAGGCCTAAAGTCTCCACACAGCCTAAGGAAAATTCAAAGAGATCAAAAGGTGATAGCAACAACAAGGGAAGGATTGCCTCCCAGAGTGGAAAATATGGATTTTAGGATTTTTTATTTATTAATTGTTGAGAATAGTTGACTTCTGAAATTTTGGACAACACACTATTTTTGGATATATGAGTTAAATATTTTGGAAATAATTTCAATTATCATTGAGATAAATTGTCAAATATGAATGTGATGATGGGAGTCACAAGGAGGGATGTTTTTTTTAATTAACTAGTTGTGTTATGATTGTTAAAAGCTAAAGGGAGTCACAAGGGGTCCCACCTACTAGTTATTATTTATTTAAAAACCCTTATTATGATTTATTACCTTTCCCCCTTAACTAAAAAGTTGGTTGAGTTTTAGTTAACTTAACTAATGAAGTAGTTCAACTACTTCAACCAATTCTAATTTTCTTAAAGACAAAAGGAAAGGGAGGAACAAGAGGAGAATAGAAGGAGAAGCATACTAAGGTTTTCTCTTTGAGATTTTGTTGAGATAATTCAGTTTTCATTCATTCCTTAATTCATTAGAAGCCTAATTACTTTTTATGATAGCATGGTCTTAATGTAAACACCAAGATTCAGGGCTGAATTACATCATTCAGACACTTGTTTTTCATAGGTGTTGATCTATATTTGATAGTCTGTTTAGACTTGTTTGTTTGTGAATTAGATTTCATGACTGACAAAGAATATTGTGTAGAGTCGAGTGGGAAAAAATCTCTGGCAAGATGATCCATCTTTTAAAGTTCAGTTTTTGATTTTCTGTCAGAAGTCCTTTTGTATGTTTCATTGGGGGCATCTAAGTTTGACTTTGGTCCAAAACTTCCTCAATAAATTTTGTAAAGAGAACGATTCTTTGATGAATTGGAATGATATAAAGGATTTCTTTATGTCTCATCTATTTTTATTATTGACTTGGTGTCTTTACTTCTGTCTCTATATTTATTTTAGCATCTGATATATTCAGAAAATTACATAAATAATGATTTTTTCAGCAAGCTTTTATTTATAAAAAAAACAGCCTAAGCACTTGTAAACAATACTCGTGAATTACGATATTAATTTTTATGGCTATAAACATAGGGTGACATTCCTGTCTATCTTTATTTAGCCAAGAGGGATCTAAAAATGTTTGAGTAAGATCATTTCATATATTTTCCTCAACATTTATTTGGCGACCATACTGGGGAGATCTTCAATATCTCTTTGGTTAATTTTTATGCTTGATTAGCATCAAATACATCTACTTTTTCTAATATTGATTCTTTGATTGTTTTATTTCTTAATGAATGTGCCTATTGCAAGGAAGCTCAATATTGAGCCCGATCTTCAAGATCAGACCAACATTGCTTTGAATTTGTTCAACACCATTTTAGACACTGCCAATACTCATGCCAAGCTTAATCATTCATGGGCAGGAATTGAATGAGATATTAGTGCCCAGGAATGTTGGGAATCTAGATGTAGACAAACTAGAAATCAATAGTAACCTTCTTATTCCTTCAGTTTTGGCCTTACTTTCATGTCCTTAGACTCTCGTGTTTCTAGAAGAAGAAGAGGCTTATCACCTGAAATTATTCCTATTGTTGAAATAGGAAGAAGGAACATTGTGTTATCAACCCAAAAAATTTCTCTAAGGAGAACTTTGTCTGATTCATCCAATTCGTCTTTATCTCCCTCACTTATCATCCACAATATGGCATCTAGTGGTGGCTCTAGTGGCATTGGAAGTGCTTCCTCCTTTCAGTCTTCAACTTCGTCAGTGATTGGTAGCTTATATAGCCACCATATCCATGTCCAATCTACCACAAATCCCACCAAATTCATTAAAAGGTATGGGATTTTTTATTTTGAAGAAGACGCCACAACCACACCATGGCATGTGTCCTCTCCTCTTAACCTAGCACCTGCTACTCTTCCACTTCTTAAATTCAAAGAGAATCTCCCTAGGTTTTCAGGAAATAACACTGTCACTACAAACGAACACTTGGTGGAATTTTCTAATGCTTGTCACAACATAGGAGCCAATAACAACGATACTTGGATGTGCTTATTTGTCAATTCCTTGGAAGGAAAGGCTGCGGACGATTTCTTTGACCTTCCTTATAAGATTCTGTCTACTTGGGAGGAGTTATTTTATTAGTTCAATTCCCACCTATGGGCAATCTAAAACCCTAGCTGAGCAATTATGAGAGTATAGTAACATCGCCTATAAGGATGGTGAGACCATCAAGTCCTTCAACTTGTGTTTCACTAAGTTATACAATCAAATCCATGAAATCATTCGACCTTAGAACCAAGCCGCTTTCATGCATTACTACAATGCATTACCTTCTTGATATCGTCATAGGCTTGAGGGAAACGCCATTGATAACCTTGGTTCCACTCTGCATACTTGTTTAGAGTATGAAGAACAACTTGAAAGAACAAGCCTTCCTGAGGGAGAATTGGTTAAACAGACAGACATGTCCGCCCTATTATAGCTAGTACAAGATATGAATAATCGTATGATAGCGTATGAGAGAAAAGGAAATGTATCCCCTCTCACCCCTGGAGCTTCATCCTCTTCTGCAACCCCATTTAGAAATCCAATTGAAAATAATTTTCATCCTAAAGCTATCATGCCTTGAAGTTGGTGTAACTTTTGCGAGGAACACCATGAGGAAGCCACATGTGAGGTAAGGAAGACTGTTGGAGATAAGATATTTGGTGAAAGACCAGAAACTACCATCGTTGTCCTAGATTTTGCAGATCCAGACGATGTCATGATCATTAATACTAGGAACAAATCCTATGGCCCCAAAGGAAAATTTGATCCTCTATGCAATTCTTCTAGCCTGATTTCATCCTCACCAGTTGCTACTGTTCATGTTCCTAAAGTTCCTGACAGTCAAGGAATTACTTCCCCTCTCCCCTCTTCAAAATACAATATTCTGAATCAGTTGGCCAACATCAAAGCAGATAAAACCCTTCTGGACATGGTTGTCGTCCCTGAACAACAGAGGCATCTGAAACAATTCATGGAAGGAAAATATTATACTGTAGCCAACCTCTCTGAAGAGGTGAATGAAGAGGATTCGTCTGTAAATAAATTAGGTGTACATAACTTTAGATACCCTGTAAAAAATCCCCATTTTTATATTTCTGTAAATATTATGGATAATATCTCCCATTGTTGCCTCATTGATGGCAGTTCGGGCCCAAGTGTGATGTCGAAGATTATTATGGAAGAGTTAGGACTATCTTGTACAAATGAAAACACCAGAAGCATACTCTCTTATAATAGTCTACAACAAACAAGAATAGGTGATATTAAAGATGTGACCTCAATTTTGTGCGCACACTCTAAAATAAGGACAACCCTTAGCATTCAAGTAATTGACATGCCAGTAAGAAATTACTCAATCATATTGGGAAGAGATTGGCAAGATTTGACGGGTGGATACCTCTCACTCGACGAGACAAACTTATCCGTTCCTTAGAATGACAAAAACATTATAGTCCTTAGAGAGGGAAGTATTTCACCTTACATAGAAAGTGTTCCACAACCTAATGTGAACTATATCGAAGAGGACCTAGGGGTGTATTCCATCTTTGCTGAGGAAGGTAATATCCCCTTGGAACAGATTGGTTTAGATGATGGTATGTGTCACATGCACTTTGATGGTTCATGCTCTAGTGAAGGTAACAAAGCTGGCATAATCTTGTACTCTCTTGTGGGGAAAATTCATAACCCTTCTTACAGGTTGTTGTTTTCTTGCACAAACAATGTCACTTAATTCGAATCTTTATTATTAGGCATTGAAAACACCTATAATCTTGGTTGTGGTCACCTTTCAATTTTTGGAGATTCTGAGCTTGTTTTGAACCTTGTACGTAAGATATACTCTCCTAGAAACAAGTTGATGAAATGATATACCCAAACTGTTTGGATTGAACTTATTAACTTTTAACATCACTCATGTTAAGAGGGAATTGAACTCAATAGTTGATCGGTTAGCTGTTTTTGCAGCCTCTCCTAATCGACAACTTCTGCCACATATACCTGATTGTACTTTTTAATCTCTATATCGTCCACATATCCCTGACAATATAAAATCTTGGCAGATCTTCCCTAGCGATGAGAGAATATGTGCTTTCATTCAAAATGAACCCTATAAGCCCAAGGAAATCATATCCATAGAAGATAACAAGATTCCTGAAGGCTTGACTCCTCTAGATATTTCGTTTAAATCGAGTGATGTAGGCAATAACGAGAAACATAAAGAAGAGGAGTCGAAACAGAAGGTGGGTGAAACCATTTCCTTCAACATTGGGACACCCGAGTCTCCAAATAATGTTAAAATAGGTGCCCAATGTTCTGATGAAGAGAAAATTAAGTTTTTCGAGCTACTTGGTGAATTTTAAGATGTTTTTGCTTGGTCTTATGAGTATCTTCATGGTTTTGATCCTGGTATTATACAACATGCCATCCCCATCAAGGAAGGCATAAAACGAGTTAGGAAAAAACAAAGACCTATCAACCCCGCACTGGAAGCAACTGCTCGAAAGGAGTTGGAAAAACTCTTGAAGGTTGGAATCATCGTTTCAGTCAAGTATTCTGAATGGGTTTTCAATTTGGTTCCTGTTCGGAAAACAACTAGTCAGATCATATTAGGCATTGATTTTCGCACGTTAAATCGAGCTAGTATAAAAGATCACTTTCCTCTCCCTAACATAGAAATGTTTTTGCAGCGAGTCGCAAGGTCACAAATGATGTCCTTACTTGAATGTTTTTTTGGTTACAATCAAATCAAGGTAAAAAGGGAAGATAAATATAAAACCACCTTTATTACTAATTGGGGTACCATGACTTATGAATATATGTTTTCTAGCTTACCTGATGCAAGTACCACTTTTAAAAGACCTATGCAAATAAATCTTGATGAATTGATCGGTGAAGTTATTCATATCTATCTTGATGATCTAATTGTGTACGTTAAAGGGCTATTAATTGCCTCGGAGTTTCAAGTGTTATGTCTGGGTCCTTTCAATATCGATTTTGTCTTGGGTACTAACTCTTACATTCTAAAATATTTACATGAGTGATTGTTTTCCTACAACACTAACGGTTCTCACTTGAAACATTATGTGGAACCAACTTGAAAAGTTTTAATGCTGTTTGGATTTTCTGTATATTAGTAGTCTGGTTCTCCTTTCATTTTCCCATTGTTTTTCATTTTTGTTTTTACAGTAGTTTGATTTATTCTTTCCTTTTGATATACTTCCCACTGCTTTTACAATTCTGTCTTTTTATTTTTTCTGTTGTTTTAAATTTTGTAATCTTAATTCTGTCATGATTTTTATTTCTTTTTCATCTTTTAGTTGATTTTTGGTCAAGGATAAGATGTTGGATTAGTTCTGCCACAATGACACTCCTGCAAGGTATTGTTAGACAATAATAATCAAGCTTACACAGCTGTTACGATGATCCCCCTGAAAGCACACTTGAATTTGTTATCAGCTTTCATTGTTGTCTTATAAAGGAATTGGTTATCTCCCGCTTATGCTTTCCATTTCTTCATCCATTTGAGAATTTAAAAGAGAAAGTCCATAACACTTTCTCCTTGAAGTAAAGAGCAATTTCATGTTGAATGATTATGCATACATGGATAAGCCCCCTCATACTTAACATTTTTCATGAGTTATTCCCAAATTCCCGATCATTTTTCCATTAAATCGGCTCACTTCCCCCTGTTGCATAATCTTCCTGGTTATATCTTCTTGATTTGTTGTTCTTGGTCTACGAAACCATGTGTTCTGAGTTCTTATTCTGTTGGAAACAGATTTCATTGTGGACTCGCCAGTTTGTTGACGATAAAAATCACAACGAGGATTTCACCTGCAAAGTATTGCTAAAAGCCTATTATTTATAAGCTAATGATATATATAATACTAGTAGGTGGGACCCCCTTGTAGATTGGAGGATCAAAGATAGTCTTGTTACACATTTTATGTTGTTTTTTAATGATGCATATAGGGTTCTACATGAATGATGGTGCAATATTGGTTTTATTTACGACATAATGGCAGATGGATAATGCATGTCATGTGTAGGTTTCGTTACTCTAAGATCTAAAATTCCATGTGTGAATGGATTGCATTCACTGTTATTTCAATTCTATTTGCGCCACAATTTATTACATGTTACACCTGCAAAAGACACATTTTAGTCATGACAAGAGATAAAAACAATATGTAATAAATATAAGGAAAGAAACTATGCTATGTTACGCTATACTATGTGCAAATGAAATTAAAAGGATTTTCGTTAGTCCTAACTAGCAATGTTAGTGGCTATACGATTATTATTGAGCTATCCTTCGCGCACTTGATATACATTATGGTATGTTTTGGCAATGGTTAATATGATATCAGGTGGCCCATTTGGAAAGCAATGTATGCTAGTTTTGATGCATGGATTAATGGAATGAATTAATGGTTTGTTGGCTGATGTGTACTACGTAATTGAATGAAGGGAGGATGGAAGCGACGTGAAGTAAATGCAGGTCACTCCACACCTATCCCACTGGCCTTCATCCTATCTTGGTTATTGTTCATTTGATTTTTGTTGTGGTTAAGCTCCGATATTCAGGTGAGGAAGAAATTGCTCGACCAACCTTGCATTTTTAAGGCCATTTGGTTACATGTATGTTTTTTTCGTCCATCCATGAACTCACTCTGTTTATGAAATAAATATTGGCTCAGTGATGTATTGGTATGTGTTTTTCTTGAGGTTGGAAACTCTGTAAACTCATGGTGTTTCTCTAGAATGGTTGTTTGTGTTATTCATTGCAAATGGAAAATTTGATGGTTGAAGTCTTGAACTGTTATGTGTGGTGGAAGCCGTGAAGGCTCTCTTTTGTCTCTATGGGATTTTAATGGAGGGTTTGATTCTGTCTGGACTTCCTGGACATCTCCTCACAGTCTTTGTAACCACACCCGGTCGTATTTGTTGTTATGGGGCTTCTGTGTAATTTTTGAACCACCTTTGGGTCACTCCATATCGTTCTCCACCTGGTTGTGGGCTCGTTTTATGTTATTGGTCTCTGCACAGTTGGTTATGGTGGCTATTATTCCAAGAGGATTTCCTTAGGGTTGGTTGGTATTACCTGAGATCTGCATTTATATCAGCATTATTCGGCTTTTGGGGAAAACCACGAGGTTTATGCCCTGCGTGTTCTCGGTGTTATTTTCTGGCTAGTAAGGAACCTCTACTCCTCTATTCATCCCCTCTCCTACCTGAGGCCAAATTGTCACCCTATAATACGAGTTAAGGGTTATAATGCATATGGTTCAACCTTGCTTGTATCAAGGGTTTCTCACCTACTGTCGACAAGGTCGACCTCTAGTCTTCCTGTTTTGGTTCTACCGAGCGAACCCTTAATTATTCAGAGCCCGATTTTGATTAAATGAACCAGTTACACCCTATCGGGTATTGTGTGACTTTAATGGGTTGGTGGAATAACGTTGATAGTGGTTTTGATTATTTATTATGACAGTTGGATCGATAAATCAACATTGTTTTATGTTTTGATCGTGAGTAATTGGATATGTACAGTCACAAAAATGCTTTTTTGTGTTATGCGTTGGTCTGTGTGTTTCCTACAACATGGTATAAGTTGAAGTGATGGTTGTTGTTACTGTGTGTTTAAATTTCCCTATCGAGATTCTTTCAATTTAAAGTATTGATAGTTGTGGCTTGGTTGTCTATTGTGTATGATTTATGGATATCGTGCATCCAATCGTCTTATTGCACCATCAGAGATGGGCACGGGTTTTTAGTAGTATGGTTTCATTTCACTTTAAGTGTTAAATTGGTTAAAGTAATGGAATCATGAACATTTTAAAAGAGATTGTGTTTGTGTTTGATTTGAGGAAACAATTTATAGAAAATGGTTAAGGTTTTGATGCTGAACAGAGTTGAAACAAATGACTGTGTGTTCATTGGAATTTTGTTTTAAATATAAAATGGAAGAAAAGAGAGGAAACAAAACTCTTATACATGATGTTTGGAAGGCATATTGATTTTGAGTATGGTGACCTTATGTTAGCGTTGGAATTCACCCCTGGATTGCAGCAGGAGCAGAGCCCAACGCCCATCAGTTTTATGTCACGATTTGTTTAATGGGATGATCAAATGGAGGTTAACTCAAACGATGTGGTTCTAACTCCGAAACTAGGCCAGGCATGCATGGGCAAGTGAGGTCTTATATAACTTCAGACAGTGAGTTGTAGTATAGTGGTGAGTAGGGGGAAGACTTGTATCAGGGAGATGTAAAGGCCTGTCATAAACATCAGGTTCCTAACAGACTGTAGAAGAAGACATCTAAATGCAAGATCTTCTTACGCTCAAACGCAGAAAACCAGAGAAAACAATAGTGCCACAATAAATCCTTTATCACAACATAATTGCCATAATTCGTGCGAATGAGTCGATCACGAACTCTCTTAGTATAAGATGAAAACTTAGATGGGAAAAGAAAGACTGACTGAAATTAAACAAGAAATCTTACATACAGATGCATAACCAGAGATAAGATATCTGTTAAAACTTTACAATCGGGAGCTTAGCTCTACCATCGATACCTTCAAAAATGACAAAACTGAGTACATATACTTGGGCAGACTTTCCCAACAGAGGCGCGCTCACCCTCCAAGGCGTAGCATCTCTTCCATCAATCTTCGGGTGGAAGTCCTTTGTCAGACGTCTCCTTAACTTTGCATGGCCTTTGCAGGGAAGGAGTAGCTGAGCCAGTAAATGTTGATCTAGCGTGTGCATACTTTCTCCAGCTGGTCGAGAACTCGGCATGGATTCTCTGGAAAAATGGGTACACAGGACCCTCTCGAGAAGTCTGCTTTCCATACCCTCCATTCTTTGCATTTAATGAATGAGGAGAGGTTTCAACCACCCCTTCTCACCTTCATTTACTCCAAGCGAACACCAGGACCGAGGTCGGATCAAATGACACTTGGAAGCCACGGTAATTCCTTCTGTGAATCATACACGATGCCTTCGGCCCTTCCTGAACAACTCTTTTCTTTCCCAAGTGACCACGGGTTGTGACCACATGCTTATCCCCAAGGCACCCTCGACGTTCGCGAATGGGAAGGAGATAATCCTTACTTCTTGAAATCGCGATGAGCGAAATGTCGAGGCGGATTAATCTGGCGCCACGCGCCCCTCTAGATATGACGGTCCTGAATTCACTTTGGTGTTGTTGTGGGTCTGGGTCCTGGACACTCTCGACACCTCGCACATCGGGAATACGACGATGCTGGACCTTGCTTATCATAGCTGCGATGGGAGAAAAGGGGAGGAGCCTAATCGCGCACCAGGTGTCCGCTTCAAATGGACGACTAAGACTGCCCCCTGATACTGTGGGTCCAACTCTAAAAGTTCTTTCCCTTTCGCGATTCGCGAGTTCATGGATCAAAGACCCTCGGCTCCCTTTTCTGAACTTCCGATCCCCGAGATGGAGATACGAGTCGGGCCCCCTTTCTGGTCAGCGTTCTCTGCATGTAACTATCAGCTAGAGCCCAAGTACTAGTGCCTCTCGCTACTCGTGACCTCGCGAGTTGGAGTATCAGACTTTGGCATTCTCCCTTCACGAAGTCTCGAGCCGCGATGGTCAGTGACAGTTGACCTCCTCTGGACACTTTCGTAACTCGAAATCTTGGGCAACCAAAGGGATATGATCCACCCTTCAAACTCACGAACCCCGAGCTCGAGAAATAACACTGCGCTTGCACAGCTTGCAATCAATGGCCCTCGTAACTTTGTTAGTGCCTCCCGAAGGATTCCAACCGTTGACTTCCTTAAAACTTTTAGCGCTATACTTGACGAGACTCGGTTAATCTGCAATTACCCATCAATCGTTGTTTCGCTCTGTCGTTGAAGAATGAAATGTTCGCTCGCTTGATTTTAAGTCCGAAAAGGACTTCTTCTATGTGCTGCGCTTGGGTGCTTCTTGTGCAACTTGCAGACCTGGATATCCCTATGCCGAAGACAAGTAATGTTACTAACATTAGGCTCCATGGGGGATAGAGTCATCCCTGTGATGCTCTAAGGACTCATTTTGCAGTTCTAGTGACTTGCTGTTGGGCTATGGAGTCATTTACTAAGCCAAAACAATAGAAGTAAAAATAAAGAACAGAAAGGAAAATATTTACAAAACATAGGAGCCACTGAAGGCTCAGATAAAACATTTTGTAAGAAAATGCCCATTTACTGGGCTGCTGAAAACTTCTTCGCCTTCAAAATCTTGTAGCCGATATGTGTTATTTGAGAAGACTTTAGAGATTTTGAAAGGCCCAATACACAAGGCTTCAAATTTGTAGTGTTTTCCCTTATCTTGCTTAGGGGCGTCCCATTTCAACACCGGGTCTCCTATTTAGAACTCCTCCTTGTTGGCTTTCTTATCAAAAACCTGCTTGATCCTCTGCTGATGGTCCTAAACTCTGATCATCACCTTCTCTCTAACCTGCTGGACTTCTACCAGTTGGTGAATCCTTCTAACCATGTCATTAGGCTCTTCTTGATAATCCTGGAAGAACTTCGCTACAGGAATGGCCAGTTGAGAAGGAAAAATAACTTTTGCTTCATATACTAACTGGAAAGGGGAGATGCCTATAGATCTCTTTTTAGTCACCCGATCAGCCCATAGATCGAATTTCAGCTTTGAATTCCAAGCCCTTTTGTTGTCCTCCAATAATATTTTGATGATCCTTATGAGACTTTTATTGGAGGATTCAGCTAAACCATTTCCCTGGGGATAGTATGGATTGGAGTGAATTAGCTTGATTCTGAATTGCTCACAGAACTTAACCAGCGGTTCATCCTTGAATGAGGTTGCATTATCTGTAACGATCTTTCTTGGGCAACCGAATCTTGTGATGAGGTCTTCCAGGAATCCAATGATTACCTTGTGGGAAGAACTCCTTGTGGGGATGGCTTCGATCCACTTAGTAAAGAAATCCATGGTAGTTAGGATCCATATGTGCTTCCCACTGGAAGCAGGGTGTATTTCTCCAATAAAATCCAGGCCCCATTGCTGGAAAGGTCCCGAAACAACTATAGGCTGTAAAGGCAGAGACGTGAGCTGCTTCTTTCCTGAAAATCTTTGGCATGTGATACAGGCTCTAACTCCTTTATGGACATCAGCGAACAAGATGGGCCAGTAGTACCCAGCTCTGAGAATTTTGTGGGCTGTGGTCTTCCATGAATGGTGCCCTCCACACAGGCCGCTGTGAAATTCGACCGTGATCCTGTCGGCCGCTCGTGGATCCATGCATCTTAAAAGCACCCCCAGGGGGTCTTTCCAGTATAAAATTTGATCAATAAGGCAGTACCTGACTGCCCTGAGCTTCAAAGCTCTTGCTTTGTTTCTTTGCAGGCCATCTAGGGGCTGCAACTCCTGCAAAAAATATATGACATCCTTATACCAAGAACATCGAGCCAATGGGGGCTCTCTTTGAGGGTCTATTTCAGACAACCGACCCCGCTGAATTCCTGAGAATTCATTCATGAAAGTTACCCCCAAAGCTTGGCAATTGGCTTCAGCCAGCAGCTTGGCTAAGCCTTGACCTTTGATCAGTTTGGTAGGCCTTATTTCCAAGTCAAACTCCAAGATCTTGGCTATCCATTTACTTCTCCTCCCGTCTATGTCGGGTTGTAAGAGGATGTCCTTCACAGAGGTTGAAGGAACATAAGTGGTCACCTTTCAGTGCAAGACATAGACTCTGAAAGCCTTGAGAGATTTCAATAAAGCATAGGCATGTTTCTCCATGATTTCATACCTGAGTTCTGCATCTCTTAATGCCTTGCTGAAGAAGGCGATAGGCTGCTCTCGCCCTTCCTCATTTTTCTGTAGCAAGACCGTTGCTACTGTATCAAAAGAAGTGAAAGAGAAGATTAGGAAATCTTTGGAATAGTCGGGACTGATTAGCACAGGTGCCTCAGTCAATGCTTTTTTTATTTGGAAAAAATATTCCCTGGGTTCAGCGGTCCATTTCACTTCATTTCCCTTCCTGAGCATGGCTATCATGTGTTTCACCAGCTCAACGAAATTTGAGACGAATCTCCTCAGAAAATTAATCTTCCCCAAAAAGGCCTGAACTTCCTTTTTAGATCTGGGAAGTGACAGGGTCTGAATTGCCTCCACTCTACTAGGATCAATCCCTACTCCTTCTACTGATACTATATGGCCTAATAGATTTCCCTCCTTCATAGAAAACAAAGTTTTCTTGGGATTTAGGGAAAGGTCGAACCTTCGACATTTTGAGAAAACTTTTCTCAGGTGACAGTAGTGCTCTTTATCCGAACTTGAGAAGACTGTTATGTTGTCCAGATATATTACCACAAAATTGTCTTTCTCCCCAATGAAGTCTATGTCCATGGCTCGCTGAAACGTTGCTCCTGCATTCATCAGTCCAAATGGAATTTTGGCATACATGAATGTGCCCCAAGGGGTGGTGAAGGTTGTCTTTTCTCTGTCTCCAGGCATGACCGATATCTGATTATAGCTAGAAAAACCGTCGATCATGGAAATCCTAGACGCACCGGTTACCCTCTGCAATATGTGTTCCATGTTGGGTAGGGGATAATTGTCTTTCTTTGAGCTCCTGTTCAGGTTCCTGAAGTCGACACAAAGCCTGATCTCTCCACTTTTCTTCCTTACCGGAACCAAATTGGCCACCCATTCAGAATACCTCAGGGGGACGATGATTTGGGCCTCTAACAACTTCTTTACTTCTTTCTCCATGACAGGCAACAACATGGGATTTATCTGTCTTAGCCTCTGCCTAAATGGCTTAGCCTCTTCCTTCAGTGGGATCTTGTGTTCAATGACAGACGTGTCATATGTCTTGAGGTCTTCGTAGGTCCATGCAAACACATCAACAAATTCTTTCAGCAACTTAGTATATTCGGCCCTCTGTTCTGTGGTTAAATTGCTTGACAGCTTGACAAACTTAGGCTCCTTCGGTGTGCCAATGTTGCACTCGGTTGTGTCAACACCTTCACCTGAAACTCTACCCTTCACTGCCACATCATTCCCATCGAACAATCTTTCTAAAGGAATAAGTCCCCTCGGAATGTGATTTCTAGGCAGCTGAATAATCTGGTGGTTAGAAATTTTATTTAAAAACACCTCGGGGTGAGGGTTATCTTCTGTATCAGGATCTTGATCAATGTGCAACGTAGAAAATTCATCAACAGATTGGAGAAATTTCTCGATTTCCAGATCATCTTTGAATACCTTCCAGTGCTTGACATTGTCTGGTACAGAGGGCCTATATTTTATTTCAACATCAGAGTCGACCATAAACGACAGAGGAACTTTGATAAAACTGGCTGAGACAGCTAAAGAATTGGCGACAACATTATTCTCCCTTGGAATAAAAGAGATATTGAAGGCTGAGAAGAAATTGTCAATTAGGTCCCATGCTTCATTCCTATAATTTCTGAGTCGAGGGTGCTTAGCCTGATAAGCGCTTCTGATTTGTTGGACCACCAAATCTGCATCTCCAAACATTGCTATCTCCTGAATTCCCATTTCCCTTGCAACTCTTAATCCTAGAACAAGGGCTTCATACTCTGCCACATTGTTGGTGGTTTCAAATTCTAATTTGTATGACAGAGATATGGTTTCCTGGGCGGGTGACACAAAAAACACCTTAGCACCAGCGCCTTCCCTGGAACAGGCTCCATCAAAAAACATTTTCCAAACGGGGGTGATGGAGGGAGGAAGTTCACGAGGAGTGGTGGGCTGCTTTCTGAGTTCAAGAGGAGGCTCGGGAGCATGAGTGAGTTGCAGTAAACTGGAACCTAAATCAGTGTCCAAGGCGAAAATGGGATGGTTGGTAGGATTGGCTTCATCATTAATAATATAGGCCAGTTGGGATTCCCTATATAGCCTCCTATGCTCTCCTCCGAACACTGGGATAGTAGCATATGTGAGGTCCATCTGCAAGGTTCCCCCCAGTCTTTTTATCCAAGATATTGATAACAACATACCGAACTTGGGGGGGACATCAACCACTACAATATCCATGACCACACTTTTCATAGGCAACTGAAACAAGGTCATGACCAGGTCTTTGATAACCCCAAGACATTGAACTTTCCTGGAGTCAAAGGAATAGAGGTCATGATAGGCTCGGGTGATTTATAGTCCTAGGTCTTCCATGACATTTTTGGGCATGAGGTTGTGAGAAGCCCCAGAATCCATCAAGCAGTTGTGTAGTACCTTATCATGTATGTTCAAAGAAGTGTAGAAGGGAGGGGATGAGTCATTCATGTCTTCTACCATAGGACCTAGAATAACTACAGGCTTTTCATCTTGCAGATTGATGGAGTCTATGGAAAGGCTTGAGACCTCAGACTATAAAATCTCAGAGAAGCATCTCTTGAACCCTTCATGTTTAATCAACTCAGTTAGGGGCACATGGATTCTGATTTTTTGAATTTCATGTTCGAAATTAAAAGAAGATGTAAGCTTTGGGATTTCTCTTATTTTGAGGGCATGACTCTGGACTATGGGAGAGAGGGGTTGGTGTTTTTTACCTCTGTGAATATCCGCTACTTCATTGGCAGGCCTCTCTGTTCTAGTGGACTACTCAGGAACATCAGGTGTTACTGCCTTCTTCTGAGACCTTAGGTCATACCTACCTTGGCGGCCACTAGTCTTGTTTTCCTTGCTCAGTTCATTCAGCTGACTGTTTATGAGAGACTCCTCGTATGATGATTGAGTCAGATAAGGAAAAGGAGGAGTTTCTCCGAAGCAATGGATTTCAGGATCAAGCTCAACTGTTTCCCCTTCTTCTTCCTCGGCCATAAAATTGTTTTGGAAGGGGGCCTGAATCTTCTGGTCTTCTTTGTCTCTTCCCCTCTCCCTTTGCACGGTCGGGGAAGTGGTATTGTTTGGCCTCCTGAAACCTCCTTTGTTTTCAGTTCTCTAAGGGCCCTTGTATGCTTGTCTCCCTTCCACCTTCATCCACTCCATCTTTGCCGACAGAGACTTCACCATTTTTGTCAGTTCATCCATTTGAGGGTGGGGCACCGATGGGATAGAAGTTGAGGTTTCGGATCTACCCTTTCTTCTGTCTGCGTCGGCCTTGTTCCTCAGCCTATCAGCTGCTAATACATTGGATTCCACTTCTATGGATGCATCTTGCATTTGGGCTAAGTAGGTGGCTCTTCTTTCCCTCAATAAAAGACAGAAATCAGGTCCAAACGCACTGGCATAAGAAATCTTGGCCGAGGCTTCTGAAGGCTTTATTTCGGAAGGGATCTTGTTATACATCTTATTGAATCTTTTGGAGAAGTCAGAGACAGACTCTCCATCCATCTTCTTCAAAGATACAAACACTGTCATGTAATACATGAAATCTTTCTTGTCGCCCCACTGCCTCAGGAAAGCGCTATTCTGGGCTTCGATCCTAGCAATAGATCCGGGGGCCAATCCTCTAAACCATTTCCTCACTTTGCCATCCATGCTCTGGACGAAAACTCTCATCCAGACATCTTCATTTTCAATGTTCAGGTTGTTTGCATAACTGTAGAAAGCATCCAAGTGCTCTTCAACAGTTACATCCCCTTCCCCAGTGAACTTGGGCATGTATTTCAAGTAATCTCCAACAGGGAGAGGATTCATCGGATGAGGTAGGATTAAGGGGGCATATCTGGAAACGAATATGGCATCCATTCTATTCAGAGGGGGATTAGCACCAGCCATAGGAATATTAGGTGGGGGAGAACTTGGAGGAGAAGGAGTTCGTGAAGGGGCTACTGGGAATGAGTCTCGAAGTGGAGTGGGAAACAAGAGGGGATTTAAGGAGAAGGCTAATGAGCTCAAGTCAGCAGGTGCTCCTCTTTGTATAGAAGTGGGGAAATCTTCTGCAGTCCTGGGCCTTCTCCAAGGTACAACTTCAGAAGAGAGGGGAGTGACAAGGATTTCTCCCTCCAATCCTAGGCCAGGAGGGGAAAAATCAGCAGGAACACTCCTAAAACTTAGGAAACGGGAAACCTCCGAAGGAGGTCTATTAAGAAACTGAGGAGGAGAAAATGGAGTTTCTATAGAAGGAGATGGCGGATTACCTGTTTCAGCGGTGGAAGCTTCTTCTTCAGGGGCCTTTCCTTTTCTGAGAACCACCTCTGGATCAGTTTCAGGTGTAGCTAGAGGCAGCTGTGGATGAGACCACGTGTGTCTGCCTCTGAAATCCACAATTAATAGAGCAGGTTCTCCCCACTGGAGTCGTCACAATGGAGTCACCAGGTGCACAGTAGAAATATTCAAAGGTTCTGATACCCGATGCACCTTCAGAATCATAGGTTCAATGTCGTTCAATCCTGGGGAAAATTTTCAACTTCGTCCCCGGCAACGGTGCCAGAGATGTTAGCGTCTGAAGTCACCCCTAGATTGCAGCAGGAGCAGAGCCCAACGCCCATCAGTTTTATGTCATGATTTTTTTAATGGGATGATCAAATGGAGGTTAACTCAAACGATGTGGTTCTAACTCCGAAACTAGGCCAAGCATGCATGGGCAAGTGAGGTCTTATATAACTTCAGACAGTGAATTGTAGTATAGTGGTGAGTAGGGGGAAGACTTGTATCAGGGAGATGCAAAGGCCTGTCATAAACATCAGGTTCCTAACAGACTGTAGAAGAATACATCTAAATGTAAGATCTTCTTACGCTCAAACACAGAAAACCAGAGAAAACAATAGTGCCACAATAAATCATTTATCACAACATAATTGCCATAATTCGTGCGAATGAGTCGATCACGAACTCTCTTAGTATAAGATGAAAACTTAGATGGGAAAAGAAAGATTGTCTCAAATTAAACAAGAAATCTTACATACAGATGCATAACCAGAGCTAAGATATCTGTTAAAACTTTACAATCGGGAGCTTCGCTCTACCATCGATACCTTCAAAAATGACAAAACTGAGTACATATACTTGGGCAGACTTGCCCAACAGAGGCACGCTCACCCTCCAAGGCATAGCGTCTCTTCCATCAATCTTCGGGTGGAAGTCCTTCATCAGATGTCTCCTTAACTTCGCATGGCCTTTGTAGGGAAGGAGTAGTTCAGCCAGTAAATGTTGAGCTAGCGTGTGCAGACTTTCTCCGGCTAGTCGAGAACTCGACATGGATTCTCTGGAAAAATGGGTACACGGGACCCTCTCAAGCAGTCCGCTTTCCAGACCCTCCATTCTTTGCATTTAATGAATGAGGAGAGGTTTCAACCACCCCTTCTCACCTTCATTTACTCCAAGTGAACACCGAGACCGAGGTCGGATCAAATGGCACTTGGAAGCCACGGTAATTCCTTCTGTGAATCATACACGATGCCTTCGGCCCTTCCTGAACAGCTCTTTTATTTTCCAAGTGACCACGAGCTGTGACCACGTGCTTATCCCCAAGGCGCCCTCGACGTTCACGAATGGGAAGGAGCTACTCCTTGCTTCTTGAAATCGCGATGAGTGAAACGCCGAGGTGGCTTAATCTGGCACCACGCGCCCCTCTAGATATGACAGTCCCGAATTCACTTCAGTGTTGTTGTGGGTCCGGGTCCGGGTCCTGGACACTCCCGGCACCTCGCACATCGGGAATACGATGATGCTGGACCTTGCTTATCATAACTGCGATGGGCGAAAAGGCGAGGAGCCTAATCGTGCGCCAGGTGTTCGCTTCAAATGGATGGCTGAGACTGCCCCCTGATACTGTGGGTCCAACTCTAAAAGTTCTTTCCCTTTCACGATTCGCGAGTTCGTGGGTCAAAGACCCTCGGCTCCCTTTTCTGAAATCCCAATCCCCGAGATGGAGATACGGGTCGGGCCCCCTTTCTGGTCAGTGCTCTCTGTATGTAACTGTCGGCTAGAGCCCAAGTACTAGCGCCTCTCGCTACTCGTGACCTCGCGAGTTGGAGTATCAGACTTTGGCATTCTCCCTTCGCGAAAGTCCCGAGCCTCGATGGTCAGCGACAATTGACCTCCTTTGGACACTTTCGTAACTCAGAATCTCGCGCAACCAAAGGGATATGATCCGCCCTTCGAACTCACGAATCTCGAGCTCGAGAAATAACACCACGCTTGAACTGCTTGTGATCAATGGCCCTCGTAACTTCGCGAGTGCCTCCCGAAGGATTCCGACTGTTGACTTCCTTAAAACTTTTAGCGCTATACTTGACGAGACTCGGTTAATCTGCAATTACCCATCAATCGATGTTCTGCTCTGTCATTGAAGAATGAAATGCCCGCTCGCTTGATTTTATGTCCGAAAAGGACTTCTTCTATGTGCTGTGCTTGGGTGCTTCTCATGCAACCTGTAGACCCGGATGTCCCTATGCCGAAGACAAGTAATGTCACTAACACCTTGTGTTAATTAAAAGGGTTGAAGATTTAAATGTGGACAGTGAACACGTGTTAACACACAATATGTTTTTAATTGATCACAATAATTGTTTAGTTGGTTTTGGATCGTTTTCATTAAATACATAATTGTTTTATGGATTACTTAATTGATTTTATGAAAAATATTCACTCTTTTCCCTACCATTATTTCATTTTTCGCACATTACAATCCCCTCACCTTCCCATATTCATTATCCACTCTCTGTTCCTAAATTTTTTATTTTTTTTATGTAAAAAAAGGATACTACCTGCTATATTATATTGACAAAAAATACAAAGAGATATAGCATTACTGTTGCCACCAAATGTGTTGCCATTTTACTGGAAACCAGCACAGTTTGGGGCAAGTAAGTTGTTCCTAGGAGAAGAAACCAAAATACTATTTCGCCATTTGTCTTGCTCGAAGGAAACCAGGACATATGGAAATATATCATCTTGACACTGAACAACAAGATTGAAAACCAAACTAAAATAGACAAACTCAAATACCCAGTGACCTGTCACCCTCGTCCTCATGTCACGCTGCTTTGGCCTGAATGACAAACGACTTGGCGCATGTTGGACATTTGCGATTCGCTGGGGCCTGGGAATAAGCATCCAGGAGAAAATCCAAGCGTTGTCCCATGAGGCGAGCTCGGTGCTCTTGATCTGCCATCTGTTCTCGAAGTTCAAATACTAGCTCTAGGTGTGCCGCGCGGAGGAGTGGTGCATGCATTCCTCTTGTTCCTACCTTGCTCGAGGTACCCGTTTCCACTTCTGCACTGGCCTCGTTCTTGTCCCTGACTGCGATGTCTGTGTGGTGTATCATTACCGTGCAGGTTCTCTATGAGACCTCGTCCGTGTATGGCACTTCCTCGACGTAGCAGGTTGGGATATCCTCACAGAGCCTGCCCCTTGTCTTCTCTCTTGCTTGAGGCTCCATGGCAGTCGGGGTATCTTCCTGGCATGATATTTCCTCTATGTAGCAGGTTGGGCGGTCCTCTTCAATCTTTCCCCTCAAGCTGCTTCTAGCTTGAGTATCCGACTCAATTGGAGGATTTTCTTCTCGCTTGATGTCTATGGGCCAATTATCCAGAGCCGGTGGGGTTTGAGCTCTTTTCTCTGTCGTATACGTCATTACTGGAGCATGGGATGCGAGACGGGCTACCCTCGCTCTATGCCACATAAGAGAGTTTTCCAGCAAGAGTGCTCATTCCAAATGATGCCTCTGTTGTCTATGAGCAGCGTGGGTGTGCCAAGCCAACCCGCGTCGAGGCTTGCCTCACTCCCTAGGCATAGTGGAGGAGGCTTGAGAATAAGGCTCACCCGTTCTTGACAGGGCACTACAAAAGACACACCAAAGCTTATAGACGGTAGGGAGTTTTAGAGCGAAAATGATCCAGCTGCGTCCCGACTCCTTGGCTTTCATCTTTTTATGGGACGGTTGCACCTGGCCTGTCTTTAACTTGGCCATACTTAATGCTTGCATTTTCGACTCTTTCGCACGAGGGAGAGGTCTGTCATCCAGAGGTTGGCTGTAATGGCCTGCTCCCATCGTTAATGTTGAAGAGATGGGGAGCGGCCTACAACATTTAAGCCTTGAATTAATGCTATGCCTGGTGGAAATATAGTGCTACGTGTCACCCCACCCGGGTCCTCTGTTCCTAAAATTTAATTACAGTTAAAGGAAACTTTGTATTATGACAGTTTAAGATTGCAAGGATGGATTACAATGACATATTCTTTGGTTTTCATTATAGTTGATTGTTTGTTGTCTGTGAGAAGTAATAATGATCCTTTCCCCCCTCATTTTAACATTTTTTACTCAATACAACCCCTCGCATATCCTGTAACCTTTGCTCACCCCTTGCTCATTGACAACTATTAAACAATTTGTATGGATTGGATTGCATGAGTCTGATATGTTGTTGAGCCAAATTTTATTTCATATTTTAAAAGAGTTGTCATGTATGGTTGTTAAAGAAACTATTTTCCAATCAATTATGCATACAGGAATGAGCTTTTTCAGCAGAGGTATCCATGGCTAAGGTAACCAAGGAAGAGGTAATTTGAACAGGAGCCCTAGAAGGCCAAGATTCTCTATACACTTTGATGGATACTCGCAAGAGTTAGGCCATCTATTTCAAGATGGGATTTTTAACTAGATTGGGAAAGGAGTGGTCCAACCTATGTCTAAAAGGCCTCCCTTCTAAGCCCCACGGTTCCCTAGTATCCCTGTGCCTCCTCATGTCTCACTATGGCATGAAGTTCCTGAGAATGATGGATGGAAAGAGATTGTCCACATGACAGTCTCCCAACATCGTGGCTAGCCTAACTTGTCTTTACTTGCTCCCCTGTCTAACAATCAAATTGTCCAACATTCCCCTATCCATTCACCGGTTCAGTCTTCCCATGCAAGCAAAAGGTTGAAAACCAAGGCCCACCATGCCCCTAAGAAAGGAAAAGCCATTGTTGCCCCGTCCTCACCCTCAAATGACTCTGATAAATCCATGTTGTCCCACATGCATTTGAGAGATGATTGCTCTCATGTTATCAATGATATTAGGCCTAAAGGCTCCACACAACCTAAGGAAAATTCAGAGAGATCAAAAGGTGACAACAACAACAAGGGAAATATTGCCTCCCAGAGTGGAAAATATGGATTTTAAGATTTTTTATTTATTAATTGTTGAGAACAGTTGACTTCTGAAATTTTGGACAACACACTATTTTTGGATATATGAGTAAAATATTTTGGAAATAATTTCGATTATCATTGAGATAAATTGTCAAATATGAATGTGATGATGGGAGTCACAAGGAGGGATGTTTTGTTTAATTAACTAGTTTTGTTATGATTGTTAAAAAGTAAAGGGAGTCTGAAGGGGTCCCACCTACTAGTTATTATTCATTTAAAAACCCTTATTACGATTTATTACTTTTCCCCCTTAACTAAAAAGTTAGTTGCGTTTTAGTTAACTTAACTAAGGAAGTAGTTCAACTACTTCAACCAATTATAATTTGCTTAAAGGAAAAAGGAAAGAGAGGAACAAGAGGAGAATAGAAGGAGAAGCATACTAAGGTTTTCTCTTTGAGTTTTTGTTGAGATAATTCAGTTTCCATTCATTCCTTAATTCATTAGAAGCCTAATTCTTTTTTATGATAGCAAGGTCCTATTGTAGACAACAAGATTCAGGGCTGAATTACATCATTCATACACTTGTTTTTTAGAGGTGTTGATCTATCTTTGATAGTCTGTGTAGACTTGTCTATTTGTGAATTAGATTTCATGACTGACCAAGGCCATTATGCAGAGTTGAGTGAGCAACAATCTATGGCAAGTTGATCCAGGTTTTAAAGTCCAGTTTTTGATTTTCTGTCAGAAGTCCTTTTGTATGTTTTAGCGGGGACATCTAAGTTTGACTTTGGTCCAAAACTTCCTCAGGAAATTTTGTAAAGAGAAAAATTCTTTGATGAATTGGAATGAAATAAAGGATTGCTTTATGTCTCACATGTTTTTATTATTGACTTGGTGTATTTACTTATGTCTCTATATTTATTTCAACATATGATATATTCAAAAAGTTACATAAATAATGATTTTTTCAGCAAGCTTTTATTTATAAAAAAAACAGCCTAAGCACTTGTAAACAATACTCTTGAATTAGGATATCAATTTTGATGGCTATAAACATAGGGTGATATTCCTGTCTATTTTTCTTTAGCCAAGCATGATCTGAAAATGTTTGAGTAAGATCGTTTCATATATTTTCCTCAACATTTATTTGGCGACCATACTGGCGAGATCTTCAATATCTCTCTGGTTAATTCTTATGCTTGATTAGCATCAAATACATCTATTTTTTATGATATTCATTCTTTGACTTTTTTATTTCTTAATGACTGTGCCTGTTGCAAGGCAACCCAATATTCAGCCCGGTCTTCAATATTAGACCAGCATTGCTTTGAATTTGTTCAACACCATTTTAGACACGGCCGATACTCGTGTTGAGTTTAATCATTCATGGGTAGCAATTGAATGAGATATTAGTGCCCAAGAATGTTGGGAAGGTAGACGTAGACAACCTAGAAATTAGCAGTAACCTTCGTGTTCCTTCAATTTTGGCCTTACTTTCATGTCCTTAGACTCTCGTGTTTTTAGAAGAAGAAGAGGCTTATCATCTGAAATTAATTCTATTGCTGAAATAGGAAGAATGAACATTGTGTTATCAACCCAAAAAATTTCTCTAAGGAGAACTTTGTCTGATTCATCTAGTTCATCTTTCCCTCCCTCACCTATCATCCACAATATGGCATCTAGTGGTGGCTCTAGTGTCATTGGAAGTGCTTCCTCCTCTCAGTATTCATCTTCGTCAGTGATTGGTAGCTTATATAGCCACCATTTCCCTATCCAATCTACCACAAATACCACCAAAGTCATTAAAAAGTATGGTCTTTTTCAGTTTGAAGAAGACGCCACCACCACACTATGGCATGTGTCCTCTCCTCTTAACCTATCACTTGCTACTCGTCCACTTCCTAAATTCAAAGAGAATCTCCCCAGGTTTTCAGGAAATAACACTGTCACTACAAACGAACACCTGGTGGAATTTTCTAATGCTTGTCACAACATAGGAGCCAATGACAACGATATTTGCATGTGCTTATTTGTCAATTCCTTGGAAGGAAAGGTTGTGTCCAATTTATTTGACCTTCCTCCTGAGATTCTGTCTACTTGGGGGGAGTTATTTTATTGTTTCAAGCCCACCTATGGGAAATCTAAAAGCCCAACTGAGTAGTTACGAGAGTACAATAACATCGCCTATAAGGATGGTGAGACCATCAAGTCCTTCAACTTGCAATTCACTAAGTTATACAATCAAATTCCTGAACTCATTCGACCTCAGAACCAAGCCGATTTCATGCATTACTACAATGCATTACCTTCTCCATATCGTCACAGTCTTGAGGAAAAATCCATTGATAACCTTGGTTCCACTATGCATACTTGTTTAGAGTATGAAGAACAACTTGAAAGAACATGTCTTCCTCAAGGAGAATCAGTTAAACAGATAGACGTGTCCGCCCTCTTACAACTAGTACAAGATATGAATAATCGTATGATAGCATATGAGAGAAAAGAAAACATGTCCCTTCTCACCCCCGGAGCTTTATCCTCTTCTGCAACCCCCTTTAGAAATCCAATTGAAAATATTTTTCAGCCTAAAGCTATCATTCCTCGAAGTTGGTGTAACTTTTGCGAGGAACACCACGAGGAAGCCACATGTGAGCTAAGGAAGAGTGCCAGAGATAATATCTTTGGTAAAAGACCAGAAAATACCATCGCTATCCTAGATTTTACAGAGCCAGAATATGTCATGATCATCAATACTAGGAACAAATCCTATGCCCCCAAAGGAAAATTTGATCCTCCCCACAATTCTTCTAGCCCGAGTTCATCCTCACCAACTGCTATTGTTCAGGTTCCTAAAATTCTAGACAGTCAAGGAATTACCTCCCCTCTCCCCTCTTCCAAATACAACATTTTGAATCAGTTGGTCAACATCAAAGCAGATGCAATCCTTCTAGACATGGTTGTCGTCCTTGAACAACAGAGGCATCTGAAACAATTCATGGAACGAAAATATTCCATTGTATCCAACCTCTATGAAGAGGTGAATGAAGAGGATTCATCTGTAAATAAAGTAGGTGTACATAACTTTAGATACCCTATAAAAAATCTCCCTTTTTGTATTTCTGTAAATATTATGGATAGGATTTCCCATTGTTTCCTCATTGATGGTGGTTCGGGCCCAAGTGTGATGTCGAAGATTATTATGGAAGAGATATTCTTATCTTGTACAAATGAAAATGCTAGAAGCATGCTCTCTTATAATAGTCTACAACAAACAACCATAGGTGAGATTAAAGATGTGACCTTAATTTTGTGCGCACACCCTGAAATAAGGACAACTCTTAGCATTCAGGTAATTGACATGCCAGTCAGCAATTACTCAATCATCTTGGAAGAGATTGGAAAGATTTGACAAGTGGATACCTCACTCGATGGGACACACTTATCCGTTCCTCGGAATGACAAAAACATTATAGTCCTTAGAGAGGGAAGGATTTCACCTTAGATAGAAAGTGTTCAACAACCTAATGTGAACTATATCGAAGAGGACCTAGGGGCGTATTCCATATTTACTAAGGAAGATAATATCCCCTTGGAACATATTGATTTAGATGATGGTATGTGACACATGCACTTCGATGGTTCATGCTCTAGTGAAGGGAACAAAGATGACATAATCTTGTACTCTCCTGTGGGGAAAATTCATAACTTTTCTTACAGGTTGGAGTTTGCTTCCACAAACAATGTCACTAAATTTGAATCTTTATTATTAAGCATTGAAAACGCATATAATCTTGGTTGTGGTCACATTTCAGTTTTTGGAGATTCTGAGCTTGTTGTGAACCTTGTACGTAAGATATACTCTTCTAGCAACAAGTTCATGAAACGATATACCCAAACTGTTTGGGCACTTATCTTGAACTTATTATCTTTTAACATCACTCATGTTAAGAGGGAATTGAACTCAATGGATGATCAGTTAGCTATTTTTGTAGCCTCTCCTAATCGACAAATTCTTCCACATAGACCTGATTGTACTTTTCAATCTCTATATCGTCCACATATCCCTGACAATATAGAATCTTGGTAGGTCTTCCCTAGCGATGAGAGCATCTGTGTTTTCATTCAAAATGAACCCTATAAGCCCAAGGAAATATACAACATGCCATCCCCATCAATGAAGGCATAAAACTAGTTAGGCAAAAACAAATACCTATCAACCCGGCATTGGAAGCAACTACTTGAAAGGAGTTGGAAAAACTCTTGAAGGCTGGGATCATCTTTCCGGTCAAGTATTATAAATAGGTTTCCAATTTGGTTCCTGTTGGAAAAACAACCGGTTATATCATATTAGGCGTTGATTTTTGTGCGTTAAATCGAGCTAGAATAAAAGAGATCACTTTCCTTTTCCTAACGTAGAAATGTTTTTGCAGTAAGTCGCAAGGTTAAAAATGATGTCCTTACTTGATGGTTTTTTCGGTTACAATCAAATCAAGGTAAAAAGGGAAGATAAATATAAAACCACCTTTATTACTAATTGGGGTACCGTGACTTATGAATGTATGCTTTCTGGCTTACGTGATGCAAGTACCATTTTTAAAATACCTATGAAAATAACTCTTGACGAATTAGTCGATGAAGTTATTCATATCTATCATGATCATATAATTGCGTACATTAAAGGGATGTTAATTGCCTCAGAGTTTCAAGTGTTATTTCTGCGTCCTTTCAAGATTTCTTTTGTCCTGGGTACTAACTCTTACATTCTAAAAGATTTACAGGAGCGATTTTTTTCCTACAACACTAATGGTTCTCACTTGAAACATTATGTAGAACCAACTTGAAAAGTTTTAACGCTGTTTGGATTTTCTGTATATTAGTAGTCTAGTTCTGCTTTCATTTTCCCACTATTTTTCATTTCTGTTTTTACAATACTTTGATTTCTTCTTTCCTTTTTATAAACTTCCTGCTTCTTTTACAATTCTGTCTTTTTATTTTTTCTGCTGTTTTAAATTTTGTAATCTTAATTCTTTCATGATTTTTATTGCTTTTTCATCTTTTAGTTGATTTTTGGTCAAGTATAAGATGTTGGATCAATTCTACCACAATGGCACTCCTGCAAGGTATTGTTAGTCAATAACAATCAAGATTATGCAGCTATTACGATGTTCCCCTTGAAAACACACTTGAATTTGTTATCTGCTTTCACTACTATCTTATAAAGGAATTGGTTATCTCCTGCTTCTGCTTTCCATTTCTTCATCCATTTGAGAGTTTAAAAGAGAAAGTCCATAAAAATTTCCCCTTGAAGCAAAGAGCAAGTTCCAGTTGAATGATTATGCATACAGGGATAAGCCCCCTCATACTTAACATTTTTCATGAGTTATTCACAACTTCCCGGTCATTTTTCCATTAAATCCGCTCACTTCCCCCTATTGCATAATCTTCCTGGTTATATCTTCTTGATCTATTTTTCTTGGTCTACGAAACAATGAGTTCTGAGTTCCTAGTCTGTTGGAAACAAATTTCCCGAGTCGCCAGTTCGTTGACGATAAAAATCGCAACGACGATTTCACCCACAAAGTATTGCTAAAAGCCTATTATTTATAAGCTAATGATATATATAATACTAGTAGGTGGGACCCCCTTGTATATTGGAGGATCGGAGTTAGTCTTATTACACATTTTATGTTGTTGTTCGATGATGCTTATAGGGTTCTACATAATTGATGGTGAAATACTGGTTTTATTTACAACATAATGGCAGATGGATAATGCATGTCATGTGTGGGTTTCGTTAATCTAAGATCTAAAATTGCATGTGTGAATGGTGTGTATTCACTATTATTACAATGCTATTGGCGCCACAATTTATTACATGTTGCACCTACACAACACACATGTTAGTCATGACAAGAGATAAAAGTAATATGGAATAAATCTAAGGAAGGAAACTATGCTATGCTACACTATACTACATGTGCAAATGAAATTAAAAGGATTATTGTTAGTCCTAACTAGAAATGTTAGTGGCTATAGGATTATTATTGAGTTATCCTTGGTGCACTTGATATAAGTTATGGTATGTTTTGGAAATGGTTAATATGATACCGGGTGGGGCATTTGGAAAGAAATGTATGTTAGTTTCGATGCATGGATTAATGGTTGGCTAGTTGTCGCCTACTACATAATTGAATGAAGGGAGGATAGAAGAGGCGTGCAATAAATGCACGTCACTCCATACCTCTCCCACTGGCCATCACCCTAGCTTGGTTATTGTTCATTTGATTTTTGCTGGGGTTAAGCTCTGATATTCAAGCAAGGAAGAAACTGCTCGACCAAGCTTGCATTTTTAAGGCCATTTGGTTACAGGTATATTTTTTTCGACCATCCATGAACTCACTCTGTTTATGAAATAAATATTAACTCGGTGATGTATTAGTCTGTGTTTTTCTTGTGGATGGAAACTATGTAAACTCATGGTGTTTTTCTGGAATGGTTGTTTGTGTTATTCATTGAAAATGGAAAATTTGATAGTTGAAGTCGCGAACTGTTCTATTTGGTGGAAGCCGTGAAGGCTCTCTGTTGTCTCTATAGGTTTTTGTTGGAGGGTTTCATTCTGTCTGGACTTGTAGGTCGTCTCCTCACATTCTTTGTAACCACACTCGGTCATATTTTTCGTTTATGGGGTCGCTGTGTAATTTTTGAACCACCTTTGGGTCACTGCATATTGTTCTCCACCTGGTCGTGGGATCGTTTTATGTTATTCGTGTCTTCACAATTGGTTATGGTGGCTATTATGCTAAGAGGCTTTCCTTAGGGTTGGTTTCTATTACTTGAGCTCGACATTTATATCAGCATTATTCGGCTTTTGGGGAAAACCACGAGGGTTATGCCCTACGTGTTCTCGGTGTTTTTTATTGTCCAGTAAGGAACCTCTACTCCTTTGTTCATAGTCTCTCCTATCTGAGGTCGAATTGTCACCCTATCATACGATTTAGGGGTTATAATGCGTATGGTTCCACCTTTCTTGTCTCAAGGGTTTCTCACCTATTGTCTACAAGGTCGACCTCTAGTATCCCTGTGTTGGTTCCACCGAGTGAACCCTTGATTATTCAGAGCCCTATTTTGATTAACTGAACTAGTTACACCCTGTCGGGTATTGTGTGACTGTCATGAGTTGGTGGAATAACGTTGACAATGGTTTTGATTATTGGTATATAGTCGTTGCATTATTTATTATGACAGTTGGATCAATAACTCAACATTGTTTTATGTTTCGATCAAGAGTAATTGGACATGTATAATCACAGAAATGCTTCTTTGCATTATGTGTTGGTCTGTGTGTTTCCTACATCATGGTATAAGTTGAAGTGATGGTTGTTGTTATTGTGTGTTTAAATTTCCTGATCAAGATTATTGCAATTTAAAGTATTGTCAGTTGTGGCTTGGTTGTCTATTGTGTATGATTTATGGATATCATGCATCGAATCGTCTTATTGCACCATCAGAGATGGGCACGGGTTTTTAGTAGTATGGTTTCATTGCACTTTAAGTGTTAAATTGGTTAAAAGAATGGAATCAAGCACGTTTTAAAAGAGCTTGTGTCTGTGTTTGATTTGAGGAATCAATTTATAGACAATGGTTAAGGTTTTGATGGTGATCAGAGTTGAAACAAATGACTGTGTGTTCATTGGAATTCTGTTTTAAATATAAAATGGAATAAATGAGAGGAAACAAAATTCTTATACAAGATGTTTGGAAGACATATTGATTTTGAGGATTATGAACCTACGTTAATTAAAAGGGTTGAAAATTTAAATGTGGACAGTGAACAAGTGTTAACACAAAATATGTTTTTAATTGATCAAAATAATTGTTTTGTTGGTGTTGGATCGTTTGCATTAAATACATAATTTTTTTATGGATTACTTAATTGATTTTATGAACAATATTTGCTATTTTCCCTACCATTATTTTATTTTTCGCACTTTACAATCCCCTCGCCTTCCCATATTCATTATCCATTCCATGTTCCTAAAATTTAATTATAGTTAAAGAAAACTTTGTATTGTGACAGTTTAAGATTGCAGGGATGGATTACAACGACATATTCTTTGGTTTGCATTATAGTTGATTGTTTTTTTTTTGTGAGCAGTAATCATGATCTTTTCCCCCTCATTTTAACATTTTTCGCTCAATACAACCCCTCGCATATCCCAAAACCTTTGTTCACCCCCTGCTCATTGACAACTATTAAACAATTTGTATGGATTGGATTGCATGAGTCTGATACATTGTTGAGCCAAATTTTATTTCATATTTTAAAAGAGTTATCATGTATGGTTGTTAAAGAAACTATTTTCTAATCAATTATGCATACAGGAATGAGCTTTTTCAGCAGAGGTAGCCATGGCCGAGGTAATCGAGGAAGAGGTAATTGGAACAGGGGCCCTAGAATGGCAAGATTCTCTATACACTTTGATGCAGATTTGCAAGAGTTAGGCCAACTATTTCAAGCTGGTTTTTTTAACTGGATTGGGCAAGGAGTGGTCCAACCTAGGCTTGAAAGGCCTCCCTTCCAAGCCCCATAGGTCCCTGGTATCCACATGCCTCATCATGTCTCACTATAGCCTAAAGTTCCCGAGAACGATGGATGGAAAGAGATTGTCCACCCGACAGTTTCCGAACATCGTGGTTGGCCTAAGTTGTCTTTATCTTCTCCCCCGCCTATCAATCAGATTGTCCAAGTTTCCCCTGTCCATTCACTAGTTTAGTCTTCCCATGCAAGAAAAAGGTTGAAAATTGAGGCCCACCATGCCCCTAAAAAAGGAAAAGCCACTGCTGCCCCTTCCTCACCCTGAAATGACTCTAATAAATCTGTGTCCTCCCGCATGCATTTGAGAGATGATTTCTCTCATGTGATCAACGAGATTAGGCCTAAAGGCTCCACACAACCTAAGGCAGATTCAGAGAGATCAAAAGGTGATAGCAACAACAAGGGAAGGATTTCCTCCCAGAGTGGAAAATATTTATTTTAAGCTTTTTTATTTATAAATATTTGAGAACAGTTGACTTCTGAAATTTTGGAAAACACATTGTTTTTGGATATATGAGTAAAACATTTTGGAAATAATTCCAATTATCATTGAGATAAATTGTCAAATATGAATGTGATGATGGGAATCATAAGGAGGGATGTTTTGTTTAATTAACTAGTTGTGTTATGATTGTTAAAAGCTAAAGGGAGTCACAAGGGGTCCCACCTACTAGTTATTATTTATTTAAAAACCCTTATTATGATTTATTACTTTTCCCCCTTAACTAAAAAGTTGGTTGCGTTTTAGTTAACTTAACTAAGGAAGTAGTTCAACTACTTCAACCAATTCTAATTTGCTTAATAAAAAAAGGAAAGGGAAGGAGAAGCATACTAATGTTTTCTCTTTGAGTTTTTGTTGAGATAATTCAGTTTTCATTCATTCCTTAATTCATTAGAAGCCTAATTCTTTTTTATGATAGCAAGGTCCTATTGTAGACAACAAGATTCAGGGCTGAATTACATCATTCAAACACTTGTTTTTGAGAGGTGTTGATATATCTTTGATAGTCTGTGTATACTTGTTTGTTTGTGAATTAGATTTCATGATTGACAATGGCTATTGTGCAGAGTCGAGTGGGCAACAATCTGTGGCAAGCTAATCCAGCTTTTAATGTCCAATTTTTTATTTTATGTCAGAAGTCCTTTTGTATGTTTCATTGGGGACGTCTAAGTTTGACTTTGGTCCAAAACTTCCTCGGGAAATTTTGTAAAGAGAACGATTCTTTGATGAATTGGAATGAAATAAAGGATTGCTTTATGTCTCATCTGTTTTGATTATTGACTTGGTGTCCTTACTTCTGTGTCTATATTTATTTTAGCATCTGATATATTCAGAAAATTACATAAATAATGATTTTTTCAGCAAGCTTTTATTTATGAAAAAAACAACCTAAGCACTTGTAAACAATACTCATGAATTATGATATCAATTGTGATGGCTATAAACATAGGGTGATATTCCCGTCGCCAAGAAGGAGCTAAAATGTTTGAGTAAGATCATTTCATATCTTTTCCTCAACATGGGGGAGAGGTCCGGTTTCCATATTTTGGCAGACTCCCAAAAACTCAGACTGTAATTTTTTGTATTTTTTGAATATAAATCTATAGCTCTTTTTTTTTTGCCAAAAAAAGAAATTAGAACCTCAGTTATTATATTTAATTTGGATAGTAATTTGAATATTTTTAAAGTAAGATAAATTGAAAGGCGTAGTCTAAATGTTTGACTTTTTGGAGATTTTAGGAGTATATTTTCCGATCAATTTTTAATGAAATCTAGCCAAAAATTGTTGGAACTCCATATTTGAGTGATTGGATCTATATAATTTGAGTGCCCTCATGATTTTTCAGGGTGCTGAATCCATTTATGCATTAAAAAATGTAAGGTGTTGAATCCATTTATGCAATAAAAAATGCAATTTAAACAACAAAAAGTGGTGATTTCACCAAGATGATTCCGGTGAAAATTTGAAGAAGTTGAATGTTTAGACAATGACAAATTGAAACGATAGATAGTATATAGCTTTATGTATGAGATTAAGGTTAAATGCTACTATAAAGTACATGATCGCATTGAATATAGCCTCATTAATGACCATAAGGAATACTGACTTTCTTGTAAATACTATCTAGGTTGAAATTGTCTTTTGGTCCTAAAGTAAGACTTAAAATTGTTATTCATTGACTAATAACTCATCTTCCTTGGACGTATGAAAAGAGGTTAATGTCCCAAGACCCATAGGTATATGGTAGGAGTGAAAGTCCACCCCTTTATAAATCACCAACAATCATCTTAAGTGGTATGGTTTTCCTTATGATAAGTCATCCCACATTTATAACTAATAACCAATAATAATTATCCTCACTAACAATTAACAAAATATTCATGAACTAAACTATCATTTCTAAAAATTGATATTATGTAGTTTTGAAAATAATAATTATCCCACTACCAAGTAACAACTAAACATTCCTAAATTAAAATATCATCTCTAAAAATTAATAACTATTTTAATATTATATACCTTTTAAATAATAATAATGTTGTTGTTGTTTTGATATTACCGTTATGTGATAACAAAATTGTAAACTTTATGGATGCACTCAACGTAGTGTACTAACTATATTTTGTATAATATTTTGAAATTAGAAACCTATTTGTGGGTACAATGTAACAATGTAAGGAGTGCATATAAATTCGTACGACTCCATAAACAAAATGAATCATATTTAATTTTAAATTTCTTATAATTATATGAAAACTTGTACTGAGTGATAATATTTTTCATATTCTTAGATTTTTTCAGACTAAGATGTTATTGAATCATATTTAACTTTAATTTTTTATAATTATATGAAAACGTGTACTGGGTGGTAATATTTTTCATATTCTTAGATTTTTTCAGATTAAGATGTTATTGGAAACTTAAATAAATGAAATGAGAGATGTAAGCTTTAAATTTTTTATAATTATATCAAAACGTGTATGCGCGATAATATTTTTCATATTCTTTGATTTTTTCAGACTAATTGCGTAGGGTTTTTAACTCTAATTGCCTTGAGAGTAATTTGAGTGATTTGAATTAGAGATTGCTTTCAATCTTTTGGCATAGAGATATTTTCATGTTTTAAAAAGAGTGATTTGAATTAGAGACTGATTTCAATCTTTTGGCATAGAGATATTTTCATGTTTTAAAAAACTTGTAGTTATGGATAGCTCGACTAGAATGTTATGTAAAGAAGCCCTAAACCTATGATTGATGAGGTCAACCTATGATTGATGAACCTATGATTGATGAGGTCAAGAGGTATTTTTTATTCCAAGGTTTTCAGTTCATAGAGAAAAACTTTTTATTCATGAGTGATTTGTCTCAAGTAAATTAGATAAGAGGCTATTTTGAATGTTGGTTGATGTTGGTCATGTTATATAGATTTAATGAACTATGTCCATCCACATGTGCACTTGGTTGAGAAAGGTTTTTTTAGCTTTGTTTTTAAATAAAGATAAGAGATAAAGGATGTTAAAAGGAGGCTAATGGTTTAAAAATGAGGTTAATGGTTATAGGGAAGAGAATGGTTATAGAGAAGAGAAGGCATTTTCCTTTCTCCTTGGAGTTTAGATTTCAATTTAAAAATAACATCACTCTCTTTGACTCTTTTATGGGTAAGGCTCGTAAGCTTGCCTATGCTCTGTTGGGAAAATGATGTCCATGTTCAAATTAAGAATTCCTAGGTATTTTCATCAACTATGATGATATCAAAGAGGAAGATGGTCTATTATCCTTCATAGGAATCTATGTGGAGATAGATCTAAGTAAAGGGTTTCTAGAGAGAATCAAGCTAGAATGAGAAGGAACTCAATGGATTTTGAAGCTAATATATGAGATCACTATGTTGTGCTGGTGAATGTGTTAGGAAACAAGCCAACTAATGGCAACTTTCCCAAAGAGAAAATAAGGTTTGATTATCCCCTAGGAAAAAGGGGTAAGTACAAGAAGAAATAGGTCATTCAAGGTCCTCTTAATGGTTTCCAAATACTCAAAAGCAAAAGGAGATGGAAAAAATGGGAAGAAGAAGAGTCTATCTTCTCAAATCCACAAGGAAAATAACAATATCGAGCACTTAAGAAGTTGAAAAAATCTTTAGTAGAAGTAGATTCCAGGCTATCAATTGAGATCCCAATTAATCCATAAATTTTGAAAGTAATTGTGAATCCCCCTGTAACCGTAGGAGGTCAAACAATTCTCTAGTCAATGTAGATTTTAGGCTATTAATTGAGATCCCAACTCATCAAGAAAATTTGAAAGCAATTATGCATCTTGTTATAACCCTAGTAATGGAAGCCCCCTCCCTTGGGGGTGACGTCTAAGAGGAAAAGAGAAGATAAAGTAGTGTAAAGAATCCAAGGAAACTCTTGGCAAGGAAATTCTGGAGAAGCACATAAAGTTGTCCAACGTCAAGAAGAGGTCCACCCAACGACTAAATAATACATTAAGGAAAAAACCAATTAAGAATGAGGAAAATATTCGAGAAGTCTAGAAATGTTTTGATTCTATTACTTATTATGTAACCAACTTATTAGAATTTACTCATACAACTTAGAAAATAAAGATTATAAGGAGGACTCACACCTCTAGAATCTACCCCATTTCGTATAGAGAGGAGAGAAATTCCCATCCTATTTCTATCCTTTAGGATGGCCTCCTCTAACAAGCCAAAGAATATGAACAAATAATGTCATGAAGTCCAAGTTGGAAAAGATATCACCTTTCACAGTCTTCTATTATTCTTATTAATGGGTAAACCCATCAAAAGATAATGCCTTCGCCATCATAAAACCACCACATCATTTGGTGCAGTTAATTTATGAGGCTTGAGCCAAATTCCAACTTACATATTTGAGTAACAATCACATTATGTTAAAAAAACCCATTATGTAACCGACACATATATAATGTAAGTTTAAACCCCGACAAATGGAGAGTTATGTAACCGACACACACATAATGTGAGTTTAAACCCCGACAAATGGAGCATTGAAAAAACTTTGACGATTAAATGAATATTATGTAACCGACATATATATTATATAAATATATGAACAACGCAACAAGATGGTCCATTTTTTCACGTCGTTTCATAAATACGTTCATTTCTTTTTCTTCATTTGCTTTGCTTTTATATTATTATTCTTATAATTTAATAATGTCTCTTTTACATCTTGGATTCCAACCATGATATGAGAATAACAATATTTGTTACCGTCTAAGTAGTTAATAAATCCAAAATCCAAATCAAGATTAAAGTTAAGGTATTATGTTTTTTTTCACGTTTTACTAAATTCGGCCATATTTTCTGGAAACATTTGCCTAAAATTTCAGCTAGAAATTGTTAGATGATTTGAATGATTATTCAAATTGTTAGATCGCATATTTGTATGATTATTTATAAATAATGATTTTTTACAAATTTATATCTCAAAATTCCTACTAAAAATCATTTCATAGAATAATTAGATATATAACAGTTAAATCTATAAGATCTAACAATTTTTGACAGTATTTCTTAAAATATCATCCTAAAATAATGGCTTCGTTGAACATTTAAACGACGGCTTAAAGTTAATCTCTGAGACTTTACTTTCAGTTTAAAGTTAATCTCTGAGACTTTACTTTCAACTACCTTACTTTCAGTCTAAGTTAATCTCCGAGACTTTACTTTCAACTACCTTAAGGTGATTAAGCAGATTCTCCTCTGCTCCTTTTGTCATTCCTTATGTGTCTCTATTCATTTTGGAACATGACGTGTAAGGGTCCCCATTCTCCAAAACCACCTTTACCTTTACAACAACTTCCTCGGGAGGGACAATGAAGGAGCCACCGCCCTTGATCCACCGACCTTGTTCCGCTTTATGCATGTGGAAGATATATGTTTCCACAATTATTACTACAAAAGAACAAACAAAACAACGCATCCTGGCTTAGGCAAATGGAAGAATGAATTCCCTTTTTGAGGAGCAGTAGGGAAAATCGTAACGCCGGTAAGATTGTTACCTGAACAGAAGAAACAAGCGGTTCTCGATTCAATTCTGTCATTCGATTGGAGGGGATTTCATTCACAGTTCTCGCCTGCTCGACAAGAAAGATGGCAGAAGAGGAGCTGTAATTTGATTGCTTCGTTGTATTTGTAGTTCTCCTTCCATTCCATTCAAGGAAGGAACCGAAATGGTGGTGGGAAGCCCGTTCACTGTATTCAAATACGCAACGTGAGGATCCGAACGTCGCGTGTTCGAACCCCGCAACCCCAACTTCGATTTGAAGATTTCCCTCTGGGTTGCTTCTATGGATAAATACAAGAAGCAGCAACAGCACGAATTGGATTTCAGGAGGAGAAGGCCTCTGGATGAGGGCAGAAGAAGAACGAAGAAGAGGAAAGGAAAAGAAACAACAGAGAGCGACAACGAGGACAGCAGCGGCACCAACTCAAACTCCACATCCTCCTCTCTGTGCAAACAACCGCGACCCCATGGAGGAATAGGAGGATCCAGAGGGCGATTGACCCGGACGGGATTCGATCCCCAGACTGATACGCTATACAAAACCTCCGTCAGAAGACCCGATTTGCCGCCCCGGCTACCGTTGAACGAAAAGAAGGCGGTCAATTGGCGGCTGGCCTGCTTTCTGGCCAACGAGTATCTCACTTGCCGAACATTACTGGGGAGACAGTGGCCGCCGCAGGATTCGAACCCTAAATGCGGCCATGGAAATAACGATAAATCGAATCCAAAGTCCGCCTCGCTTGATAAGGACGACGATGAAAACAGAAGAGAGAAAGAGAAGTTCTATTATACGATCGCAGATTTTGTCCGAGCAGGCGATGTCCACCTCCCCGGCATTGTGAATCCTTCTCAGCTGGCTTCCTGGTTCGGATTGAACTAATAAACAACCATATATATATGCTTCCACCGTCCACCCTCCGCCCTTTACAGATTGCAAGGACGGTGGTCACCTGTTCGAATCTCTTGCAGATGATGCATTTTTATTATTAAAGTCATGTTTGCCGTTGCAGGAAGAAGTTTCTTCCGTTGCAGGTTTTCAGTGGAATGATCCATTTTGTTTTGTAATGTCGTCGATAGCGATATGCGTAGTATATCCCGACGGCAATCAGATGTAGCAGAAAATTTCACGGAGGCAGTTGAGAGGATTGTAATGTGCGTTAATTTCTGCGTACTATGGTTGAAAAGATTGAAAGTTTTTGGATAACTTATGACTACTAAATGCTAATAAAAATTGTGGGAGATTTTCACTATTGTTATATAAATGGAATTTGAATGGTTAATACAAGCCTCTGTTTGTTTGGTTAATAGAGTTGGTTGTATTGGTTTTTGGTGTATGAAAATTTGTATAGAATTAGAAATTAGGTAATAATTTTTAAAATTTTATTGTTTGGTTAATAGAGTTGGTTGTATTGGTTTATGATGTATAAAAAAATGTATAGACTTAGAAATTTGACAATAATTTTTATTTTTTAAATAATTGTAAAAATTTAATTAAAATATTTAATTTTTAATTATTGTTTAATTAGAATAGTTATTATTTTTAAAATAATTGTGAAAATTCAATTAAAATAGTTAATTTTTAATTAAAATAACTAATATTTATTTTGTAATTTAATTTTAAACAATTTAATTGTTAATATAAAAATATAATTATTATAATAATTCTATTAATGATAATTCATTTATTTTCAACTTCATCGTTACAAAACAATGGTGACATTTATTAGCCTTTTCATATAACAAATATAAATTCAAATACTATGATAGAGGTTTATATAAATAAATATATGAACTCAAATGGTATAAGTGAGAATGATTTGGCAAAACAATAATAATGGAATTGATGAGGGAATGAGGATGATCACATCATATGTGTGGATGCGTGCACATGTGCTATGTTTCAAGTATTCATTCTTTAAAATTTATATTAAAATTTTTAAAATACACTCTTTGTATTCTCTAAATGTTTGTTTTTTTATTATAATTGTACTAGATTTTATATTAGCTTTTTCTAGTTACATATTTTTCCTATTCTAAATTATATTATATTTGTACTGGAATCTTACTCTCACTGTTATATAAATTCAAACTTTAACTACATGTTAAGGCATGTTAAGTTATTGTATTTGGATGTAAAAATAATAATGATGTGGAAGAGTGATATGGGAGAATATAATGAACATAGGTTAAGGATAAACAAAGAGGTGTGAAAGAGAGTGGCAAGGAAGGAGCTTCCTTTCATAGGAAAATAAAATGTATTGAAGATACATTATATTCTATGGAACCCTATGATTAAATTGGTAAACACAAAAGTGTTTAACTCGTAGAGAAAAATTAGGGAAAATTATCATCCTATCATACTTGTTAAAGCTTAACTCTCCATGTCACAATGTAGGAGTTACTGAGATCATTTGATTCATTATATATTATGGATAATTTCAACACAAAGGAATATGAAAGACATTATTAGTGGGAGAAGGACATGGTAGCTAGAAGACCTATTCAATTTGCCAAGATTTTGTTACCTAGGCATGAGATAGTTCATCATATACCCCTTTTAAGAAGTAGGTGAATAATGTGATGTAGGTTCAATTTAGTGGGAGACACATATTATTAGGTAAAGGGAATTTTCAATGAGCATTCAAATGTAATTATTTTCTTATTACTTTTTTTTTGGTGTTTTGTTGGCTAGTAGAAGGTTGGAAAACATTTTGGTAGTCTATAAGGTTATGGGTTTAAGCCTTAGTATATTTTCCGTGGACACCAAAACTCTAGCTTGAAGTCGAATGCTTGATTTGTTTAGGTCATGGGGCTATCGAGGGGATTCTAAGACCTTTGTGAGAGCCAACACTAATGCTCATCTTTGGTTCCATTCATATTTTTGGGTGTGTGGGGTGAGAGGTATTTTTCCCTTTGTGTTTTTCAAGTCACATATGGCATGATGAGGATATGACCAAAAAATTATAAACAACAAGGGAATGCCACATATATAGGATAAACAAGATTAGATGTTGACTATGAAAAAAAAATGAAGATCAAATAAACATGTTGCAAGTTCAAATTGCTGCATTACCATAATGATATCGACAAAGTTCTGGATTCTAAATGTACCATGTGGAAATGGTGGGCATTTGATTGAAAATAAATCTTAAACACATTTCCCCTTTCGAAAGTTGGTTAAGTATTAAAGAAGGTAGAGCTTAATCCAAGCTTAGACTCTATTAAATTAAAGTTTGACCTCTGTTGATTTGGATTTAAGTTTCCATGCTTTCTCGCTTCACAAATTTCTTGAAACACTCAAAGCCCATACTTAAGCCCATTACATAATATTTTGGGTTTGTCAACTACCAGGTGATTTTTGGTTAAATGGATTATCATAATGCCATCCATTTGCTTTGATTACAGTTCATAATCTCTTGGATTTATAGGTTGTTGAGCAAAAGGGGGCTCTCTGTTTGGTTTTGAATCCTTCTGGGTGTTCAATATCCAAGTCATAGTGCATTTCAAATTTATAGAAATCTCTAAAATCTCACAAAGCCATGCTAGTTCACATGGATGTGGACTAATTTTGACATTCCACTCAATAACGGGGCCAACCATACTCGAACTATGAAAAGGGGCACATAGAATAGAAATGGGGCACCATGAATGAATTGAGGAGATCACATTTCAACCCCCAAATGTGATGGAAAACAATGACATCAACTAGGATATATGTGAGACTAGATCAATTTCTCCATAACTAATACAAATATTAAATAAAGTTCTAGTTATCATGGATGTGGACTAATTTTGACATTCCACTCGATAATGGGGTCATATATACTCGAACTATGAAAAGGGGCATGTAGAATAGAAATGGTGCACAAGGAATGAATTGAGGAGATCACATTTCCATCCCCCAATGTGATGGAAAACAATGCCATCAAGTAGGATATCTATGAGACTAGATCAATCTCGCCATAAATAGTACAAATATTAAATGAAGTTCATTATCTTTTGAATGACCAATTTTCAATTGGGTTGTCATAGGAGATTCAAATAATAAAGACATCATTTTCAATTGGGTTGTCATGAAGATTCAAATAATAAAGATATCATGCACTTCCAAGACCATGGACTTTTACTATGGGTCTTATTTTATATTTTTGAGTTACAAAGTTGGTACAAAAGATTTTAAAGGGAAATTAACATGTGTCATCAAACTTTGTTTACAAATGTGGATTCATATCTCCTAGGAGTTGAGGGACGATTGTG